>JASVEL010007680.1:0-184888 GCA_032618575.1 Nicotiana noctiflora
GCTGGTTGTTGAACACATACTTTACTCAAAATGTTCAATGAGTGATATTCCTGTTTTTATCTGTTAAATTCGATATTCTTACCCGGTAGTAGTTAGAAAAGCATGATTAGATAGTATCTAACTGTCTAGTTGCTTAATTGACTTACTTGAGTTTTCTTGGTAATCGCTGGCGCTGTTCATCGACGAAGTTATCGTTAAGCATATTCCCGAGATCCTGAGATTATTGAAATGTGGACTACGGGTTCGATTCCCGAGATCCCGAGATTATTGAAATGTGGACTACGGGTTCGATTCCCGAGATCCCGAGATTATTGAAATGTGGACTACGGGTTCGATTCCCGAGATCCCGAGATTATTGAAATGTGGACTACGGGTTCGATTCCCGAGATCCCGAGATTATTGAAATTATGGACTACGGGTTCGATTCCCGAGATCCTGAGATTATTGAAATGTGGACTACGGGTTCGATTCCCGAGATCTCGAGATTATTGAATTATGGACTACGGGTTCGATTCCCGAGATCTTGAGTTATTGGTAGGGACTACGGGTTCGATTCCCGAGATCCTGAGTTATTGGTAGGGACTACGGGTTCGATTCCCGGGTTCGATTCCCGGAGACCCAGAGATACTTAGAATGGGACTGTGGGTTCAATTCCTACAGGTCCTGGAATTGTTTTATTGAGTTGTTTATTTGTTGTTAGCTTAATTGTAGACAGTTGCGGTAATCATCTTATTGTTGTTATTTCGGAAATTATTATCATTTAAACTGTTTATTTTTGTTATCATCATTATATTATTGTTTCTCAGTAGGGCCCTGACCTTCCTCGTCACTACTCCATCGAGGTTAGGCTTGGCACTTACTGAGTACCGCCGTGGTGTACTCATGCTACTCTTATGCACACTTTTGTTGTGCAGATCCAGGTACATCAGAGCAGGCTCGTGCTAGGTGATTCCGCAACTTTCTGGGAGACTTCGAGGTATGATCTGCTACGTCCGTGGATCCGGAGGCTTCCCTTCTATTCTATTAGTACTAGTTGACATTTTTCTTCATTTCGTTGTTAGATACTCTTTACACATAGAGCCACAGTTGTATTTTCTCTTTTAGTCTGTGTTACCGTGGGGTTCCGGATCTTGGTAGTTTTTTATTCATGGTGTGACGGATGTATGTGCCAAGAGGCACGGATTACATATCTTTTATGCTATTTTTCCGCTATTTCTTATTTAAGTGTTTATAACTTGTATATTCCGCAACGTGTTAGGCTTACCTAGTCGTGGGGACTGGGTGCCATCACGACATGTTCACAATTGGTGAACTAGGGTCGTGACAAGTTGGTATCAGAGCTCTAGGTTCATAGGAGTCATGGGACACAGACCGGTTACGTAGAGTCTCGCTGATCGATGCAGAGACGTCTGTATTTATCTACGAGGGGCTGTGTAACCGTTTAGGAAATTCTTCATTTCTTTTGGATTCCTTGTCGTGCGACATTCTTGGCATCAAAAATCTAAACTACTGCGTTCTATTCTCTCAAGGATGGTGAGGACACGAGCTACTCGCGATGATCAGGTACACATGCCCCCTGTTGCTGCCGTTAGAGGCCGGGGCCGAGGTAGAGGACGAGGACGCGCCCGAGGTGCAGCCACAGCACCCGCGCGCGCTGTCGCTGAGGTGACACAGGTAGACCAGGTTGGAGCGCAGACACCTGGTACACCGACTACAGCTGCTACTAGTCCAGCACTACAGGAGACCCTGGCTCAGTTCATGAGTATGTATACCACTTTAGCCCAGGCAGGACTGCTTTCTCTCATTGCAACTACATCTCAGGCCGGGGGAGGGGTCCAAACTCCCGCAGCCGTTACACCGGAGCAGCGTGTGCCAGTGGGACAGGTTCCAGATGTTTTGGTTATGCCTCCTGCCGCCCCAGCACAGCCCGGAGGTGGACCAGCTGCCTCTGAGGACGAGCAGCGTAGATTGGAGAGGTTCGAGAAATATGACCCTCCAGTGTTTAGTGGTTTGGCTTCAGATGATGCATTGGGTTTTCTAGAGGAGTGTCATCGTATTCTTCGTACTATGGGGATTGTGGAGACCAGCGGGGTTTCCTTCACTGCTTTTCAGTTTCGTGGGGCCGCTTATGATTGATGGCGCACGTATGAGTTGGATAGTCCGGAGGAGTATGCTTCATTAACCTGGATGCAGTTTTCAGATCTGTTTTTGAGGGAGTTTGTTCCACAGAGCCTTAGGGATTCTTGGCGCTCGGAGTTTGAGCGGTTGCAACAGGGCTCCATGTCAGTATCGGAGTATGCTATCAGTTTCACCCGTCTAGCCAGGCATGCACCGGCTTTGGTAGCCACGGTTCGGGAGAGAGTGCGGAGATTTATTAAGGGCCTTGTTCCGCCTATCCGATCCAGCATGGCCAGAGAGCTTGAGACAGATATATCTTATCAGCAGGCAGTTAGCATTACCAAGGGATCGAGAGTATGCTCTCTAGAGAGCGGAGAGAGAGAGAGGCCAAGAGGTCTCGTGAGTCGGGCCATTTCTCTGGTGCCCGCGCTTCATCAGCCGGTCGTTTTGGCAGGGGTTATTCCGGTCGACCAGTTCACTCAGCATTGCCCGCAGCCGGTAGTACTCCAGGTCTTCCAGCACCTCAGGAGCCTTATTATGCTCCCCAGTTTCCAGTGCACCTCCTACGCGGGGTCCTTCCAGGGGTCAGACTAGTGGGGGTGAGGCCGGTCAGTCACAGCCACCGCGTCCTCCCAGAGCTTGTTTTGAGTGCGGGGATACTCGCCACCTGGTTAGGGAGTGCCCCGGGCGCAGGAGAGGAGCCCCTCATCAGTCATCACAGCATCTGCGTGGTTCTCAGGGCCAGCAGGCTATCATTCCAGCCCCAGCTGCCACTCCACCTGCCCAGTCATCCAGGGGCGGGGGTCAGGGTTCCGGAGGCCGCCCTCGAGAGGGGGGACAGGCCAGATTTTATGCTATTCCTGATCGCGCTGCGGCTGCTGCATCTGACTCTGTTATCACAAGTATTATTCTGGTTAGTCACAGGGAGGCATCGGTTCTATTCGACCCTGGTTCCACTTTTTCATATGTGTCTTCTTACTTTGCTTCTCATCCGGGTGTGCCTCGGGATTCTTTGAGTGCCCCCATTTATGTTTCCACTCCGGTGGGTGATTCTTTGGTAGTGGACCGCGTATATCGGTCGTGTTTGGTCACTATTTGTGGTTTTGAGACTAGAGCGGATCTATTGTTGCTCGGGATGGTCGATTTTGATATAATTTCGGGCATGGACTGGTTGTCGCCCCATTATGCTATTCTTGATTGTCACGCCAAGATCATGACGCTGGCTATGTTAGGCATTCCACGTATTGAGTGGAGTGGTAGTCTAGATCACACCACTAGCCGTGTTATTTCTTTTCTCAGAGCTCAGCGTATGGTTGAGAAGGGGTGTGCTGCTTATCTAGCCTATGTGCGGGACGTCGGTATTGACACTCCCTCTATTGATTCCGTTCCTGTGGTACGTGACTTTGCTGATGTATTTCCAGCTGATCTCCCAGGCATGCCGCCCGACAGAGATATTGATTTTGCCATTGACTTGTTGCCGGGCACTCAGCCCATTTCTATTCCACCGTACCGTATGGCTCCTCCTGAGTTAAAGGAGTTGAAGGATCAGTTACAGGAATTATTGGGCAAGGGTTTTATTCGACCCAGTGTTTCGTCTTGGGGTGCTCCTGTATTGTTTGTGAAGAAAAAGGAGGGTTCTATGCGTATGTGTATTGACTATCGTCAGCTGAACAAGGTTACAGTGAAGAACCGGTATCCTTTGCCCCGTATTGATGATTTATTTGACCAGCTACAGGGCGCACATGTGTTTTCTAAGATTGATTTGCGCTCTGGGTATCACCAGCTGAAGATTCGGGAGCCAAATATCCCGAAGACTGCCTTCAGGACCCGGTATGGTCACTATGAGATCATCGTGATGTCTTTTGGGCTGACTAATGCCCCAGCAACCTTTATGCATTTGATGCATAGTGTGTTCAAGCCTTATCTGGACTCGTTCGTGATTGTCTTCATTGATGATATTCTAGTATATTCCCGGACCCGGGAAGAGCACGAGCAACATTTGAGGATAGTGCTTCGGATTCTGAGGGAGAAGCAGCTTTATGCCAAGTTCTCTAAATGTGAATTCTGGTTGAGTTCAGTAGCATTTTTGGGCCACGTGGTGTCGAGTAATGGTATTCGAGTAGATCCGAGGAAGGTGGAGGCCGTGCAGAGTTGGCCCAGACCCTCCTCCGCTACTGAGATTCGCAGTTTCCTTGGTTAGGCGGGCTATTACCGTCGTTTCATAGAGAGGTTCTCTTCGATTGCAGCACCTATGACTAGATTGACCCAAAAGGGTGCCCCTTTTCGGTGGACAGACGAGTGTGAGGCGAGCTTTCAGAAGCTCAAGACAGCTTTGACTTCGGCCCCTATATTGATGTTGCCTACAGGTTCGGGGTCCTATACCGTATATTGTGATGCCTCACGAGTTGGACTCGGTGCGGTATTGATGCAGGACGGTAGGGTGATTGCCTACGCGTCGAGACAGCTGAAGGTGCATGAGAAGAATTACCCTGTTCATGATTTGGAGCTAGCCGCCATTGTTCACGCCTTGAAAATTTGGCGTCATTATTTATATGGGGTTCCTTGTGAGATCTACACCGATCACCGGAGCTTGCAGCACTTGCTTAAGCAGAAGGACCTGAATATGCGTCAGAGGAGATGGTTGGAGCTACTGAAGGACTATGATATTACTATTCTCTATCATCCGGGCAAGGCCAATGTAATTGTCGACGCCTTGGGTTGCGGGGTGGAGAGTTTGGGGAGTTTGACATACCTACCAATTTCGGAGAGGCCTATGGCGATGGATGTTCGAGCTTTATCCATGCAGTTTGTTAGATTGGATCTTTCGGAGCCCAGCCGGGTTCTAGCCTATATGGTCTCTTGGTCTTCTTTATTAGATCGCATCAGAGAGCGACAATTTGATGACCCTTATTTGCGGGATCTTCAGGACAAGGTTCGGCGTGGTGATGCTCGAGATGTTACCATTGGGGATGATGGAGTTATGAGGATGCAGGGGCGTATTTGTGTGCCCAATGTAGATGATCTTCGAGAGCTGATTCTAGCAGAGGCCCATAGCTCGCGGTATTCCATCCATCCGGGTGCCGCGAAGATGTATCGGGACTTGACACAGCATTATCGGTGGAGGCGGATGAAGAGGGATATAATTGATTATGTTTCTAGATGCCTCAACTGCCAGCAGGTGAAGTATGAGCATCAACGTTCGGGTGGGTTGATACAGCAGATTGAGATTCCCGAGTGGAAATGGGAGCGCATTACCATGGACTTTGTATCTGGACTTCCACGGACGGTTAGGAAGTTTGATTCCATTTGGGTCATTGTGGATCGGCTGACCAAGTCCGCCCATTTTATACCGGTGAGCACTACATATTCATCGGAGCGAGTGGCGGAGATCTATATCAGGGAGGTAGTTCGGCTGCATGGTATTCCAGTTTCCATCATTTCAGACAGAGGCACTCAGTTTACTTCACGGTTCTGGAGAGCCGTGCAGTAGGAGTTAGGTACTCGGGTGGAGCTGAGCACAGCATTTCACCCCCAGACTGATGGGCAGTCCGAGCGCACTATTCAGATTTTGGAGGATATGCGCCGTGTGTGCGTGATTGAGTTTGGAGGTTCATGGGATCACTTCTTGCCACCGGCGGAGTTTGCTTATAACAACAGCTACCAGTCTAGTATTCAGATGGCACCGTACGAGGCCCTATATGGTAGGAGGTGCAGGTCTCCCGTGGGTTGGTTTGAGCCGGGCGAGGCCAGGTTGCTAGGTACTGATATGGTTCAAGAGGCTATGGACAAGGTCAAGGTGATTCAGGACAGACTTCGTGCAGCCTAGTCTAGAGAGAAGAGTTATGCGGACAAGAAGGTTCGTGATGTGGCTTTTATGGTTGGTGAGCGGGTTCTGCTTCGAGTCTCGCCCATGAAGGGCGTTATGAGGTTTGGGAAGAAAGGAAAAGCTGAGTCCCAGATTTATTGGTCCTTTTGAGATTTTGAGGCGTATTGGGGAGGTTGCCTATGAGTTAGCCTTACCTCCTAGTCTAGCTGGAGTTCACCCCGTATTTCATGTCTCCATGCTCCGGAGGTACCATGGTGACCCGTCGCATGTGTTGGATTTCACTACTGTTCAGCTAGACAAGGATCTGTCTTATGTTGAGGAGCCAGTAGCCATTCTAGACAGGCAGGTCAGAAAGCTAAGGTCAAAGAACATCGCTTCGGTAAAGGTTCAGTGGAGGGGCCAGCCGGTCGAAGAGGCGACTTGGGAGACCGAGCAGGAGATGTGCAGCCAGTACCCTCATCTTTTCACTACTCCAGGTATGTTTTCTATGCTCGTTCGAGGACGAACAAATCTTTTAAGTGTGGGAAGATGTAACGACCCGACCGGTCGTTTTAGAAAATTACGCCCCAATCCCCAATTTAACTGTTCCCCTAAGTTCATTTCTGCTATTGTGGTTTGCGGGAGAGTCGGTTCTGAAATTTGGAGCATTTTGGGACACTTAGTCCCTAAATGAGAGCTTTAAAGCTAGAAAATGGTCCGTAGCCGGAACAGTGTTAAGACGATCTCGGAACGGAAATCCGATGGTTCCATTAGCTCCGTTAGGTGATTTCAAAGTAGGGAGCGCGTTCGGAATGTATTTTGGAGGTCCGTAGCTCAATTAGGCTTGAAATGCCGAAGGTTGAAATTTTGGCGAATCCGAGCGATAGGTGAGATTTTGATACGGGGGTCGGAATGGAATTCCGACAATTTCTGTAGCTTCGTTGTGTGATTTTGGATATGTCCGCAAAATTTCAGGTCATTCGGACATCGTTTGGTCGGGTTTTAGATCGAATGTGTAATTCGAAAAGTTTTAAGGAATTTAGGCTTGAAGTCGATGTGAATTATGGGTTTTGATGTTGTTAGACGTGTTTTGAGGATTGGAACAAGTTCGAATAAGGTATTAGGCTATGTTGGTGCGTTTGGATGAGGTCCCGGGGGCATCGGGGTGTTTTCGGATGGGTAAACGGGAGGAAAACATGGAAAATTGCAGGTTGGGCATTCTGTTCTGTTGTTTTCGCCCCTGCGGAAATGGGACCGCAGAGGCGAGTCCGCAGGAGCGGAACTTGGGGCGCAGGAGCGCCTGGGTTCGCAGAGGCGGATCCTCTTCCGCTGAGGCGGAGTCGCGGGTGCGGAAGACTCGTCGCAGAAGCGACCTTGGGTCGAGGAGTGAGAATCCGCAGGAGCGGAGGGGCATTCGCTTAAGCGAGTCCGCAGAAGCGGACTATTTCTCGCAGAAGCTGGAATTCCTGCAGGAGCGGAGTATATTCCGCAGAAGCGGATGCACGGAAGCGTCCTTGGGCTCGCAGAAGCGGAATGGGCCAGCTGTAAGGCCCCGTAAAATTTTTGTGCATAAAACCTAGTAGATGTGGTGTCATGGTCCGAATGATGTGTTAGGAATGCGTAGCTCGCCGCGGTTCGGACCCTTGGTAGTGATTTAAGTTTCAAAAAAATGTAGAGAAATAATTTTTCCGAAAAAGTGTCAAATATGCGGTCAAGAATGCGACCGCAGAATCAACATGCGGACCGCATTCTGACCGCAAATCGTTCCAGAGAGTTTCCCAAAAATCTGTCAAATATACGGTCGATATGCGATCGCATGTCAAATCCGCGGTGCATTTTGCGACCGCAGATCAGACATGCGGTCCGCATAGTGACCGCATTCCTTAACAGAAACTGCTCAACTTTGAGGCCATTCTGCGGTCACTTTGCGGACCGCATGTGGGTTCTGCGGTCGCATAGTGACCGCATATTCGACCCCGGCCCAGATTTTGTAACATTTTGACCCGATCTCTTCTTTAATATAACACCTTTCTTCTTCATTTTTATCATATCACCTCACCAAAATTAGAGAGAGAAGAGAGGGTTTTTAGAGAGAGAAATCTTTCATCTTCAAGGATTGTTTCAACTACTTAATTCCAAGGATTCTAGGGCAAAGATTCAACATCCCCAATCTTTTCAAGGTAAAAACCCTAACTATTTTCTTTGATTTTCAGTTTTAAATTGGGTAAAGAGAGGTTTGCATATAATAGCTTTTGAAAATAGAATTTTTACACTCATGCATGATTATTGATCTTGATTTTTAGTAAAACAAAAGAAGTAAGAAGAAGTAAGAGTCTTCAAGAACAAGGTTGGCAAGAATAGGACATCTTGGGTAAGCATAAAGTAGAAAGTTAACGGGAGAAAACTCACCACCAGGTATGTATGGCTAATTTTGATTCTTGTGAAATCGCCCTTATGTGTAAAATTGTTTGGCATGTGTTGATTTGAGAAATTGTATGTGATTAATTGATGTTGTTGTTGGATATTCAAAGTTGTTGTTGAACTATGAGTGTTGTGGTATGAAATATGAACCGAAAGGTAAATGAGAGTTGAATTGGGTAAAGAATTTGTGAATAATGATTATGATGGCCTATATGGCACCTTGTGGAAAAGAAAATGAAACACTTGAGAATTGGTTTATTGTGGAAAGAGATGAAACACTTGAATTATGGAAAATTGTTGAATATACATGTGTGAATATTCTTGAATGTGGAAACATTGTAACTCGGTTGTGATATTGGCTTGAGAAGTAATTGAGAACATGAAACAATGTGCAAGTTGCTTATTTGAACTTGTTGAAATTGTGTGTGGTACCTTATCTGCTGTTTGAAATTGTTGTGTTTTCAACTTGTAAGGCGGGGTCGTGTTGCGCGCCGCAACGTGGTGAAATAAGGTGTGGGTTGGGGTGATAAGGGTGGCCGAGGTAATAAGGGTGGTCGGGGGCAATAAGGATGGAAAGCGATCGAAATCGCTATTGAAAATTGATACAAAAATCAATAATGTGAAATTGTGAAAGGAGACAGCAGGAGAGTTTGCAACCTGTGGGGCACCGATTGCCCCTTTGTTTGACTACTTGTGCTTTACGTGATTGATTGGTTATTGTTAAATTGGTTGATTGTAGAAAGTGCTTTGTGTTGAGAATTATTTGAAATAAGAAAAATGTGGAAACATGGTTGGTTGGCTTAATTAATTGTTGATGTAATTTAATGGCTTGAGTTTACTTGGGACAAAGTTTGTCCATACATACCAGTACAATTTAAGTGTACTGACGTCCCTTTTGCCGGGGCGCTACATTCGTGTCATGATTGTAGGTGGATCAGTAGCAGGCACTTCAGCTCATCGGCAGTAGTATCCTTCTCCTTCCACTGCCCGTTTTGGTGAGCCCCTTTCTTCCTCGGGGCACAGTGTGGCTCATGCCACTTTTATTTCAGACTTTCTTTTGGATTTTGTAAGGTATAGCCGGGGCCTTGTTACCGGCAAGTATTGTATTCCCTTTTGTATCCTAGAGGCTCTGTAGACATGTAAACTGTGGGATTGTGGCCTATGTATATGTATGGGGCGTTGTAAATATAAATTATGAACTTGTTAGTAAATAAATCACATGGTTACGTTTATGCATTGTGAAATCAGTCATTGTTGGTAAGATATTTTGGTTAATGAGTAACAGTCAACACAGGGGTAACGCGTGGGAATGGAAGGCACCTAGGTCCGCTTGACTGGGGCAACCCGGTCAGGCGCCGGTCATGTCCCTCGATTTGGGGCGTGACAAACTTGGTATCAGAGCATATGGTTTTTAAAGTGTCCTAGGATGTCTCGGAGCCGTGTCTAGTAGTGCCCTTCTTATAGGTGTGTTGTCGACCACATCATATAAGTAGGGGGCTGCACGGACATTTAGGAATATTACCCTTCTTTATCACTCCAAATCGTGCGATAAAGCTTGACTATAAGATTGTTTTGTAACCCGTGCGTTGAGATTCAAGGTAAGTTTAAATGCTCTTTCGTCTATTTTATGTAGTGTTGTCATATGTCATGACCAATGGGAAAAGACATGGGTGTTATGGAGATAGCACATGTATCTTGTTGAATAAACTGTATGAATATATATAGTATAAGTACATAGTACTACAAGTATACTTTATTTGGGGAAAGGATTAGAAGTGATTACCCGCACGAAGAGGCATTGATTTGATAATTGATATGTAAGCTTAAATAGCAAGCATGGTTAGTACAAGAAGTATATAATTGATCGTAAGGTGTGAAAGAATATTGGTTATATAAGCACGTGATATATGAGATAATGACTAAGAGATTAATGGGGAAAGTGTAAGTCTCTCATATGAGGTAAAAAGTTATGAAATAAGACTCAATTGGACCCTAGGTGAGAAGACCCTTGTCTTACGAACGTTATAAGGACCCAGAAATGTACGAAGTTGCGTTACACTCATAAAGGATATGCGTGGGGACTTGGAATCCCATACCTACGTGGCTGAATAGGAGAAGGGAACTTATGAGATCAATACTATGGTGACTTAAACTTTCCTAATAGTCGAGTATGCATATAAGAGGGATAGATAAATGAGGCATATGTTCCTAAAGTTTCTACACTCAAGACTTGTGTCAAGATCCAGGATATTTTCCCCATGTGGGAGAGGGAGGACCATCGTGAGGCTACTTAAATACAATGAAACAAGAGCGAGACCATGTAGCTATGATATTTGAACATTTTGGTAAAGACATGTGTGGTCTAGAAAAGAGATTAAGGAATGTAAATTCTTCACGCATGGCAATGTGACTGATAGGGTCAACGATTCTAGAAAATAATAGTATGTTTGTAAAGAGACTTTTACTTGTCATAAGGTCAGGAGAAATAGGACCCAAGGAGGTCCCATATGTCAAATGTGAACGATTGTGAGTTCCTAGAATGGGCTAATCAAAGATTTGTGATTTAAACAAAGTTTCGGGATACTAAGAAAGCCAGAACGAGTGAGAGAAATGAATGTGTTGCCACAACAACCCAAGATGGTAATTGGGGCTTGATAGAGAGCCTCTAAAGAGCCTTACAAATAGATAAGTGTTAAGTGATGTTCAGACAAACACTCCTTGCTACATATGTCCCAATAAGAGTTAAGAGGTTAGCCGGATGGAATGCCTAAGGTAAGAGACCACGTAATATATGGAAGAGTGCGTGGCTATTCACTAACTAGGAAGAATGAGGTGAGAAGAAATGGGGAGAAAAACCTTTAAATTGAGATGGTCATGGTTATTTAAAATAATTTTTTGCATCAGAATGGTGGACTCACTTAGGGCACAAGTGTTAATAAAAGTTATAAGGGATTAACCGCAATGCAACCGACTTGGATGACACTGAATATCAACTAAAGAGGTCTAGAGATAGTTCATGTCTACACACAATGGGAAGCGAGGTTATCGTTGGTGAGGTTGTGGTACTGTAAAATGATTAAACAAGACATAATGATTTTTCAAATTCACAGAAGACAGACAAATGTGTGGAACATTAAAGCTATTAATTATGCACTATCCGCAAAAAAAGATGGGAATGAAAGGTTCGGAATGGATTGAAAGAGGATGAAAACTCGTGACAGACTAGACGTGTTTGGCATGATAACTCTTAAGCGGCAATATCAGGGAACTTTATTGGTAACTATAACATGAGGAATAAGGCGAGTTACTCATCCGAGATAGAATCAAGTGGACTAAGCCTTACACTTAAGAGTGAAACCAAAAGTTGTTGTTGAAGTATTGAGGAGGATTTAAAGTTTCAGAGAATACCCTTCTCGGGATAGTGACCCTTCGTAAGTCATATGCATATAAAGGTTGTTGATATACGTTTTGAGAGGTGTTTAACCGTAATGAGGGATGGTAGGAAATTTCACAGGGGAAGTAGTGCAGTTTCTTAAAGTCTATAATGCACATATGGGGAGAAGAGGTTGGTTAAGAAAAGTTAGAGCACAATGCTACTTTACATTTGATACAATGCCGTGCAAGTTAGTGTTATTCGGGGTATATGTGCAAGTTAGCCAGTGCTATTCATTTGAGATAGGAGGTCATATGAGAAAACTCACTCAGTAATGCCTTTTGATAAGAATCGTAAGAGTTAGTAGAAATGGTTTAGATGGGGTCGTAACTATATCAAGGAAATTATAGTAGAACTAAATTCGTGGAAGGTCTTATGTAAGAGGGATATAATAAAGATGTTCCGCTAATGATGTAAAGTGTTAAGGTGATAGTTATGCCTCCAGGGTTGGTTTGGGGTGTGTGTTGATGCAACACGGAAAGGTTATAGCGTATGCTTCGAGATAACTCAAAAAATCACGAGAAGAATTATCCGACACATGATTTGGAGCTCGCGGCAGTTGTGTTTGCTTTGAAATATGGCGGTATTTTCTTTATAGGGTTCGTGTAGATGTGTTTTCAGACCACAAGAACCTCCAGTATTTGTTCAAATGGAAGGAGCTGAATCTAAGATAGCGGCGGTGGTTAGAATTGCTCAAGGACTATGATATGAATATATTGTACCATCCAGGGAAGGCAAATGTGGTAGCCGACGCTCTTAGTCGAAAATCCATGGGTAGTTGGCTCATTTGGATGTGGATCAGAGACCCCTGGCTCGAGAGGTTTACCAATTAGTCAGTTTGGGGGTTCGTATTTCAGCGTCAGACGAGGGGGATATTTTTGTGCATAATGGAGCAGAATCATCATTGGTCGCGGAAATCAAGGAAAAACATTCCATGGATCCAGCATTAGTTCGGGTAAAGGAAGTAGTTATGAATGACAAGACCTCAGCATTTGTACTCAGCAGTGAAGATGGTGTAATGCGGTGTCAAGACAGACTATGTGTTTCGGACGTGAACGAACTTCGGGAAAGTGTAATGGCAGAGGCACATATTTCCAGATATTTTGTACAATTAGGTTCCACGAAAATGTATCATGACCTTAAGGAGATTTATTGGTGGAACGGTATGAAAAGGGATATAGAAAACTTTGTAGCTAAATGTCCGAACTATCAACAAGTGAAGGCCGAGCATCAACGGCCCGGTGGATTAACTCAGATTATAGAAATACCAAGGTGGAAATAGGAGATGATCAATATGGATTTCGTGGTGGGCTTACCTCGCACACAGCATAAGTTCGATTCAATATGGGTGATAGTAGATCGACTCACCAAATCAGCTCACTTCCTGCCTGTCAAGTCCACCGATACCGCGGAGCAATATGCAAGATTGTACATCAAGGAGATAGTAAAACTTCATGGCACTCCACTTTCTATCATCTCAGATCGCGGGGCTCAGTTCACCGCTAACTTTTGGAAGAAATTTCAGCAAGGTTTGGGAACTCAGGTGAATCTCAGCACAACTTTCCATCCACAGACCGATTGTCAAGCCGAGCGGACCATTCAGACGCTTGAAGATACGTTGCGGGCTTGTGTCTTAGATTTTAAAGGTAATTGGGATGAACACTTGCCACCGATAGAATTTGCTTACAATAATAGCTATCAAGCTAGCATTCAGATGGCCCCATTTGAGGCATTGTACGAGAGAAGATGTAGATCGCCAATTGGGTGGTTTGAGGCAGGTGAAGCGGAATTGCTAGGGCCAGATATGGTGTACGAAGCTATGGGAAAGGTCAAGGTTATTCGGGAGAGAATGAAAACAGCACAGAGTCGTCAACAGTCCTATGCAGACGTTCGTCGAAGGGATTTGGAGTTTTAAGTCGATGATTGGGTGTTCTTGAGGGTATCTCCTATGAA
Source organism: Nicotiana noctiflora (assembly GCA_032618575.1). NCBI lineage: Eukaryota > Viridiplantae > Streptophyta > Magnoliopsida > Solanales > Solanaceae > Nicotiana > Nicotiana noctiflora. Next base: position 13,731 of record JASVEL010007680.1, read on the forward strand.
GGGAGTCATGCGATTCGGAAAGAAAGGGAAATTGAGTCCTAGGTATGTCGGGCCATATCGGATCGTTCAAAGGATTGGTCAAGTTGCTTATAGGCTAGAGTTGCCTTCCGAGATGTCAGCAATGCATCCGGTATTCCATGTGTCCATGTTGAAGAAAGTGATTGGAGATCCATCCACCATCATGCCAGTCGAAGCTATAGAGGTTAATGAAAATTTGTCATATGAAGAAGTTCCAGTTGCCATCTTAATATGCAAGTCTGTAAGTTGAGAAATAAGGAAGTTGCCTCTGTTAAAGTATTGTGGCGAAGTCAACAAGTTGAGGAGGCCACATGGGAAGCTGAAAAAGAGATGAAAGAAAAGTACCCCTATTTGTTCGATCAAGCCTAGAAGAAATTAGGTGACCCTTCTACTCCTAGTAATTGTCATCTTGTCCAAGTCATTTCTCTCTTAGTATTAGTAAAGTCTCCTTTATTTTGTAATGAGTTAAATGTGTTGTTACCTTGGGTCACTTGAACCGTTCTTGATAAATGAAAGCCTTATAAAGATTTACGTGTTTAATAAACAACTAATAGTAAGTATAGATTGGTAATGGTTTGTTAAGTGTACATGGTGTGTTAAATTGGGTAAATAAGGTAATAATTCATTGAAGTGACTAGTTTATGTGCAATTGTAACAATGTGATAGAATATGTGCATTCGTTGAGGTAAGAAAGTGTATACCAGTTGTGGAAAGTGTTGTAGTTGTATATTGTTGTTTGGTAATGTGTTTCGGGGGCCCTCTGACAGGTGGATATGTCCATAATACAAAGGAAACTCTGGCGAAATTTTTCTAAAATATAAGAGTTAGTCAAAATTTTGATAGCTTGCATATCATGTCTTTCAAAACTCATTTATTTCAAAATCCTCATTCGAGGACGAATGATCTTAAGGGGGGAGGATGTAAGGCCCCGTAAAAGTTTTGTGCATAAAACCTAGTAGATGTGGTGTCATGGTCCGAATGATGTGTTAGGAATGCGTAGCTCGCCGCGGTTCGGACCCTTGGTAGTGATTTAAGTTTCAAAAAAATGTAGAGAAATAATTTTTCCGAAAAAGTGTCAAATATGCGGTCAAGAATGCGACCGCAGAATCAACATGCGGACCGCATTCTGACCGCAAATCGTTCCAGAGAGTTTCTCAAAAATCAGTCAAATGTGCGGTCGATATGCGATCGCATGTCAAATCTGCGGTGCATTTTGCGACCGCAGATCAAACATGCGGACCGCATTCCGGCCGCATTCCTTAACAGAAACTTGTAATTTTGAGGCCATTTTGCGGTCACTTTGCGGACCGCATGTGGGTTCTGCGGTCGCATAGTGACCGCATATTCGACCCCGGCCCAGATTTTGTAACATTTTGACCCGATCTCTTCTTTAATATAACACCTTTCTTCTTCATTTTTATCATATCACCTCACCAAAATTAGAGAGAGAAGAGAGGGTTTTTAGAGAGAGAAATCTTTCATCTTCAAGGATTGTTTCAACTACTTAATTCCAAGGATTCTAGGGCAAAGATTCAACATCCCCAATCTTTTCAAGGTAAAAACCCTAACTATTTTCTTTGATTTTCAGTTTTAAATTGGGTAAAGAGAGGTTTGCATATAATAGCTTTTGAAAATAGAATTTTTACACTCATGCATGATTATTGATCTTGATTTTTAGTAAAACAAAAGAAGTAAGAAGAAGTAAGAGTCTTCAAGAACAAGGTTGGCAAGAATAGGACATCTTGGGTAAGCATAAAGTAGAAAGTTAACGGGAGAAAACTCACCACCAGGTATGTATGGCTAATTTTGATTCTTGTGAAATCGCCCTTATGTGTAAAATTGTTTGGCATGTGTTGATTTGAGAAATTGTATGTGATTAATTGATGTTGTTGTTGGATATTCAAAGTTGTTGTTGAACTATGAGTGTTGTGGTATGAAATATGAACCGAAAGGTAAATGAGAGTTGAATTGGGTAAAGAATTTGTGAATAATGATTATGATGGCCTATATGGCACCTTGTGGAAAAGAAAATGAAACACTTGAGAATTGGTTTATTGTGGAAAGAGATGAAACACTTGAATTATGGAAAATTGTTGAATATACATGTGTGAATATTCTTGAATGTGGAAACATTGTAACTCGGTTGTGATATTGGCTTGAGAAGTAATTGAGAACATGAAACAATGTGCAAGTTGCTTATTTGAACTTGTTGAAATTGTGTGTGGTACCTTATCTGCTGTTTGAAATTGTTGTGTTTTCAACTGTAAGGCGGGGTCGTGTTGCGCGCCGCAACGTGGTGAAATAAGGTGTGGGTTGGGGTGATAAGGGTGGCCGAGGTAATAAGGGTGGTCAGGGGCAATAAGGATGGAAAGCGATCAAAATCGCTATTGAAAATTGATACAAAATCAATAATGTGAAATTGTGAAAGGAGACAGCAGGAGAGTTTGCAACCTGTGGGGCACTGATTGCCCCTTTGTTTGACTACTTGTGCTTTACGTGATTGATTGGTTATTGTTAAATTGGTTGATTGTAGAAAGTGCTTTGTGTTGAGAATTATTTGAAATAAGAAAAATGTGGAAAGGCTGGCTTAATTAATTGTTGATGTAATTTAATGGCTTGAGTTTACTTGGGACAAAGTTTGTCCATACATACCAGTACAATTCAAGTGTACTGACGTCCCTTTTGCCGGGGCGCTACATTCGTGTCATGATTGTAGGTGGATCAGTAGCAGGCACTTCAGCTCATCGGCAGTAGTATCCTTCTCCTTCCACTGCCCGTTTTGGTGAGCCCCTTTCTTCCTCGGGGCACAGTGTGGCTCATGCCACTTTTATTTCAGACTTTCTTTTGGATTTTGTAAGGTATAGCCGGAGCCTTGTTACCGGCAAGTATTGTATTTCCCTTTTGTATCCTAGAGGCTCTGTAGACATGTAAACCGTGGGATTGTGGCCTATGTATATGTATGGGGCGTTGTAAATATAAATTATGAACTTGTTAGTAAATAAATCACATGGTTACGTTTATGCATTGTGAAATCAGTCATTGTTGGTAAGATATTTTGGTTAATGAGTAACAGTCAACACAGGGGTAACGCGTGGGAATGGAAGGCACCTAGGTCCGCTTGACTGGGGCAACCCGGTCAGGCGCCTGTCATGTCCCTCGATTTGGGGCGTGACACCAGCCAGGCCTGGGGTTTCGCAGAAGCGACCAAATGGTCGCGGAAGCGGTCTCGCGGAGGCGGAAAAAGTCCGTAGAAGCGAAAATCGCAGAGGGTTTAATTATATCAGAAGTTAGAAATTTCAGAAACATTTCCAAACATTGAGGGCTCGGCTTAAGGGGCGATTTGGGCGATTTTGAAGGGAGAGTCAAGGGGTTTCTTCAGGTAATCAACTATGGACTCAAATTATGATTTTTTGTTGACAATATTATGCAATTATCTTATGAAAATGGAGGAATTTGGAGTGTTTTATGGGGGTTTTCACCCTAGGCTTGAACTTAAGAAAATCAAGGGTTTGAATGGGCAAATGGAGTCCGAATTTAGTAAACTTTATATGCTTAGACTCGTATCGAGATGAGGGTTCCGAATATATAACTTTTGTGATTTTTCGATAAGCGTACCGAAAGTCGGGTTTTGGCAACTTGTGGGTTTTGGTGTATTTTGAGTTATTTTGATTGGGTAATGCCCAATTGGCCTATTTTGATGTGATTCTATCGATTTTTATCAGATTCTACACTTGTGGAGGCCGACATTCGCGGTAAGAGAGTTGTTTCATAGCGGTTTTGTATCGGAGTCGAGGTAAGTGGCTTGTCTAACTTCGTGTGGGGGACTTTCACCCCTAGGATATTATTGTGATACTTTAAATGCCTTGTACGCGAGGTCACGGGCGTGTACATGCGCTGGTTGTTGAACACATACTTTACTCAAAATGTTCAATGAGTGATATTCCTGTTTTTAGCTGTTAAATTCGATATTCCTACCTGGTAGTAGTTAGAAAAGCATGATTAGATAGAATCTAACTGTCTAGTTGCTTAATTGACTTACTTGAGTTTTTCTTGGTAATCGCTGGCGCCGTTCATCGGCGAAGTTATCGTTAAGCATATTATACTTCTCTCTGTGTATTCCTTTACTTGCTGTGGTTGTGAACTACGGGTTCGATTCCCGAGATCCTGAGATTATTGAAATATGGACTACGGGTTCGATTCCCGAGATCCTGAGATTATTGAAATGTGGACTACGGGTTCGATTCCCGAGATCCCGAGATTATTGAAATGTGGACTACGGGTTCGATTCCCGAGATCCCGAGATTATTGAAATGTGGACTACGGGTTCGATTCCCGAGATCCCTGAGATTATTGAAATGTGGACTACAGGTTCGATTCCCGAGATTCTGAATTATTGGTAGGGACTGCGGGTTCGATTCCCGGAGATCCCGAGTTATTGAGATATTATTGAGACATGGGCTGCGGGTTCGATTCCCGGAGACCCAGAGGTACTGAGAATGGGACCGTGGGTTCAATTCCCACAGGTCCTGGATTTGTTTTATTGAGTTGGTTATTTGTTGTTAGCTTAATTGTAGACAGTTGTAGTAATCATCTTATTGTTGTTATTTCGGAAATTATTATCATTTAAACTGTTTATTTTTGTTATCATCATTATATTATTGTTTCTCAGTAGGGCCCTGACTTTCCTCGTCACTACTCCATCGAGGTTAGGCTTGGCACTTACTGAGTACCGCCGTGGTGTACTCATGCTACTCTTCTGCACACTTTTGTTGTGCAGATCCGGGTACATCAGAGCAGGCTCGTGCTAGGTGATTCCGCAGCTTTCTAGGAGACTTCGAGGTATGATTCTGCTACGTCCGTGGATCCGGAGGCTTCCCTTCTATTCTATTAGTACTAGTTGACATTTTTCTTCATTTCGTTGTTAGATACTCTTTACACATAGAGCCACAGTTGTATTTTCTCTTTTAGTCTGTGTTACCGTGGGGTTCCGGATCTTGGTAGTTTTTTATTCATGGTGTGACGGATGTATGTGCCAAGCGAGCACGGATTACATATCTTTTATGCTATTTTTCCGATGTTTCTTATTTAAGTGTTTATAACTTGTATATTCCGCAACGTGTTAGGCTTACCTAGTCGTGGGGACTGGGTGCCATCACGACATGTTCACAATTGGTGAACTAGGGTCGTGACAGGCGTGCAGCCCGATCCAATATATATAGTGCTGCAGCGTGCAGCCCGATCAATTATATATAGTGCTGCGACGTGCAGCCCGATCCAATATATATATAGTGCTGCGGCATGCAGGCCGATCCAATATATATAGTGCTGCAGCGTGCAGCCCGATCCAATATATATAGTGTTGCGGCATGCAGCCCGATCCAATATATATATAGTGTTGCGGCGTGCAGCCCGATCCAATATATATAATGCTGCATCGTGTAGCCCGATCCAATATATATAGTGCTGCGGCGTGCAGCCTGATCCAATATATATATATATATATAAGACCTCACAACGGGTCCTCGCTCCCATCTCAGTCAATCTAGACTTGGCCTCTCGGGCCCACTCAGCTAGAACAGGAAATTCCACCCCAGGTAGTCTCTCTCAGAGTACACATCTAGTACTGGCTCATGGTACGCTATACAGCTATGAATACGGCGGAGTGTATGTGTCCAACATGATATAAGGGTCACTTATCTCTACAGGCTTCCCTAATACTCTACAGATCGGCACAAGGCCCCAAACACGACTACTAGCCCAATTACACAGATATAAGCTCAATCTCAGTCATTATACACAATAAACTATCAGTCCGGAAGGACCAAGACCAAATCCCCAGTCACAATATCACCACACTCGTCACATGACGCGTGTTTCATCTTACCATAGCACTGTATAGTGCAAGTACGGGGTTTCAAACTCTCACTACGTCATTTATTACCACCACTCACCTCGAACTGGCCAAAAGTCCTAGCTTGCCATGCGCTTTCCTCACAAATCGACCTCTTTAGGTGCCAAATCTGATCAAAACCAATAAGAATACATCAAAATAGGCTAATGAATCATAACTCAATCGAAAGGACTCGAAAAACACCCAAAATCACGAAGTTGCCAAAACTCGAGCCCCGGGCCCGCTTCTTGAAAAATTATGAAACTCATATTTTCAGAATCCTCGTCTCGCCACGAGTTCGTACATATAAAATTCATCAAAATCAAAGTTTATTTGACCCCTCAAATCACCAAATCTTATTTTCAAACCCTAGGCCTAATCCTCAATTTTTCTACAATTTTCATGCCCAATTCCATACATAATTGATGTACTTAACTCAAAATAGGTGGGAATAACTTACCTTTACATTGATGATGAAAATCCCCTCTTGAAGCTCTCCAAAATTATCCAAACCAAATGAAATAAATGAAAGAAATAAACCAATTTCTTGTAATAAAGAATCTGCCCGTGCTTCGTCGAGTTGTACCTTACACCTGCGCTATACAAGTTGTACATCCTATTGATCTAGTAGTCATTTTCCGTCGATCATAACCTCTAGTACAGATGTCCAAATTACGAGTTCTTTAGCTTTCTGGAAACCAGACACAAAGGTCTATAACTTTCGTGTTTTGCACTTTTTCCGATTCCTTATAGATTACAAGATATGAGCTCCTAAATTAGCCTAGTAGCGCTGAAAATCTGCTGCATTTCAGCAGCTTTTTCCAAAACCAAAAATGCCCCGTTAGGCATCCGAAATCACCCCGAGGCCCTCGGGACGTCAACCAAAAACAAAAAATCAACCTAATACTTCATTCAAACTTAATCGGATCATAAATACGCTACCTTAAACATAAACAATCACCAAAATCCTAGAATTCGATACAAACTTAAACTTAAACTTTCAAAATTCACAGTCGATCAAAAACCCGACCAACGATGTACGAATAACCTAAAAATTTGCAGACATATCCAAAATCACCTAACGAAGCTACTGCAACTGTCGGAATTCCATTCTGACCCCCGGATCAAAATATCACCTATCGATCGGATTCCGCCAAAATTCCAACTTCGCCAAAATAGGCTAACTTCTTCACCGGACCTCCAAAATTAGTTCCGATTGCGCTCCTAAGTCTTAAATCATCCCTTGAAACTAAAAAAATCATCGGAATTCAGTTCCAAGCTCTCTAACTCATAAGTCAATGTCGGGTTGACTTTTCCAACTTAAGTTTTTCTTAAAGAGATTAATTGTCCCATTTCCTATCAAAATCGATCCGAATTGACTCAAAGTTTGCACAAAAGTCAAATTCGACATTACGGATTTGAACCAACTTTCAGAATCGCATTCCGACCCGATATCAAAATTTTCACTTCCGGTCAAATTTTCTCATAAACCTTCAAATTCCTATATTTAGCCAAATGACTTCAAAATGACCTCCGGGCATCCGAATTCACTTTCGATCGCGTTCCCAACTCCAAAATCACCATACTGATCTATTCCCAGACTCGGAATCCCAAACGGACATCTATAACTCTAAAATGCCGTCCAACCCAAATTTATGAAATCCTTCTGAAATACTAACTTCCACCATATACGCCGAAATGCTCATGGGTTATCAAAACCAAATCCGTACATACGTCCAAGTTTAAAATCATCATACGAGCATGATGGAACTTTCAGATCCCAATTCCAAGGTCATTTACTCAAAATTCCAATCGTAGTTCATTTCTTCAACTTTAAGCTTTCAAAATGAGAATTTCCATTTAGATTTGACTCCAAACTTCCTGAATTTTAATTCTGACCATACACACAGGTCAATATACCTGAGATGAAGCTGTTCATGGCCTCAATCTTCTGAATGACGCGGCGGAGCTCAAAACGACCGGTCGGGTCGTTATAATCTCCCCCACTTAAACATACGTTCGTCCTCGAACGTGCTGAGAACTACAATGATTTAGTCTCAAATAACTTGTTTAACACATCATGCACCTTCCCGTGCTACCACTACTTAGTTGAGCACATTAGCTATATAATTCTGTAGATATAACTCTTTATTCATGCAAATAAGCCATTAGGCCAAATTCCAACATCCTGAATTTCCTGCCAAGTCTGTTCCATCATTTGACCACCATATCAATCTCCACACGTTGTGCCCAAACAGTAATGCATAAATTTGTTGAATTCACACTTTGCATCAGTTTACTCATATGACCACAATAACATTCTTTATTTATCGTAGTTGCCTACAATACCCAAATACCGATGGAAACCTCTTATTAGTTGAAGTCTTATTCCAATACTGTCATATACTGCCAACGATAAATAAAACACGCGCTAAACCGTAACATTCCTCAGATCAACCATTTATGAAGCCATTTCTCTTTTGACTGATATTACAATGGATTTTGGAGCCAAACCTCGATATTACCTTTCTATCTAGCTGAAATCACGTATGTTCGCACCCATTAATGACTCCAAGGATCATTTTGATTATAACACACCACACTGGTAATATGACACCTCCTCATCGGCCTAAGCCACGACGAGCACAACATAGGCTCCAATAAGAAATGATCTGAACACACTCAAATCATGACAACTAACTCACACAAAAGAGCTGTAATTCAAATTCCTCAATACCATCACAACACATAACTGAGATCTCGTCTCACATCATAGAATTAGAGTACCTGAATCCTCCTCTAAAGGTCATAACATCACGTGGCCTTTCCACAGCTCATGATTCTATCCAAACACTATTACTCCAGAAGCACAGCCACACACATATTTAGGTCTGAAATCAAGCAATTAATCACACCCGCGGTGATACAATTAATATATGCTATAAATCCCTGAAAGGACACAACCGATGTGCTATTCGCCGAGCGGTACCCAATACTGACTTTTCCTTATAAGCCAGGAAATATTGTATACAAGGTAACATATAGGAAACTATTCTCCACGTCACACTGTTGCGGCGTGCAACCCACTCCAGTAACATACCCGTGGCGGCGTGCCACCCGATCTAGATACCATACATGTGGCGGCGTGCCACCCGATCCACGCATAAATCACGCAAAAGGAAATGCACATCAAGTCAAGTTTCTCATTACCATCGACATATATAGCCTCAAGCTTGGCCACAAGAAACACTTCCGACAAAGTTCCTCAATACCGGAACTGAATCATTGGTAGAAACGTTTACAGTGACATCCGCCACGAAGGCCCAACTGACAAAGCAATACCTACCAGCCGTGCGCTGGTCCTGGAGTACATCTACCCTGCTGGAACATAATCTGATGCACTCTTCTACGTAATTTGTGACATTTTCCGACATTGTCCATATCACATTAGTCTAGACAACCTGACTTATGACAACCAGTCTGCAATCATATATCATAACTCAAATTCTTCATATCAAGTAAAGAGAGAGCCACTAGGGCTTCCAATATCCAATAACCGCTAAACGGCGCCGATACACATGATATACCACCACTGCATAAGCGGATTACGAGAACTCCTAGTCTCCAGCACATATATAGCACACGAATCGCTATGACTAATTCCACACTCCACCATACGAATACATAACGCACATCAAGCATCCAATCATACCATGAAAGTCATTCAAAAATTTCCCTATGCCGTCAACAAGTCAATCATTACAGTCGATTCAACAAGAGAATACCACCATACCACTAGATATTATCAGTTTACATTACCTTGTCCCTTTTGACCATATACCCTGCTAAGCAAACTGCCAGCACGCAAGAGCTTTGTTGCACAATACCTGCAAGACTCATTACTTCGAGCACATACCACGAATTAATCGTATCCTTATCATACCATTTTGATTCATTATCAAGCTGTTCCATTTACCCAACTTCCTTTCTGATTCATCTTTAATTTAATATTAGCCTTTGCTGTAGCACTAAAATACCTCAACCCAGGTTTACCACATGAGACTCGCACATAAGGCCACCCTATCTAAGACCCATAGACCACCGAATACCCTATCAAACATCTCCCAGAAATACCACATTCCAGAACACATTACATGAAGAACTTCCAGTGAATCTGAATTCGTTACCATTACCTTCCAAATACGGATACATAGAATCCCATAATGACATAACATAGCACAAGTCTTGATCTCTTCTAATGAAAACACAGTCCTTAGCCACATACACAAACTTAGGGCACATGATTGTCATATGAAAAACCTTGAACATAGTAATACAATTCTCGCGAGAGTCATTCACCCTTATTCAGCTGTAAATCACATGCCCTAAATGAATAGAACCACTTGTGCCTTGTCAGTACTCTGACACCACAAACATGATTTCATACGGATACAAATACCCATTTTTTTCTATGCAGAGAGCATTCTTTATCAATAGTAACTCAAAACATTCTAATATTCCTTCACATCTACGACGCACCATGTATCCTTTACCAAAATTTCCAATGTACTTAGAGACAAAATCAACATAGCACACAACCGTGCAATCAACTAGATAATAGCAACCTCCCCAACTTAGCTCGAAGCCATATATCAAAGCACTTTTAACCACTCATAGCATTCTTATTCAAATGACGCCACAATGTTATAGTGAGATTGAACTCAAGTCATTTACTAGCTTTGGTAGAGACTCGAATCATCATAAATCTTAACTCTTCTACAGTTCTTGCATTTATACACCCACAACAGTTAAGCCTACTCTTTAGGTGACAAAATCTTTTCTAAGTCCCAAATTTTCCAAAAAATTCGACGGAGTTTCCTTTGTACTTTGGCCTATCCACCTGCCAGAGAATCACCAAACCACCCTAACAACATGTCCACAACTCGACAAGACACTACAAGGTATATCAAAAACCTAAATCTCAATACTGCACGAATTATATTATCAAAATTGATACGCTGACATGCGTGGCACCTGAACAAATCATAATACAAATCAAATACCTTTCAATTACACATAAGAATCAGCTCACGTAAGGGCACTCCGCAAGAGATAACCCACCTGCTTCGCCTCAATTTAGTATTTTAGCACACCTTCCACTATGATACACATCACATGGCTATCTAGCCGACATTCCCACAATTATGGACAATACTGAACATATAAGTTTATAACTCCAACTCATAAAATCAGAACCTCGGTGCTCAAGCCATAGACAAAGATCCGACCTCAAGTCCTCCCGATTGGCCCAGCATGAACTCACGGAGGTTATATCTCGCCCCTCGATTGGGGAATCACAAGCCATCAAGGCAAATATATTACTAAGCGCTCGAGTGCGCACATCAACGTGCAGAAGGAATTTCAAGAATCATACCTCAAGCTGAATCAAGTACGCACAATAAGAATTCCAAGAATGTGAAGTGTTTCCTAAAAGGTCTGCAGCTTCCCAAGGATAAGTATAGATGTCTCCGTATCGATCCGCGAGACACTACTAAACCGGCTCATGACTCGCGAGACCTAGTAACCTAGGCTCTGATACCAACTTGTCACAACCCATACCTCGGTCATGATGGCGCCCAACATATTGCTAGGCAAGCCCGACCATGTTTTCCCATATTACCAGCCAATTATTAACTAATATTGATCGATTAAAGTTAATAACTTGTTTTTAGAACAAAACAGCAAGTGCAGAAAAAAAATATACAAAATACAGCCCAACAATTGCGGTGTCACAAGTTTGAGCCTCTAACATATGGAAATATCCTATACAATCCAACTCTAGGTAGATAGTAAAAGACACGATGATATGGAGGGAGAGATCGGGTACTGCAGACACCAACAGCTACCTCGAAGTCTCCTCGGGATAACAATAATGTAGCAGCTGCGATAGCTCAACTGCCCTCCTGAACACCTGTATCTGCACAGAAAGTGCAGGGGAATGGGGTGAGAATATTTCAACTCAGTGAGTAACAATAATAAATAACAACTGAAAGTAAGAACACCTATACTATCACTAAACTGTTCTAAGGGTAACCTCACAGGTAAGCCATCTCTACAGTGATAAATCCAATTCCAGTCCACAACTGTCTCACAATGATCCCACACTGACCTAGTCCTCACTCAAACTGCTGCACGGTACAGCCCGATCCGATATGTATGTACAAATATAAATAGCGCTGTGGTGTGCAGCCCAATCCAATATATATATAGTACTGCGGCGTGCAGCCCGATCCAATATATATAGTGCTGCGGCGTGCAGCCCGATCCAATATATATAATGCTACGGCGTGCAGCCCGATCCAATATATATAGTGCTGCGACGTGCAGCCCGATCCAATATATATAGTGTTGCGGCGTGCAGCCCGATCCAATATATATAGTGCTGCGGCGTGCAGCCCGATCAATTATATATTGTGCTGCGGCGTGCAGCCCGATCCAATATATATATAGTGCTGCGGCGTGCAGCCCGATCCAATATATATAGTGCTGTGGTGTGCAGCCCGATCCAATATATATAGTGATGCGGCGTGCAGCCCGATCAAATATATATAGTGTTGCGGCGTGCAGCCCGATCCAATATATATAGTGCTGCAGCGTGCAACCCGATCCAATATATATAGTGCTGTGGCGTGCAGCCCAATCCAATATATATAGTGTTGCGACATGTAGTCCGATCCAATATGTATAGTGCTGCGGTGTGCGGCCCGATCCAACATATATATATATATATATATATATAATACCTCACAGCGGGTCCTCGCTCCCATCTCAGTCAATCTAGACTTGGCTTCTCGGGCCCACTTAGCTAGAACATGGAATCCCACCCCAAGTAGTCTCTCAGAGAGTACACATCTAGTACTTGCTCATGGTACGCTATACAGCTATGAATACGACTGAGTGTATGTGCCAACATGATATAAGGGTCACTTATCTCTACAGGCTTCCCTAATACTCTACAGATCGGCACAAGGCCCCAAACACGACTACAAGCCCAATTACACAGATATAAGCTCAATCTCAGTCATTATACACAGTAAACTATCGGTCGGGAAGGACCAAGTCCAAATCCACAGTCATAATACCACTACGCTCGTCACATGACGCGTGTTTCATCTCAGCATGGCATTGTATAGTGCAAGTACGGGGTTTCAAAAATCTTAGTACATCATTTATTATAACCACTCACCTCGAACCGGCCAAAAGTCCTAGCTTGCCTTGCGCTTTCCTCGCAAATCGACCTCCTCAGGTGGCAAATCTGATCAAAACCAATAAGAATACATCAAAATAGGCTAATGAATCATAACCCAATTGAAAGGACTCGAAAAATACCCAAAAACACGAGTTTGCCAAAACCCGAGCCCCGGGCACGCTTCTTGTAAAATTATGAAACTCATATTTTCGGAATCCTCGTCTCGCCACAAATTCGTACATATAAAGTTCATCAAAATCGGAGTTTATTTGATCCCGCAAATCACCAAATCTTATTTTCAAATCCCTAGGCCTAAATCCTCAATTTTTCTACAATTTTCATGCCCAATTCCATACATAATTGATGTACTTAACTCAAAATAGGTGGGGATAACTTAACTTTACATTGATGATGAAAATCCCCTCTTGAAGCTCTCCAAAATCATCCAAAACAAATGAAATAAATGAAAGAAATAAATCAATTTCGTGTAATAAAGAATCTGCCCGTGCTTCGTCGAGTTGTACCCTGCGCTATACAAGTTGTACATCCTATTGCTCCAGCAGTCATTTTCCGTCAATCATAACTTCTAGTACAAATGTCCAAATTATGCGTTCTTTAGCTTTCTTCAAACTAGACACGAAGATCTATAACTTTAATGTTTTGCACGTTTGGTGATTACTTATAGATTACACGATATGAGCTCCCAAAGTAGCCTACTAGCGCTGAAAATCTGCTGCATTTCAGCAGCTTTTTCCAAAACCAAAAATGCCCGTTAGGCATCCGAAATCACCCCGAGGCCCTCGGAAACTCAACCAAAAATACAAACTCAACCTAATACTTCATTCAAACTTGCTCGGATCATAAAAATGCTACCTAAAACATCAAAAATCACCAAAATCCTAGAATTCGATTCAAACTTAAACTTAAACTTTCAAAATTCACATTCGATCAAAAACCCGACCAAACGATGTCCGAATAACCTGAAAATTTGTAAACATATCCAAAATTACCTAAAAAAGCTACTGCAACTGTCTGAATTCCATTATGACCCCCGGATCAAAATATCACTTATCGATCGGATTCCGCCAAAATTCCAACTTCGCCAAAATAGGCTAACTTCTTCACCTGACCTCCAAAATTACTTCCGATTGTGCTCCTAAGTCTTAATTCATCCCTCAAAACTAACCGAATCATCAGAATTGAGTTTCGAGCTCTCTAACTCATAAGTCAACGTTGGGTTGACTTTTCCAACTTAAGCTTTCCTTAAAGATATTAATTGTCCCATTTCCTATCAAAATCGATCCGAATTGACTCAAAGTTTGAACACAAGTCACATTCAACATTACAGACTTGCACCAACTTTCAGAATCGCATTCCGACCCCGATATCAAAATTTTCACTTCCGGTCGAATTTTCTCATAAACCTTCAAATTCGTATATTTAGCCAAATGACTTCAAAATAACCTCCGGACATCCAAATTCACTTCCTATCGCGTTCCCAACTCCAAAATTACCTATTTAGTAATAGTATAACAATGGTGATTGGGGTATTTCATACCCGCCTACAAACAATATTATTGTTAGCCCTAATGGGCATTTTGTTTGATGATTAAGTAATGTAATGTGACGACCCGGCCCGTCGTCACGGGAATTACCACCCCGTTATGTTGTAATTTCATGTTTCATGCTTTTATATCAGTGTTAGAGTCTATCGGGTGATTTAGGAGTGATTTGGATTGAAAATGAGGCATATAGCCTTTTTGAAGGAGGCTTGAATAAGGAAAGTCAACCCGGAGTTGACTATTTGGTTAGAGTGCTCGGAATCAGGTTCTGATGATTCGGTTAGTTCCGGGAGGTGATTTGTGACTTAGGGGAGCGATCGGAATTGAATTTGGAGGCCCGGTGTAGAAATAGGCTTGAATTGGCTAAGGTTGAATTTTGGCGAAATCCGAACGGTAGGTGAGATTTTGATCCGGAAGTCGGAATGGAATTCCGACAGTTGCAGTAGCTCCGTTAGGTGATTTTGGATACGCCTGCAAAATTTCAGGTCATTCGGACGTCGTTTGGTCGGGTTTTTGATTGAATGTGTAATTCGGAATGTTTTAAGGAATTTAGGCTTGAATTCGATGCGAATTATGGGTTTTGATGTTGTTAGACGTGTTTTGAGGATTTGAGCAAGTTTGAATAAGGTGTTAGGATGTGTTGGTGTGTTTGGATGGGGTCCCGGGGGCCTCGGGGTGTTTTCGGGTGGCTAAACGGGAGAAAATGTGGAAAAATTGCTGGTTGGGATTCTGTTTCTGTTGTTTCCGCTCCTGCGGAATTGGGGGCGCAGGAGCGAGTCCGCAGAAGCGGACGAGGGGCGCAGGAGCGCTTGGCTTCGCAGAAGCGGAAATCATTCCGCTGAAGCGGCGTCGCAGGAGCGTAGTGTAGATCGCAGAAGCGGAATTTGCCAAGAGATGGGAAGTCCGCAGAAGCGGAAGGTCGACCGCATAGGCGAGTCCGCAGAAGCGGACACTTGATCGCTGAAGCGGACTCTTGGTCGCAGAAGCGGACTAATTTCCGCAGAAGCGGATGCGCAGGGGCGGTCCCTTAATCGCTGGTGCGGAAATGGCCAAAAGGAGCCTGAGTTCGCAGAAGCGACCAAAAGGTCGCAGAAGCGGTTCCGTAGGGGCGGAATTTTATCCGCAGAAGCGGAAATTGCTGTGAGTTAAGTGTATAAGAAGTTAGAAAAATTTCAGAACATTTCACACATTTGGGTCTCGGCTTTAGAGGCGATTTGGGCGATTTTGAAGAGAAACTCAAGGGAAATCATCGGGTAATCAACTATGGACTTAAACTATGATTAGTATTGGTAATATTATGCAATTATATCATGAAAATGGAGGAATTTGGGGTAATTTATGGAGGATTTAGCCCTAGGCTTGAACTTTAGAAATTCATGGTTTTGAATAGGCAAATGGAGTCCGAATTTGGTAAAATTGATATGCTTAGACTCGTATTGAGATGAGGGTTCCGAATATGTGACTTTCGTGATTTTTCGACAAGCGTACCGAAAGTTGGGTTTTGGCAACTTTCTGAATTTTGATGTAAATTGGGTTATATTGATTGGGTGTTGTCCTATTGGCCTAATTTGTTGTGTTTCTACTGTATTTGATTAGATTCTACACGTGCGGAGCTTGATTCTCGTGGCAAGGGCATTGCGGAGTAGTCGTCGCGCCGTATTGAGGTGAGTAATAGATGTGGGTGATGACCGGCGGGTTCGAAACCCCGGTATACCACTTTGTGACGCTGTATAGCGGCGAGACACGCACACTCTTGAGAGTGCGGGGTCGATCATGAACTGGAGACTATATATTAGTCCGACCTGTTGATACCGTATTATTGGCTATTCTCGAGCCGTTGAACCTCCTTCTTGGACGGTTGAGTATATTGTGGGCTGTGTGCCAATTATTGGATCCCGCGAGGATCGTTATCATTGTCTTATCATATAGACATGCTAGTTTACTACTAGTCCGCAAGTATTTCTGTTATTATGCTAATTCCAATCTCTGGAACTTGATATTACTGTTTTCCAACTGAAAAATGATAAAAGAGTTTTCAAAAACTACTTTTGAGCCTGCGAGGCTGTATCTGCATATTAGCCGACTAGTAGTGGATCGGGCTGCGCGCCGCAGCGAGATATATGTTGGATCGGACTGCACGCCGCAGAAAATCTCTATGAGATGTGCTTGGGCTGTAGGAGCCCCTCCGGAGTCTGAACCCCCACAGTGAGCACGGGTACCCAAAATTGGAGTCGGGCTACGCGCCGTAGCGGTCATATCATGCATTGCATTGCATTTAGCTACATCTACTAGCTGTTATGCTATTTATTGGTATTTGTTGGTACAGGTACAGTGAATATTGATTCTATGACAGCGTAGCTGATTATAGTTTTACATAGTGCTTTATTGCGGATTTCTTACTGCGCTGTCTTACCCTTGTTTATTACCACTGAGTCTGGAAGTACTCATTTTACTCCCTGCACCTTGTGTGCAGATCCAGGTACCTCTCAGCAGACTTGATTCGGTAGCTACTCGGAGGCATTGTGCGGGATAGTCGAGGTAGCTGCAGCGTCCGTAGGACCTGGCTCCCCTTCTAGCTGTCATTTATTATCTTGTTGTCTTTCTTTTCCGCACTGAGTTGTTATAAACTTTATTACACTTATGTTCAGTAGAGGCTCATGACTCTTGACCCTTCGGTCTATGGGAGTTAGTATATTTTGGGACTTGGTTTCCCCGCTGTTGGTATAAGTATTACTATTGTTTCATATTTGGAAATGCTTAAATGGGTTAAAGAGAGCTTCTAGCTCCGTTGTTGATATTGATTGGTCAGGCTGGCTTAGCAATGTGCTGGGCGCCATCACGACCGGGTTTGGGGTCGTGACAAGTTGGTATCAGAGCCTAGGTTTACTAGGCCTCGTGAGTCTTGAGCCGGTTAGTAGAGTCTTGTGGATCGGTACGGGGACGCCTCTACTTATCCTCGAGAGGCTGCGAACCTTTAGGAAACACTTCACGTTTCTTGAACTCTATCGTGCGATCTTGTTGTTCTGAGAACTGAACTTCTATATTCTATTCTCTCACAAATGGCGAGAACACGAGCATCAAGAAAAGGTGGAAGACCTCCATTGCCACCTGCTAGAGGCCATGGGCGCGGTCATGCTAGAGGTAGGGGTAGGGCAGCTGAGGTAGTGCCAGCTGACCCGCCTGTTGTACCTGTTTAGGAGCAGCCCCCAGTGGTTGATGCTCCAGCAGCCCCAGTTCAGGCCCAGACTGTATCTATTGCTATTCCAGGTCTTCAGGAGACTCTTGCCCAGATATTATCGGTGTGTTCCAGTTTGGCTCAGGTAGTTTCAGCTACCGCTGCCGTAGCTACATCTCGGTCGGGGGGTGGTCAGCAGACCCTGCAGCTCGCACTCCGGAGCCGGTTGTTCGGGGACTTCGGACGCCGAGGCGGTCCCCGCTCGGTGGTTGCACCGGTTATTCCTCCGACTGCACCAGCTCCAGCTCCGAGCATATGGTTCAGGTTATGCCCGATGACGAGCGGCGTCGTCTTGAGAGATTTGGTAGACTTCAGCCACCCCATTTCAGTGGCGTTGAGGGCGAGGATGCCCGGGGTTTCTTGGATAAGTGTCAAAGGATGTTGCGTACGGCTGGTATTCTTGAGTCCAGCGGAGTTTCATTTACTACCTTTCAGTTCACCGGTCCCGCATTTGATTGGTAGGAGGAGTTTGAGAGGCGTAGGCCTGCAAGAGCAGCACCTCTCACATGGCAGCAGTTCTCTACTCTCTTTCTAGAGAAATATGTACCTCGGTCTCGTCGCGAGGAGCTACGTCGCCGGTTCGAGTGGTTGATTCAGGGCGACATGTCTGTGACCCAGTATGAGCTTAGATTCACTCGGTTGGCTAGGCATGCCACATGGATGATCCCCACTGATAGGGAGAGGATCAGGAGGTTCATTGATGGCCTCAACTACTCTATCCGTATTCTTATGACCGGCGAGCGAGTTCTGTCATCATCGTTTGAGCAGGTAGCTGATATGGCACGCTCCATTGAGGCGGATCGTCGCCGAGAGAGAGAGGAGCGGGAGGTCAAGAGGCCTCGTGGTTCGGGCAGTTTCAGTGGTGCTCCATCTAGAGGGCATTCCCAGCAGAGCAGAGGTCGCTCATCTAGACCTCCTCATTCAGGCCGCCCAGAGCAGAGCGGAGGTTCTTATGGTCGTGGTCGACAGGGATTTCAGCAGGGTCAATCATCACTTAGTGCCCTCCCAGCCCAGAGTGCAACACCTACTTCTCCAGCACCATGTGCATGTTATGAGTGCGGTGAGTTTGGCCACATGAGGAGACAGTGCCCTCGACTACGTAGGGGCAGGACTCAGCAGAGGGATCAGCCCTCCTCTTCAGCACCATCTCTGTCTAGTAGAGGTGGAGGTCAGTCTTCTCGTGGTCGCCCCAGGGGCCAGGAGAGATCTGGTGGAGGCCAGGCGCGATTCTACGCACTTCCTGACAGGCGTGATGCAGTTGCCTCCGATGCTGTGATTACAGGTATCATTTCTGTCTGTCACAGAGATGCCTCTGTTCTATTTGATCCAGGGTCCACATATTCTTACGTGTCCTCTTATTTTGCACATCACTTGGGTGCGACTCGTGGTATTCTTGATTTACCTGTTCATGTATCCACCCCGTGGGTGATACGATTGTTGTGGATCATGTCTATAGATCCTGTGTTATATCTATCGGGGGTCTGGAGACCCAGGCAGATTTGTTATTGTTGGGGATGGTGGACTTTGATGTTATATTGGGTATGGACTGGTTGTCTCCGTACCATGCTATATTGGATTGTCATGCTAAGACAGTTACGTTGGCCATTCCTGGTATTTCTCAGATTGAGTGGCGGGGTTCGACCGATTTCGTCCCTAGTCGTGTTATTTCGTTCTTAAAGGCTCAGAAGATGGTTGAAAAAGGGTATTTATCGTACTTAGCTTTTGTGAGAGATGTGGGAGCTGAGTCTCCTAGCATTGATTCTGTACCTGTTGTGAGGGATTTCCCAGATGTATTCCCCTCAGACCTGTCGGGCATGCCGCCGGACAGGGATATTGATTTTGGCATTGACTTGGTGCCGGGCACTCAACCTATATCCATTCCTCCTTATCGGATGGCACCAGCTGAGTTGAAAGAACTGAAAGAGCAACTTCAAGAGCTTCTGGATAAGGGTTTCATCCGCCCTAGTGTGTCTCCGTAGGGGTGCGCCAGTATTATTTGTTAAAAAGAAAGATGGTTCCATACGAATGTGTATTGATTATAGGTTATTGAACAAAGTGACAGTGAGGAACAAGTACCCTCTACCGCGCATAGATGATTTGTTCGATCAGTTACAGGGTGCGAGGGTGTTTTCTAAGATCGATCTTCGTTCAGGCTATCATCAGCTGAAGATCAGGGACTCGGATATTATGAAGACTGCATTCAGGACCCGATATGGTCATTATGAGTTTCTTGTGATGTCGTTTGGGCTGACCAACGCCCCAGCAACATTTATGCATCCGATGAACAGTGTGTTCAGGCCTTATTTGGATTCATTTGTGATTGTGTTCATTGATGACATTCTAGTCTACTCCCGTAGTCAGGAGGAGCATGCTCAACATTTGAGTATTGTGTTGCAGAGATTGAGGGAGGAGAAGCTATATGCTAAATTCTCCAAGTGCGAGTTTTGGCTCGAGTCCGTAGCATTTATGGGACATATGGTGTCTCGTGATGGTATTCAGGTTGATCCGAAGAAGATAGAGGCGGTGCAGAGTTGGCCTAGACCGTCCTCAGCTACAGAGATCGGGAGTTTTCTTGGTTTGGCGGGATATTATCGCCGGTTTGTTCAGGGATTTTCATCCATTGCTTCTTCATTGACTAAATTGACCCAGAAGGGTGCACCATTCGTGTGGTCGGATGAGTGCGAGGAGAGCTTTCAGAAGCTCAAGACAGCTTTGACCACAACTCCGGTGTTAGTATTGCCATCAACTTCAGGTTCATATATTGTTTATTGTGATGCCTCGAGAGTGGGGATAGGTTGTGTGTTGATGCAGGAAGGTAAGGTGATTGCTTATGCTTCTCGGCAGTTGAAGCCACATGAGAAGAACTATCCTGTTCATGACCTGGAGCTAGCCGCCATTGTTCATGCATTGAAGATTTGGAGGCACTATTTGTACGGCGTGTCTTGTGAGGTGTATACCGACCATCGTAGTCTCCAGCACTTGTTCAAACAGAAAGACCTTAATTTGAGACAGCGGAGATGGCTTGAGTTGCTGAAGGATTATGACATTACTATATTATATCATCCGGGGAAGGCCAATGTGGTGGCCGATGCTTTGAGCCGGAAGGCGGTCAGTATGGGGAGCTTGGCATATATTCCAGCTGAGGAGAGGCCATTTGCTTATGATGTTCAGGTGCTAGCCAATCGGCTAGTGAGGTTAGACATTTCGGAGCCCAGCAGGGTATTGGCTTGTGTTATATCTCGGTCATCTCTATATGATCGTATTCGTGAGCGCCAGTATGATGATCCACATTTGGCTGTCCTTAGGGACAGAGTTCAGCATGATGATGCTAGAGATGTCACCATTGATAGTGACGGCGTATTGAGGATGCAGGGCCGGATATGTGTGCCCAATGTTGATGGCCTTCGTGAGTTGATTCTGGAGGAGGCCCATAGCTCGCGGTATTCTATCCATCCAGGAGCCGCGAAGATGTATCAAGATTTGAAGCAGCACTATTGGTGGAGAAAGATGAAAATGGACATTGTCAGACATGTAGCACGGTGCCTCAACTGTCAGCAGGTTAACTACGAGCACCAGAGGCCCGGTGGTGTATTTCAGCGCATTGTTATTCCTGAGTGGAAATGGGAGAGGATCACTATGGACTTTGTTACTGGACTCCCTCGGACGGCGAGGAAGTTTGATTCTATATGGGTGATTGTGGATAGACTGACCAAGTCAGCTCACTTCATTCCAGTTAGTACTACCTACTCATCGGAGCGGTTGGCGGCGATCTTTATTCGAGAGATTGTTCGGTTGCATGGAGTTCCAGTGTCTATCATATCCGACAGGGGTACTCAGTTCACTTCTCAGTTTTGGAGAGCATTTCGGCGAGAGATGGGTACACGGGTTGAGTTGAGTACAACATTTCACCCCAGACATATGGGCAGTCTGAGCGCACTATTCAGATCTTGGAGGATATGTTGCGAGCTTGTGTGATTGATTTTGGTGGTTCGTGGGATGAGTTCCTACCACTTGCTGAGTTTGCCTACAACAACAGTTATCAGTCGAGTATTCAGATGGCCCCGTATGAGGCATTGTATGGCGAGCGGTGTAGATCCCCCGTGGGATGGTTTGAGCCTGGTGAGGTTAGATTGATAGGGACTGAGTTAGTCCAGGATGCTCTGGATAGAGCAAAGTTGATCCAGGAGAGGCTTCGTACAGCACAGTCTCGTCGGAAGAGTTATGCGGACCGTAGAGTTCGAGAGTTGTCTTTCATGGTTGGTGACAAAGTATTGTTGAAGGTTTCACCTATGAAGGGTGTCATGAGGTTTGGGAAGAAAGGAAAGTTGAGTCCCAGGTACATTGGTCCTTTTGAGATACTTAGGAGAGTTGGAGAGGTGGCATATGAGTTGGCCTTGCCGCCCAGCTTATCCAGCGTTCATCCGGTATTCCATGTGTCTATGCTCCGGAAGTACATTGGAGATCCGTCTCATGTATTAGATTTCGGCACCATTGAGCTTGATGGTGATCTATCCTATGATGTGGAGCCTATTGCCATTTTGGGACGGCAGGTGAGAAAATTGAGGTCTAAGGAGATTGCATCGGTTAAGGTTCGGTGGAGAGGTCGACCCGTGGAGGAGGCCACTTGGGAGATCGAGCGGGAGATGCGGAGCGCAGATATCCTCACTTGTTTGAGACTTCGGGTATGTTTCTTGACCCGCTCGAGGACGAGCGTTTGCTTAAGAGGGGGAGAATGTGACGACCCGACCCGTCGTCACGGGAATTACCACCCCGTTATGTTGTAATTTCATGTTTCATGCTTTTATATCAGTGTTAGAGTCTATCAAGTGATTTAGGAGTGATTTGGATTGAAAATGAGGCATATAGCCTTTTTGAAGGAGACTTGAATAAGGAAAGTCAACCCGAAGTTGACTATTTGGTTAGAGTGCTCGGAATCAGGTTCTGATGATTCAGTTAGTTCCGGGAGGTGATTTGTGACTTAGGGAGAACAATCGGAATTGAATTCGGAGGTCCGGTGTAGAAATAGGCTTGAATTGGCTAAGGTTGAATTTTGGCGAAATCCGAACGGTAGGTGAGATTTTGATCCGGGGGTCGGAATGGAATTCGACAGTTGCAGTAGCTCCGTTAGGTGATTTTGGATGTGCCTGCAAAATTTCAGGTCATTCGGACGTCGTTTGGTCGAGTTTTTGATTGAATGTGTAATTCGGAATGTTTTAAGGAATTTAGGCTTGAATTCGATGCGAATTATGGGTTTTGATGTTGTTAGACGTGTTTTGAGGATTTGAGCAAGTTTGAATAAGGTGTTAGGATGTGTTGGTGTGTTTGGATGGGGTCCCGGGGGCCTCGGGGTGTTTTCGGGTGGCTAAACGGGAGAAAATGTGGAAAAATTGTTGGTTGGGATTCTGTTTCTGTTGTTTCTGCTCCTGCGGAATTGGGGGCACAGGAGCGAGTCCGCAGAAGCGGACGAGGGGCGCAGGAGCGCTTGGCTTCGCAGAAGCGGAAATCATTCCGCTGAAGCGGCGTCACAGGAGCGTAGTGTAGATCGCAGAAGCGAAATTTTCCAAGAGATGGGAAGTACGCAGAAGCGGAAGGTCGACCGCATAGGCGAGTCTGCAGGAGCAGACTCTTGATCGCAGAAGCGGACATTCCCGCAGGAGCGGAAGAAATTCCGCAGGAGCGGACCCGTAGGAGCAGTCCTTGGATCGCAGGTGCGGAAATGGAAGTAGGTCTGGGTTCGCAGAAGCAACCATTTGGTCGCAGAAGCGGTTTCGCAGGGGCGGAAAATGGTCCGCAGAAGCGAAAATCGTAGTGAGTTAATTGTCAGAACATTTCACACATTTGGGTCTCGGCTTTAGAGGCGATTTGGGCGATTTTGAAGAGAAACTCAAGGGAAATCATCGGGTAATCAACTATGGACTTAAACTATGATTAGTATTGGTAATATTATGCAATTATATCATGAAAATGGAGGAATTTGGGGTAATTTATGGAGGATTTAGCCCTAGGCTTGAACATTAGAAAATCATGGTTTTGAATGGGCAAATGGAGTCCGAATTTGGTAAAATTGATATGTTTAGACTCGTATTGAGATGAGGGTTCCGAATATGTGACATTCGTGATTTTTCGACAAGCGTACCGAAAGTCGGGTTTTGGCAACTTTGGGAATTTTGATGTAAATTGGGTTATATTGATTGGGTGTTGTCCCATTGGCCTAATTTGTTGTGTTTCTACTGTATTTGATCGGATTCTACGCGTGCGGAGCTTGATTCTCGTGGCAAGGGCATTGCGGAGTAGTCGTCGCGCCGTATTGAGGTGAGTAATAGATGTGGGTGATGACCAGCGGGTTCGAAACCCCGGTATACCACTTTGTGACGCTGTATAGCGGCGAGACACGCACACTCCTGAGAGTGCGGGGTCGATCATGAACTGGAGACTATATATTAGTCCGACCTGTTGATACTGTATTATTGGCTATTCTCGAGCCGTTGAACCTCCTTCTCGGACGGTTGAGTATATTGTGGGCTGTGAGCCAGTTATTGGATCCCGCGAGGATCGTTATCATTGTCTTATCATATAGACATGCTAGTTTACTACTAGTCCGCAACTATTTCTGTTATTATGCTAATTCCAATCTCCGGAACTTGATATTACTATTTTCCAACCGAAAAATGATAAAAAGAGTTTTCAAAAACTACTTTTGAGCCTGCGAGGCTGTATCTGCATATTAGCTGACTAGTAGTGGATCGGGCTGCGCGCCGCAGCGAGATATATATTGGATCGGACTGCACGCCGCACAAAATCTCTATGAGATGTGCTTGGGCTGTAGGAGCCCCTCCGGAGTCTGAACCCCCACAGTGAGCACGGGTACCCAAAATCGGAGTCGGGCTACGCGCCGTAGCGGTCATATCATGCATTGCATTGCATTTAGCTACATCTGCTAGCTGTTATGCTATTTATTGGTATTTGTTGGTACAGGTACGGTGAATATTGATTCTATGACAGGGTAGCTGATTATAGTTTTACATAGTGCTTTATTGAGGATTTCTTATCTGCGCTGTCTTACCCTTGTTTATTACCACTGAGTCTGGCAGTACTCATTTTACTCGCTGCACCTTGTGTGCAGATCCAGGTACCTCTCAGCAGACTTGATTCGGTAGCTACTCGGAGGCATTGTGCGGGATAGTCGAGGTAGGTGCAGCGTCCGCAGGACCTGACTCCCCTTCTAGCTGTCATTTCTTATCTTGTTGTCTTTCCTTTCCGCACTGAGTTGTTATAAACTTTATTACACTTATGTTCTTTAGAGGCTCATGACTCTTGACCCTTCGGTCTATGGGAGTTAGCTTATTTTGGGACTTGGTTTCCCCGCTGTTGGTATAAGTATTACTATTGTTTCATATTTGGAAATGCTTAAATGGGTTAAAGAGAGCTTCTAGCTCCGTTGTTGATATTGATTGGTCAGGCTGGCTTAACAATGTGCTGGGCGCCATCACGACCGGATTTGGGGTCGTGACATGTAATTATGCACCCTTTTAACTAAAAAAAGAAAAAAAGAAAAAAAACAAGGGATCACACTCATCATTTGAGAAACTTATATTTTTATACTTTTAGCTTTCGTCTTGCTACTCAAAAAAATGTCTTTGACAGTCTTGTTTGGTTATTCAAAATCATGTAGTACTAAATATTTTAGGATACACGTACAAACACATGTTGAGAACTAATATAATTATAAACAAAATTTATAAGTCGAATTGATTATACGATATATAACATTGTATATAAGACACATGAAAAGGATTTATAATTACTCATCTGTACTAAAAAAAACATGCACATTGAAAAGGCCAGATAGTAATTATGACTTGTGTTAGATTTGTACACACAAAAAACACTAATGTAGGAAAAGTCAACAATAACGACCAAGTGAAATTTTACTTATGAGATTTGGAGAGGATATTGAGTATGCAGACCTTATCCCTATCCCGAAGTGATCGAGAGGTTATTTCTGAAAGACCCTTGGCTCAAGAGAACAAAAAAATAAAGGCAGACAATGTTAGTATCACCACATAAATCATAAGAAAAATAGGAACAACATGAAATCTGAAAGAAAGATACAAAGCAAAACCGATAGGTAGCAAATAGGTCCTGCAATGAAAATACAGCATTGACACTAGCTATCTTAGACAAAAACCCTACCTGACTAGTCTCATAGAGGTATTAGTAAGGCAAGACTCAACCTTCATATCAAGTGTATTGTCCTCGGAAATCTGAATGCTTGCCATATCATGTCTCATCACCCCTCCCCAATACTTTTAGGTCACCCTCTACGTATTATCGTTCCCTCACAACTAGGCTCACACCTCATCACAGGAGCATCTGGACTTCTCCTCTAAACATGCCTGAACCATCTGAGTCTTGCTTCCCTCATCGTGTCATCAATTGGAACATGCACCTTCTCTTGAATATCATCATTCCTAATCTTATCCATCATAGTGTGCACATACATCCACCTTAACATCCTCATTTCTGTTACTTTCATCTTCTGGATATGTGATCTCTTAACAAGCCAACACTCAGCCCTCTACATCATTGTCGGTCTAACCACCACTTTATAGAGCTTACCTTTGAGAATCGGTGGCACTCTTTTATTACACAGGACTCCAGACGCAAACCTCCACTTCATCTATTCTACCCCAATACGATGCGTGACATCCTCATCGATCTCCCTTTCCCTTGGATAACCGATACAAGGTAGTTGCAACTACCTCTACAATCAATCGATTAGTAAATATAACTTGTAGGAAAAGTTAATTAGTAAATATTAATTGATCATACCTCCATTAAATATAAAAAATTGGTCAAAATTTTAAAACTTAAAATAAAATACAAAAGATATTAAAAGTATATATTAATAATATTATGTGCCTATTTAAATCTTGTAGTACACGACGCGAAAGCATGTATGCAACTCGCGTGCCTTAAATACTAGTAGAATTTGCGTGATGAGTTCGAATGAGTACGAATTACGTAATATACCAACTGTAATGCATTACGTTTCATAAGTCTTTATTGAAAAAAGAGCGAAGATTTAAGACGGTACTTCAGTTACTTATTTGTTGATATGATAAAATGGGAAAAGGCTAAAATTATACCTCTACTATACAAAATTAGTCATGTTAGTACTCCGTTATGCTTTACGGCTAAAATTGTACATATTGTTAACAAAATATGCAAAATTGTCCCTACCGTTACTAAAGTAGATAAATTTATACCTAAATCTAACATATTTGGGAAAAGGCCAAAAAAGTACCCCTACTATTGAAATTTATCCATGTTAATACATAAACGAACATTTCTAAGAATGTACTTCTACTTTCATGCATTGAAATGAGACTATTCGCAACCAGGTGGGTGTGACCCCTATTGAGGACAAGATGCGGGAAACGCGACTTAGATGGCTTGGTCATGTGAAGAAGATCATGTGCACAAACGCCCCGGTGATGAGGTGTGACAGATTGACATTGGAGGGCCTACAGAGAGGTAGATGTAGACCAAGAAGAGGTGGGGAGAGATGATTAGGCAAGATATGGCATAACTTCAGCTGACCTAGGGCATGCCATGATAGGAATGTATGGTGGTCGAGGATTAGGGTAGTAGAGTAGGTAGTCTTGAATGTTTATAATAGTAGTATTGACATACAATCTCGCGTTTTCGTTGGTAGTAGTTTTTACTGCCTAACCGTTGTTTTCTTTCATTGTTGATTACCTTATTGTCTTGTTGTTTTTATTCTTCTTTTATATGACTTTTTGGTGCTGTCTCTTCTTGTCTATATTTTCATTAATGTGGTGCTTATACTTTCTTGAGTCGAGAGTCTATTGAAAACAATCTCTCTAACCTCACAATGTAGACATAAGGTCTGCATATACACTACCCTCTCATACCCCATGATATAAGATAATACTGGGTATGTTATTGTTGTTGTTAAATATTACTAGTTGGTTTGGATGAGTTTCCCAAAGTTCACATCGTTACAAACTACATAACATATATAACTGTATTATCATTATATTTCAAAAATATTTTGCTTCTAGTAAAATCATTAAAATACATGATCATCTCCAATGTTGATTATCGTTGTGTACCATAGCTAATGCTTTTAAAGTTAAGAAAATGAATCGAATAAGAACAACAAAATTTTAATGTGTAAATTTGATAATAATAGGAAGACAATGTCGTGTTTTGCAAAAAAGGGAGCGTTTTGCTCCAGATTAGCACTTTAATTTGAAAATATGTAACGACCCAATTGGTCGTTTTGCTTTCTAGAACCTCGTTCTCCTAAATAAGATTTTTCATATTTACTTTTACTGATTTATGACTTGTGGTGATGGTTGGTTCGGGATTTGAAAGAGTTGGGTTGGATTCGAAACACTTGGTTCCTTAATATTGGCTTAAAAGGCCAAGTTTAACTTTGGCCAACAATTTGAGTAAACGACCTCAGAATCGGGATTAAAAGGTTCCAACACATTCATATAATAATTTCAGACTTGGGCATATGCTCGGATCGGGGTTTGAGTGACCCAGAAGCGTTTTGGCGCCTAATAGTGATTTAATTCTTCAAGGTTTTAAAAGTTCTTTAAATTTGGTTTGGAGTGGGTTCTTGTGATATCGAGGTCTGAACGGAATTCTGAGACCGAAATAGTTTGGTTGTGTTATTTAATACTTGCACGCAAAATTTGGTATCATTCAGAGTAGTATAAGTATATTTCGGTACACTGGAAGTAGATTGAAGAACTTGAAGTTCATAAGTTTGATTCAATTGATTTTAGGGCGTGATTATTAGTTTTAATGTTGTTTCGGGCGTTCTGAGAATTCGAGCGAGCCCGTTTTATGATTCAAATCTTGTTGGTATGTTTGGGCGGGACTCTGGGGGCCCCGAGCGTCAATTGGGCGAGATTCTGACCAAGTTGAAAATTTG
This sequence comes from Nicotiana noctiflora, assembly GCA_032618575.1. Taxonomy (NCBI): domain Eukaryota; kingdom Viridiplantae; phylum Streptophyta; class Magnoliopsida; order Solanales; family Solanaceae; genus Nicotiana; species Nicotiana noctiflora. The sequence goes on from JASVEL010007680.1 coordinate 42,657, forward strand.
AGCAAGAGCATAAACTACAACTGCTGTCATAACTACACCTGCGGTTGGTTAGCCGCAGGTGCGAGCTCGCATGTGAAGTTGGAGCCTCACAGATGCGACCCAAGGAGAGGAGCCCAGGTTCCACAGATGTGACTCTTCATTCGCAGAAGCGGATGTAGAAGCGGGTATCCTTCCGCACGTGCAGCCCCAGCCGGCCAACCCAACTCCACATAAACGGAAACGCATGTGCGAAAATCATTGGGATAGTGCACTTCATTAAATATGGGAGTTAGGCAGTTTTCTAATTCTTTACACATTTGGGAGATTGGGGAGCTCTCAAAGAGGGGATTTTGACTTAGAATTTTGAGGTGAGTAAATTCTACAAAATGTGAGTTAAATACATAGTTTATGGGTAAATTATAATATGTAAATTAGTCATAATCATGGGTTTAGGTAAAAACCTACGGTTTTGCTAAAAATATATTTAACCACGAATCTTGTTATGAAATTGAGCAGAAATCATATATTTATGTTCCTAAAGTTACGAGTAACATCTTTCTTTAAAAAAATTTGGAATCCGAGAATATGGGCCCGGAGTGAATTTTAGGAATCTTGCAATTTAGGTTAGATAATCATTTAAAAGGTGGAATTGTGAACTTTTGAGCATATATTAATTAGTTTATGTAATATTTGACTAGTTTCGAGTCGTTTGACGTCAAGTTTGGAGATTTGGGCGCGTTCTTGAATTAGGAAGTAGTTGAGACGAGGTAAGTCTCCTTTCTAACCTTGTAAGAGGGAATTAACCCCATAGGTGAATCAAATACATGTTTGAAACTATTTGTGAGGGGGGAGGGGGGAGGGGGGAGGGGGGAGGGAGATGGGAAGGGAGGATACGTACGTACGAGGTGACGAGAGTTCGTACGTATCTACTAGTATGCTATGGTCAGGGTAGTTTAGGATCCGTATCGTGCTATAATTGGAATGGTGTGTCCTTACTTACCAAAATAATCACTTAAACCACGTTAGAAACTATAAAGAAATTATATGAGGTTCAACTCACTTTATTTGAAGGGTTGCATGAAATACTTGACTATAAATGAGAATTTGTGTTTCTTGAGAATAAATAGTTATTTGTGGATCGGTTCGAGCGCCTTGGTAGTAAATAGATGCATCTATGGTTCGTGCCATATGCGCTTTTAATAATATGTTGTACCGAGTTGTACGATCTTTGCATAATTGCACATGTTAATTATTTGGAACTCTCCGTGATCTATACAATATGAATGCTTTGAAATGTAAGTTGTTACATGATATGACTGAAATTGACATGTTATTTATGAAAAATATCTTACCACTTCCTGTTCCTACACTATAATTATTATTCATGCTTAGCACTTTAACTATATTATTATTAGTCCTAGTAAGTGTCAAGTCGACCACTCGTCACTACTTCTTCGAGGTTAGACGAAATACTTACTGGGTATATATTGTTAATGTACTCATACTACGCTTCTGTACTTAATTGTACAGGATTTGAGGCGTGTTGTTCTAGTTACCCGCCCTGTACGCAAACTTGAGCTTGGACTGAGAATTCACGGTGAGCTTTCCCCCTTTTGAGTCGTTCAACAACATGCCTGAGTTCCTCTTTTGTTTGATTCTATGATAGTTATCTTTTGTATATTTTACTAGGTTCCCACACACTTGTAACACTAGATCTTGGCACATATTAGTAGACTTGATTTTTGGGTTATAATTATATAGTTATGGATTCTTCTAGTGGTTTCCATTTTTCTTACCTTAGAAAAACCATTATTTATCAAATACTTTGAATTTAAGTAAAGTTAGATGTTAAAGTGTTTGCTAAAAATGAGAATTTACTAGTTGATTAGTATTGGCTTGCCTAACAACGGTGTTGGGAGCCATTACAACCTATAACGGAATTTAGGTCGTGACAACATGGTATAAGAAGACTAGGTTCATGTAGGTCTCACAAGTCATGGGCAAACACAATAGAGTCTTGCGGAATGGTACGTGTGAGCACATGCTTTTTTGCACCAGGCAAACAAAATTCCAAAATTAAAATAAAATAATATTTTTGAGTGCAATTGCATATTTTATTTGAAATTAGATGCATTTTTATGTGTTTAAATAATTAAAATAAGAAAATGAAAAAATATAGGTTAAATACATGCATTTTGAATTAAGTAGTTAAAAGAAAATCAACAAAAAAGAGCATTAATAGCGGAAATTAGGGAAAGAATAATAGAAAATTGCCAAAAAATATCAGAAAATTAGTGCAAGTAGGAAATTGAATAATTTAAAAAATACAAAAGAAAAGAAAACAAAATACAAAAAGAAAATACATAAAAAATAATTAAAAACATCAGAAAAATACAAAATACATGTGGGTATAATTACTTTGGGCCCAAAAAAGAATTGAATTGAGTGGCCCAGTACTTTTAGCCCAAAGGGATCCGGTCCAGGCCACCAAGGGACGTTGATCTCAGCCATTCATCAGGTCATATCTAACGGCTGAGAATCAATCCGGAATTATTTGATTAATAAAGATGTGAGATCAAATCTCATCCGTCCGTTTGAAATGATCTCATGGTCGAAACCTTTGGTCTCATTAACAACCAAGCGACGCCGTTTTAGTAATACTGTTGATCTTCATCAAACCAACGGCCCAGATCACCTCAACCCCCCGACTATATAAGGCTTTGGTCGCGTCTAGAACCAGCCATTTTTAGAAACCCTTAACCCTAGCCGCCTGTACTCTCCCGTCTCTCTTCTTCACCTTCTTCTTCACAGACCTCGCCGGCCATGGAGGCCACCACCTCCCACGGTGGTCTCCGGCCATCCTCTCATCTCTCCTCTTCTCTTCTTCTCCTTCTCCACATTAAACACCATCAAAACCCTAGAAAAACCAAAGAAACCTCCCTGTTCTTAATATGCCGGTCACCGGAACCTACCTCCGGTGACCACCAAACTACGAGAACCTTCTTCAAACCAATGCCAAAAGGACCACCTTGGTCCGATCTAACCCACCACAACACCGATTTCCCTCGAATCTCCTTAGAACCCGTCGAATATCCAAAATAAAGTCGCCGGAACCCTATCTCCGGCGACTCATCAAACCTTAGGAAGATCTAACCTTTTACCCTCTCCAAACACCCCACCCAAACCAAAAGCCTTAAAGACTTCGTCTTGAAGTCTAAAAAAGAAAACCAGAAAGAAATAACAAAAAGAAACAAAAGAAAAGGTCTGAAAGAGACCGAAAAAAGAAAGAAAAGAGTGAAAGGGGAAACTTAGGGGACAGTCCCTGCAAGCTAAGTACCCTCACCCCTTCTGTGTTTTATTTGCTTCCCCTGTTGTTCATGTTTATGTTTACTCTTGTTTTCTCTTGCTTTTGTCTTGATATTTCTATCTGTTTTTCTATTCTTAAGATTTTGAAATCCTGTGCTTCATCTGTTACTACTAGGGTTTTTCTAACTTGTTCATTGTTCATATCTTTCTTCTGTGATATTTTTTCTATGTTATTTGTGTTTGTTTCTCTGATTCAAAGAGCCTGTTAGTATTAGGGTTTTTGTTTATCTTGTTCGTCTTCATACTATTTTCTTGTTTTGACTATCTTGTTGTTCTTCTGTTCTGTCTGCTGCAAATCATGTTCTTTTTCTTCTAAGTCAAAAGATCTATCTTTTATCTTGTGCTTTTTCATCTTTATTGTGATTTATGATCTATTAGTCTTCAACAGCATGACTTTTCCTCTCTTTATGAGTCTTTACATGTTTAGTTTAGCTGTCTAGTCATTGATATCTTTCTTCTTCTTCATCCTGTGTTAGTATTAGGCCTATTCATCTTGTTGATTCTAGATATCTTCTTTGCATGTTTATCTTTGTTAACTCTCATTAGTTGGAATGATTCTTCTCTTCTGTTTATTCTCATGCTTAGTTTTAGGGCTAGGATTAGCTGTTGGTTTCTTATATTAAGTTTGTTTTACCTTATCTTTGTCTATTCCCCTAAATATTTTGGTTAAAACCATGACTTTTCTCTAATAATTGGTTTATACCACCTCTTCTGTCCCTCCATCTGCTAAGATAATCTTATGTTGCTTCTTTCTCTGTTACTTGGCATGATAAATATTGGGTTTCTTCATCACTGTTTCTCCACGACTCTTTTTTATGCTTTATTTTATCTTATATATATATCAAAGTTAGGGTTAGTACTTGGAAATATATCCTGGCTGCCATGTCTATGCTATTTTGTGGTCCTTGTGTTTAAAATGAGTCATGTTTTATCTATTACTGACTGTTTGTGAGAATTTAGCTTCTGTGTATGTCTATGCTCATGAACTTTGAAGGTTTTGAAGTTTTTCAATGTGTCATCTGACATAAACTACTTGTAATTAAGTCTAATTGACATTGATTGACGCTTTGCCACATGGAATTGGGTTATGTGAATTGATTGATTAAAATTGAACACTATCAAACTTCCCCTTCTGAGTTTTACTTGATTGATGCACAATGTTTGATCTCATGTGGTTATGTGTGCCATTGTATGTTGAATTGACTTAGTTTGCAATAGTTCTTTGTTAGTGTGAGCATGTGATTAATACTCACTAACTTTAGGGGACTGGTTATAGCTGTATAGTATTAAGTTCCATAAAGTGGTTAGTTTTGGAAATAGGTTTAAAACTGGAAATCAAACAGTCATAGGTTATAAGATAATAAGTGACCAAAGAGTGGTCAATTTTTCAAATTGACCAACTCTACAAGGTCCAGCACATTAGCCCAGCCTGTGTTCAGTTAAAAAGGCTTGTTGTGCAATAAATGGTGCAAGTCTGCAAGTGCAGACTCACCAAGGCTCATTTGAGCCCTGAATCTCAGGTGGCTAGGTCTGCAAAGACCTTAGCCCAGCCTGAGTTGAGTTGAAAAGGCTAGTTGTGCAACAAATGGTGCAAGTCTGCATGTACAGACTCACCAAGGCTCCTTTGAGCCCTAAATCACAGGTGGCTAGGTCTGCAAAGACCTTAGCCCAGTCTGTGTTCAGTTAAATGGGCTAATTATGTAAATAATTGGTTAAGTCTACAAGTTTAGACTTACCAAGGCTCATTTAAGCCCTGAACCATAGGTGGCTAAGGCTGCAGAGGCTTTGGGCCCAGCCTGTGTTCAGCAAATGGGTTCAATTACTCAAGCCAAGTCTCAACTTGAGACTGGATAAATATTAAATAGCTTAAATACAACAATAAAGCAGGCTAGTCCTGCAATGAGTTTAAAAATGAAATAAAATGTCTTAATTAACTGAAAATGAAACAAAATTTGTTAAGTTTGAAATAGTTCTTTAAAGTAGAACTGGCCAGTCCTTAAATACCAATGCAAGGACTGGCCATTAGTCAAAATAAACCCCAAAATGCTGAAAACCTGACCTAGGTAGGTCGGGTAAATCAACAATGGCACTAAGGGTATAAAAGGAAGCCAAAATTGGTAAAATAGTGAATCATGTGGAACACATATAGATATGGGAGTCATTTGTACCCCTGATTTCTGCAATTTTGCAGAGATTAAAGGGTATAATGGTCTCCCTAAAAAGGAAAATCAGTAAAAATCTTCAACCCTTAGGGATATTTTGGTAAAAGCCTTAAAAGGGAATCTAATAGAACCTTCCCGCACATGCTGGAAGGGATTTGATAACTGAAAATGGGGTCTAAGTGTAAGTTTGGCAATTTTAAAAGGGAGAGAAGTGGGATTTAATCCCATTCTTTCTCCCCAAGAAATCTGCCCCCCTTACACCTATAAATACCCCAAAAAAGAGTGAAATAGGGGCTGGCTTTAGAGAAGAAAAAGTTCAGAGTAAAAATAGTTAATAGCAAACAAGTTTTCCTACATTTTTTCGAGTGAGAACCTTGGTGTCTTCATCTGTTCTTGTGGTTTTTTCTCGAGTTTTCGCTTGGACCTCTATTTGCTGTTGCTGTTGTTTTCTACTAGTTGATATTCAATCCATCACTATTGCATTTGTTGTTCGAGTCTGTTGCTGTGCTTATTTTCTTATTCCCCTAGACTCATTGGCTTTTACCTTGCTGATTCAGGTACACTTCTGTTCAAAAAATGAAGCTGTAATGATTTACTGAATGAAATGGAGTTCTAGCTTTAAAATTCATATGATCTTTTGTATTTTGTAATTACTCTTTCATTAACTATTTAGTATTAGTGTAGATCTGTAGTTTTAGTGATAGTGTAGTATGTAATAGTAGAAAAACAAAGACAAAAAGTGTAATAGATAGTTTAATAGTGGTAGACTAGTATAGATAGTATATCACTTAGTTTAAATAGGTAAAACTTTAAAATATATGTTAGCTAATCATAGTTCCAAACCATTAATCGTTCGTTCACAGTAGCACCATAAGTCACAATCACGTAGTCAATCATATGTCGTAGATTCGCATCTAAACACAGATAAGCTTTGAAGAAGAAAAGTATTAGATTAAGCCATGATTCATCCACATTTTAGTTAATAACTTATAATGAGCTAAGTCACAGTAAAATCAGCCGTTTAGTTAGGCCTAAATCTTTGGATCACTTAGATGTAGGTACTCGAGTTGTGTCATTGAGTGCTTAAACTGTTAAATCATGCATGAAGTTAGTTTGTTTAGAAATCAAGGCTCAAATATGAGTAAGTTTAAAAGGGAAATAACTAGATAATGAAACAACTTAATTAGAACCAGATTTGTGATGTTAAAAGGCTTAACTCATAATGAAACTAGTGGTGCAATCGCACATCTGTGAATAACTCGATTTAGTTTTAGATAATCTAGATACCATAAGAAATTAGTTGAATCGTTCAATTTGATCAAGTCTCATATATAATCAAACCGTTTCTTAAATGTTTCAACTAGTAAATAATTCAAATGTTAGTGTAAACTCATTAGTAGAGGTCGGAGTTAGAGATAGTATGTTAATTAAAGCTTCGTGTACAGTAGATAGTTGATTCAGAGTCAATGCTGATAATTTGTATACTGACTTCCCTTTTCTGATAAATAAAAATATTCTGATTTCACTCTTATTTTTGTATATCTGTTTTATTTACATTTCTATTTTAGTTACTCCAAATTAGTCTGGGCCGGATAAGTAGCGTGGGCCTGGACTATGTTCGTATGTCTGCTGGGCTAGCAAGTGAAAGCCCAGGTCAGATTTGGGTTTATAAAGACCTGGACGTGTTCATAATGCATTAAAACTCATTCCAAAGATCCAGGCCCAATAACAAAAGAACATGGGCCTGGAATGTTTAGTACCAAAAATGACTAAGGGAAGAACATGTATAGAAAATATAGTTAAACATTACAATTGAGCCTTAAAATGTAATTGGGATGAGCCTCGCACAACATTAAATAGCGGGGCCCCCCTCTAGTAATAAGATAATTCATAAATAGACCCGGGAAGGCTACTAGTAAACTTCATAGCCTCTCCCAAAAGAATTAAAAGCTGATAGACTCTATTAGGCACGATTTAATATACTTTCCTTATGAACGAGTGTGCACTTGGTGCAACTCAAATCCTAAATCCCGGCAAAGCCGAAATGTACCAAAAGTCACAGGCGTAATGGTTGCGGTGTGACTCGAGGTGCATTTTCGCGATGTCGCAATTCTGTAAAATATTAAAGTAAAAACACATACGTATTGTTAAAATCTATAACAAGTCAAGTAAGATTCAAGAACGATGATTGAGCGACCGTGCTGAAACCACGGAATCCGGGAATGCCTAACACTTTCTCCCGGGTTAACAGAGTTCCTTGTCCAGGTCTTTGTTTCGCGGACTATAATAACAAAGTCAACTTCCTCGGATTCGGGATTAACCAGTGACTTGGGACACCATTATCTTCCCAAGTGGCAACTCTGATAATTTAATAAAAATCCCGGACCGATTGTCCTTTGTGTGGAAAAACTCCTTCATCTTTGTTATTATACCCGTCTTGGGTATTTGAACATCGAGGTATACCGTACGTATCTTTCCAAACGGATCGGTACAAAAGCATCTATTCAGGCATACATTTTTGTGGGGTAGTAAAAAGGGAGGTGTGACAGCTCTGGCGACTCTGCTGGGGAATCCAAACCCAGAACTTCGGTTTCAGGGTTTAAGAACTCGAGCTCCTTAGAATTGCCGTTCTTGATATTGTTTGACTTCATTATATGATTTGAACAACATGCTATGTGTTTTACTGCTTTGTACTACGTGGATTGTATTTAAAATTGTGCCAAAAACCCTTCTCTTCTTCACCCCCCGGGGATGTGCTTACTGGTTGGGACTCCCCTTTCTGTTAAGTTACACCAAAACTAAGAAACAGAGGCCGGATAAGTTACAAAGCCGATTGACTCCGCGAGTCACCTGTACGTATCCCCCTCCTCGATTCGAGTTGTCCGCTCGGGTACACGGTCTAGCACTCTTTAAAACTATACGATGTTGAACATAGGTCTAGGACGATTATTTGCATCATATCTGACTTAGGGGACTCAACACAGGGGTTGGGTCCGTCTAGGACAGGTGACCCGGTAATTAAAAGATCGAGCATATTATGTGTCGCATTTTATTGTCCTTGATCATTATGCGGACCGGCAAAACTCCCGAGTATAGAAAAGTATTCAAAAGAAAAGAGAGAGAAATTGGAACTAATGAAAAAAAAAGAGTGCATTCGGAAAATCTGAAAAAATTGAAAAAAAATGGCTTTGTTGTTGAAATAATTGGTCAACTAATCTGACCGAACTACGCAGGTTTGATTCTCGCCACTAGGCGGGATACGTAGGCAACCCTTAAACGGGTCCAACCACACCTTTTTAGAAAAAGACCAAAACGATTTTCTTTTCAAATAATAGGAGTGATCGCTATTTTTGGAAACGGCTGAATGTTCCGAAAGGACGCCGGAAGGCTGTTTTGGCAAAAACGGCCACTTCGAGAGTCATGTTTCTTTCAAAAATGAAAATTTGCATTGAAAAAAAAAAGATTTTTTCTCTTTTCTAAATAAAATCGCCTTAATAAATGTGCAGGATGAGCATAATACAGAATGAACCTTTCGCCTTAATGTATAAAATCCCTTTGGAGCTAAGACTCGGAATGACATGGGAATAGAAAGTCAAAATTGTATTAAAGGCTACTTAAAGGATCTCACGAGATTATTGGACATAATTCCCCGGGGCGACGTAATCAGAGCACTGGTATATATTGGGATCCTGCACACAATGTACTACATCTTCCGCACTTTGAACTCACTCCCACTCTAGAGGAGATTGCTTTCTACATAGGGAAGAACGAGGTCCCCTTGAAAGGAAAATACCCGGTATCCCCGAGAGCAGTAACGGTGCACCGCTTCTTGGATTCTTTGAAAATTGCTAGGAATGTCCACAACGAGGATTTAGACAACGGATTTTGCTCCCTGAACTTCATTTATAGCTGATATGGACATGTCGGGGGTTTCAACGACTCCACGAACAAGCTTTGTAGCAAGTCCAACCGAGCAAAATGGGAGGAGCATCGACGGTTTGCTTTCTTAGTGGCATTTCTCGGGGTTATCATATTTCCGAGAAAAGATGGGCACATCAACATAAAGGTTTCCAGGGTAGCAAGCACTTTCGTAGTACAAGACAATTGTACTCTAGCTCCAATGATTTTAGCGGATATCTACCGTGCCTTAACTGCATGCAAAGCAGGAGCCAACTTCTTTGAGGGATGCAACTTGATTTTGCAAATATGGTTGATCGAACATCTATGCCATCATCCTTCGTTCTCAAGCTATGGGCCGACTGGAAGAACGTGCCTTGAAGAGTTTTACAAGAGAACAAAAGAAGTTAAGTTACCATAGGGAGTAAAGGATTGGATTTCGCATCTACGATCATTGACCGACGGCCAGATTGATTGGACATATGACTGGTTGCCTCTCGACGAGGTAATTTATATACCGACAGAAGGGTCACACTTTTTGATCATGGGTTTAAAAAGTATCCAGTCTTACGCCCCGTACAGGGTACTGCGACAGCTTGGTAGATGTCAAGTTATACCAAAGGATGGGGACCTCAGTTCACAAGTGATAGAGATTAGTCCGGATGTGCAATTCCCGGAAGCAAAGGTCCGTCAGATTTGGAATGAATGTCAGAACTTGAAGGTAGATACTTGTGTGCAAAAAAGAGCTCGATGTGAAGTGTCGTCCGGGTATTCCTCATGGCATCGACGGGGGATTGAGCACGACAGGCCTTCGAAAAGACCTCACTTGCAAGATCTGGTGGAGCAATCTAGTGAAAACAGGAATTGGGCGGCCAAAGAAAGTGAATATAAGGCGAAGATCAGCTTGCTGGAAGAACAATTGAGAAATATCCGGTTTGAGAGCAGTTTGCAAGCAGCATTCGATGAAGGAGAGAAAAAGCAGCTGAAGAAAGAAAATGAAATTCTGAAGGCTCAGGTTGCTAAGATGAAAATTGCATCCGAGACCCCTGTTCGCTTGGCCAGAGACGAGAAATTGATTGAAAATCTTCGGCGCAAAGTGAATGACTACAGTTTCGACTTAGACAAAGCAGAAAAGGAGTTAGTCAGGGCTCGAAAGCAAATGGCCAAAGATGCCGAGGAAAGAGCCAAGTTGGTTCAGCAGCTACATGATAAGCATGAGTTTGAGGTAGCTCGACTGAGAAATAAGATTATTACAGCCACTGTCAAAAGTAACAAGGTCATCAAAGATCTCGAAGAAGAAAGAGAACATTGTTACACGACTATGGCTCGGCTAGAGTTTGAGCTACAACAAATACAAAAGGAGAACCAACGCACTTTAGATGCTCGCACCAAACAGATCAGCCGATTGCTTCAAGAGAAAGGGGTTATTCGAGAAAGAATTGTTCATATTGCTTAGTAGATCAGCCGAAAGAGCCAGCTATGTGAAGACATGTCCCGGGCAACATTTGTGTCAGCAAAGTTCTTTGTGCAGCAAGTCATGCCCGACCTAGATAGGCTCCAAAAGGGATTAGCATATAGGCCGCGGCAAGACCGAACGATGTCTCGCGGGCACTAGGAGCATTAATGTATTCTTAGGGCATGCATTCTGTATTTATATTTCTTTGCATTAGTAGTACGACACCATCTTGTAAACCAATATTTTGAACTATCAATGAAAATCAAGAGTTGTTGTCAATCCTTTTGCTTTATGTGAATTCTTTATTTTCGATAGGCAAATAAATAGGAACGCTAATCAATAAAGAAAATATGGAAAGAAGAAAAGAGAGAAAGGAAAAAGAAAAGGAAAAATAAAAGAAAAGAGAGAAAGGAAAAAGAAAAAAAAGAGAAAAAAAAGAAAAAAAAAGAAGAAAAAGAGAAAAGAAGAAAAAAAAGAATGATTGGTTCAAAATAAAACAAAGGCCGGGATGATGCATGACGATCAAAGGCAAAATGTGATTATTCCAAATCGTTGCATCTTATCTCTTTATGTGCTAACCACTAACGGGTGTTGCTGTTTATGAGATTCAGATTCTAGTTGGCAACTGGCATCCTGGCTACTCATCCCTACAACACAAGATCTAAGACAATGACAAAAGCCGTATCTCAAGAAATTGAAACAACAGTCATGGATCCCGTCTAGGAGGAGGAAGTTGTGGACGTGATGGGAATGAAAGAAGAAATGTACATGCTTAAACAGCAGATGGCTGAGATGTACCAGGCTTGGTCGAGGGGTCAACCCTTACCTACTTATCCCGCTAACCCCGCATACATCCCTCCAGCCAATCCCAACCCTGAGCCACCCACTATGAACTCGTCCTCTACATATCCAGACTATCACCACTATTATGCCTCCACCTCTCAGGTACCACCGCCATTGTCAAAACAAGTGCCACCCCAGCCACTCCAGGTTGCCACGGTATACGTAGCACCTCCGCCTGCAGCCTTGCATAACTCATCCAGTGAACCGTTGTTCCATGTACAAGACACCCACTATTACCCACCTGAACCAACCTTTCGGGAGCATGAATCTCACACCCCGTTGATGGTGGCGATTGAAGAAAAACCTGTCAAAAACTTAGAACAGGAGGAGATGGCCAGAAAGATGAGGAGTTTGGAGCAGTCCTTTCGTAACATACAAGGGCTAGGGGGACAAGTAAGTGTGGCGGACAAAGACCTATGTCTGTTTCAGGAAGTGCAACTTCCTGTCGGATTCAAGTTTCCAAAGTTTGACATGTACAGTGGACACGGAGATCCGGTGGCCCATCTTAGAGGATACTACAGTAAGATGCGGGGCGCAGGGGGAAGAGATGAGCTTCTGATGGCATACTTTAGCCAAAGTTTAAGTGGTTCTGCATTGGAATGGTACACGCGCCAAGACCACACCAGATGGTTTATCTGGGATGATCTCGCACAAGCATTCACGAACCATTTTCAATATAATTTGGAAATCATACCGGATATGTTGTCACTCACTAAAATGGAAAATAAACCTGGTGAAAGCTTTAGAGAATATGGCTTTAGATGGAGAGAGCAGGCGGCGAGGGTGGATCTGCCGATGAAAGAAAGTGAAATGGTAGACTGTTTCTTGCAGGCTTTGGAGCCTACCTACTATGGACATCTAGTGTCATCCATTGGAAAGAATTTTAATGAGGTTGTAAAAATGGGAAGTTTCGTGGAAGAAGGATTGAAAACTAACAAGATTATGAGTTTTTCAGCGATCAAGTCCACTAATCAGGCCATCCAGATAGGGAGTGGAGGAACCATTGGGAAGAAGAAGAAGGAGGAAGTGTCGGTTGTGGAGAGCAAGCCCTGGAATCATAGCCAATACCATCACCCACCACGGCCATATCAGTCGTACCCACCAACCCCATACAACCCACTAACATCATACAACCCACCTCCACCATACTACCCGCCTACTACCCCACACTACCATAATCCACAAGCCCAAACCTATCCACCACCACCATAGGTATGGCGAGCCCAGGCCCCACAAAATGTTTATCACACACAAAATACCTACCCCTCTTCTAGAACTTACAAAAACCCGAACAAACCCAACTTCAGGCCCGACCCGGAGATGAGGAACAGAAACCAGCCAAAGAAAACATTCACCCCGTTGGGGGAATCCTATACTAGCCTCTATCACCGATTGAAGGAATTGGGGATGTTGAGCCCTATCGAGTCAAAGCTTCCGAACCCACCTCCAAAGAATATCGATTAGTCGGTCAGGTGCGAGTATTGCTCTGGAGCACCGGGACACGACACTGAGAAATGTTGGCATTTGAAGAACGCTATTCAAGAGCTCATTGATAGTCGAAGAATTGAGGTACAGGCTCCAGAGGCTCCGAACATTACTCAAAACCCATTGCCGGCTCATCATGAAGCACATATGATAGAGTTGGCATAAGAGGAGAACAGCCGGAAGCCATCCCAGTTGGTCATGATGATAAAGGCCAATAGCAAAGCAGAAAAGGAAGTTGAGAAAAAGGAAGCAGTAGTTGAAGTACCAGTGAAAAAGCAACCAGGGGTGGAGACCTTGAAAGTTGTAGTGCCAGGTGTGAAACCAATGTTGACAGTAAAAGGTGCAAGCATGGAACCGGTAATTATAAGGCCAGTGGTACAGATGCCGGTGGTAGATACCAAGATTGTACCTTGGAACTACAACAAGGTGGCAGTAGTGTACAAAGGGAAAGAAGTGACTGGAGAGATCAACGAGACGCACAGTTTAACTCGGTCCGGGAGGTGTTTTGCCCCGGAAGAGTTAAGAAAAATGAAGGTGGTGAAAGAGAGTCAAATGAAGAAGCCCGTGTCAGAAGAAGAAGTAGAAGAGTTCCTCAAGAAGATAAAATCTCAGGATTACTCCATAGTGGAACAGTTGAGGAAAACACCCGCACAAATCTCTTTGCTCTCATTATTGATCCATTCGGAAGAACACAGAAAAGCACTGATGAAGATATTGAATGAGGCGCATGTCATTGAAAGGATCTCGGTCTGTCATCTCGAGAAGATTACCAACAAGATCTTTGAGTCCAACAATATTACGTTCTCAGACAGTGAATTGCCCATTGAGGGGACTGAACATAACAGGGCGCTCTACCTTACTGTGAAAAGCGAGGAGTCAGTGGTCACTCGGGTGTTGATAGATAATGGCTCAAGTGCAAACTTTTGCCCGCTTTTGACTCTTGGAAAGCTGAATATCAGTCCTGACAGAATCCAGAGGAACAGTGTGAATGTGAGAGGGTTTGACGGAGGAAGTAAGAACACTTTGGGAGATATCATCTTGGAAGTCACCATTGGGCCTGTAGACTTTACAATGGAATTTCAGGTGTTAGACATTGCTGTATCCTACAATCTATTGATGGGTCAACCATGGATCCACACAGCCAAAGCCGTGCCATCGTCCTTGCACCAAATGGTCAAGTTTGAATGAGAGCAGCAAGAAATCATAGTGCACGGAGAGGGAGACACCTGCAATGCCATAATGCCATTCGAGGATGTTGATGGAGACAAAGGTCCCTGGGTGTACCAGGTGACAGATACTGTAACAATGAACAAGATTGCTGAAGGTGAGAAATTGCCAATCCCTACAGTGGCACATGCTGTTGTGATGGTAGCCCGAGAGATGATTAAAAATGGATTTACACCAGGGAAAGGGCTAGGGAAAGCTTTGCAAGGAATCACTCAACCCGTCCAGCTGCCAGTGAACAAAGACACCTTTAGCTTGGGATTCAAACCCACCCATGCCGACATCCAAAAAGCCCAGAAAACCAAAAAGAAAAACTGGACCCTTCCAAAACCCATCCCAAAACTGTCCAACACCTTTGCTAAGCCTGGCACAAAATGACATCTGACATTTGCTGCATCTAGGTATCGAAATGTTATTTGGGGAGGTGAACATGGTAGAAATGGGAGAAGGTACTAGCATGATAGATGTTCAGTTCGTGGGATCTGGTGTTACGCTCAACAACTGGGAAGCCACTCCTTTCCCAATCAGGAAGGAGTCTTGGTAGTTAGCTTTTGAAATTCATCACCATTTTCCTTAAAAAGCAATTTTACTTTCTGTAGTCCCCTACCCCCCATGGAAATCAACATGTACCCAAAAAACTTTGTTCATCTTTAAAATATCAATGAAATGCAGTTTTTCTTCTTTTTTCATTTTTTGCCTTATTTTTTATCTTTTCTTTTGTACAGTTCCATATGTGCTGATTCTGATGATATGTCATGCATGAAGAATTCCCGGCCCAGTTCTGACAATCGAATTATCATACAAGAAATTGAGAATGATAGTGAGATAGAGTATGAGGATGAGGAAACCCTGGAGGAAATAAGTAAGGACCTGAACCAATACGAGGAAAAACCCAAACCGAACTTGAGTGAAACAGAATCCATCAATTTGGGGAGCGAAGATAATGTCCGGGAAACGAAAATCAGTGTTCATTTAGAAACCTCCCTCAGGAATGAGTTAATAAAGTTGCTGCATGAATTCAAGGACATCTTTGCTTGGTCCTATGATGACATGCCCGGACTTAGCACTGATTTGGTGGTACACAAGTTGCCTATCTATCCTGAATGCCGGCCAGTGAAGCAAAAGTTGAGAAAGTTCAAAACGGACATCAGCATGAAGATAAAAGAAGAGGTGAATAAGCAGTTTGAGGTGAAGGTCATACGAGTTACTAAGTACCCCACCTAGTTGGCGAATGTTGTGCCAGTCCCAAAGAAAGATGGAAAAACCAGAGTGTGCGTGGACTACAGAGACCTTAACAAAGACAGTCCAAAGGATGACTTCCCATTGCCAAACATCCACATATTGATCGACAATTGCGCCAAGTATGAGATCGGTTCATTTGTATATTGCTATGCGGGTTATCACCAGATCCTAATGGACGAAGAAGATGCGGAGAAAAGTGCTTTCATTACACCTTGGGGGACATATTGCTATAGAGTGATGCCGTTTGGGTTAAAGAATGCCGGAGCTACTTATATGAGGGCAATGACCACAATGTTCCATGACATGATGCATCGAGAAATTGAAGTGTACGTGGACGATGTCATCATAAAGTCCAAGAAGCAACATGATCATGTGAGGGATTTGAGGAAGTTTTTCCAGAGACTCCGGAGGTACTTAAACTCAATCCTGCAAAATGCGCTTTTGGAGTGCCTTCAGGGAAGCTGTTGGGATTCATAGTGAGTCGGCGAGGTATTGAACTAGATCCATCAAAGATCAAAGCCATCCAGAGTCTACCTCCGCCGAAGAACAAGAAGGAAGTAATGAGCTTAATGGGAAGGCTGAATTATATTAGCCGATTCATCGCTCAGCTGACATCAACATGCGAGCCGATCTTCAAGTTGTTAAAGAAAGATGCAGCGCTGAAATGGACCAATAAATGTCAGGAAGCTTTCGACAAAATCAAGGAATATTTAGCAAATCCTCTAGTGCTAGTTCCTCCAGAGGCGGGAAGACCTTTGATCTTATATCTGACAGTGCTTGACAATTATTTTGGTTGTGTGCTAGGACAGATAAGACAGGCAAGAAAGAACAGGCTATATATTACCTTAGTAAGAAATTCACATCTTACGAGGTAAAGTATACTCATCTAGAAAGAACATGTTGTGCATTAACCTGGGTGGCTCAGAAGCTGAAGCACTATCTATCAGCATACACCACGTACTCGATATCGCGGTTGGATCCTCTGAAGTACATATTCCAGAAGCCCATGCCTACCAGAAGACTTGCAAAATGGCAGATTCTGCTCACAGAATTTGACATCATTTATGTAACTCGTACGACAATGAAGGCACAGGCAGTTGCAGATCACTTGGTAGAGAATCCCGTGGATGATGAATATGATCCATTAAAGACATATTTTCCGGATGAGGAGGCAATGAATGTCGAAGAAATAGAACAGGGCGAAAAGCCAGGATGGAAGATGTATTTCGACGGAGCCGTCAACAGCAAGGGAGCTGGTATCGGAGCAGTACTCATTTCAGAAATAAGTCAACACTATCCCGCCACCGCTCAGCTTCGATTTTTCTGCACCAACAATATGGCCGAATATGAGGCGTGTATCCTGGGATTGAGGATGGCAATAGATATGGGTGTTCAAGAGTTCTTGGTCATGGGTGACTCAAATCTTTTGGTACACCAAATCCAGGGAGAATGGGAAACAAGGGATCTGAAATTGATACCTTACCGGCATTGTTTGCATGAGCTGTCCCAAAGATTCTAGGCCATAGAATTCAAACATATCCCAAGAATGCACAACGAAGTTGCAGATGCTCTGGCCACACTATCCTCTATGTTACATCATCCTGACAAAGCCTATATAGATCCACTCCAGATCCAGGTGCGTGATCAGAATGCTTACTATTTTGCTGTGGAAGGAGAATTGGATGGAGAACCATGGTTTCACGACATCAGGGAATACTTGAAGGCAGGCAAATACCCGGAGGAAGCCACCAGAGATCAGAAGAGAGTTGTAAGACATTTAGCTAATGGCTTTTTCCTTAGTGGAGGAATCATATATAAAAGAACACCAGATCTGGGATTATTGAGGTGTGTGGATGCGCAACAAGCTGATAAGATTATGATTGAGGTGCATGCTGGAGCCTGTGGACCCCATATGAGTGGGTATGTCTTAGTAAAGAAGATTTTGAGAGCTGGGTATTATTGGATCACCATGGAGCGGGATTGTATTAGGTATGTGAGGAAATGCCACCAATGCCAAGTTCATGGAGATCTAATTCACTCCCCGCCTTATGAACTGCATACGATGTCTGCACCCTGGCCGTTTGTTGCTTGGGGCATAGACGTTATCGTACCAATAGAGCCAGCAGCTTCCAATGGGCACTGATTCATTCTGGGTGCGATTGATTACTTCACCAAGTGGGTTGAGGCAAAGACATTCAAGGCGGTGACAAAAAAATCTATTTTGGATTTTGTGCATGAAAATATCATATGCCGGTTCGGAATTCCCAAGGTAATCATCACAGATAACGGGGCCAATCTAAACAGTCACCTCATGGTGGAAGTTTTCCAAAGATTTAAGATCACACATCGCAATTCCACACCATACAGGCCAAAGGCAAATGGGGCAGTAGAAGCTGCAAACAAGAATATAAAGAAGATCCTCAGGAAAATGGTGGAGGAATCCAGACAATGGCATGAGAAGCTACCTTTTGCTCTTATGGGTTATCACACAACAGTGTGCACTTCTATCGGCGCCACACCTTATTCATTGGTGTATGGGACAGAGGCTGTCATACCTATGGAAATAGAGATACCACCATTGCGAATCATAGCTGAAGCTGGAATAGATGACGAAGAATGGGTAAAAACCCGACTGGAACATTTAAGTCTGATCGATGAGAAGAGGTTGGCCGCAGTTTTCCACGGGCAACTGTATCAACAGAGAATGGCCAGAGCATATAATAAGAAGGTGCGTCCTCGGAAGTTTGAAGTTGGACAACTCGTACTGAAGCGCATCCTACCACATTGGGTCGAAGCAAAAGGAAAATTTGCGCCAAACTGGCATGGACCGTTTATGGTATCACGGGTGTTGTCTAATGGGGCATTATATTTGACAGACGTTGAAGGGAAGTGCGTAGAGACTGCTATCAATTTAGATGCGGTCAAAAGATACTATGTATGATTCCTTTTCTATTGTATGATTGTATTTTATTGTGATTTTGGAATTAAAATGATGAAGGCATTTTATTCTCTATCCAAACACTTTACCCATTGACATCCCCTTTGAGCCATGATCGATATATTCTTTCATACCCCTCTCTCGGAATTTCTTATGGCACAATAAAGAAAATGAAAAAAAAAGAAAAGGAAAAATGAAAAAAAAGAAAAGAAAAGAAAAAGACAAAGAAATCGGGAAAAAGTCAAAAAGAAATTCATTAATTAATGGCGTAGTAATGAACTACATTTGACTTGATCCCGAAAGGGTACGTAGGCAGCCTCACAGAGGTACAGTCACAATAAAGAAAAAATCCAAAAATCCCCCACATATTGAAACTGGGGCAGAAGTTATGTTTTATAATTCCGAGAGTTGTAAATATTTTTGAACCCTCGTAAAATTTTGAGCCTTTTACCTTTCTTTCTCAACCCATCCATAAGCCACGTTACAGTCCAAAGAAAGACCTTCTGATCAATTTCAAGAGAATAACGAATGCAACGAAATGAAGGAAGAACGAGACATTGGACAACATCCGTGGTACAGAAAACAAAAGACAAAAGGAAAAATGGAAAATGAAAAAAAATGAGAGAGTCTCATCGGTGAAAACCTTAACCGGCACCGTGAGGCGAGTGTGAGGTTGAGAGAAAATAAAATGAGAGAGTCTTGTCAGTGAAAACCTTTAACGGCACTGCAGGGCGATTGTGAGGCTGAGAGAGAATAAATTAGAGAGTCCTATTGGTGAAAACCTTTCGAGGCACCATAGGGCGATCGTAAGGATTACTATGGAAAAGAGAAAAGGCAACAAAAATAGTATCGGTTTGGGTTGAGAACAATCCGGAGTCAGAATAATCGGGTTGAACGAACTGGGTCGGAGTTTAAATACATGGCATGGTCAGCGGAATCAGCCAACATTACCCAGATAAGTTCTACCACTTCTCCAAAACACCCTTACCCTCTTTCATTTTTCTGCATTTCATTGTTTGCCGTTTAAAAGCTAACTACCAGCTCCGACGTTAAGAGTTGAAATAACACCGGATCAGAAAAGAAAAGGAAAAAAGAGGTGGAAAGAAATAATGGAGTTTGGCATACAGAGCCAAAAGAAAAGAAAACAAAAAGTGAAAAACAAGAAAATACAAAAAAGAGCTTGCAGGAGATAGTCAAATGAAATACCACACAGTGGAAGAAAAAGAAAAAAGAGGAAAGCAATAAGAGGCAAGGACGACAGATGACAGTTGCCAGCAATTTATATCTAATAAATTTCTGTTTCATGATTTAGATAGGAACAAATCGTCACTAGTCACTTTAAAGTGAATGTGACCAATGTGGAAAGATAGAAAACTCCAAAAAGAGAAAGTTCGGCAATAAGTGAAGGAATTCACAGGTGAAAGTCATTCAGCCAAAGAAAACACAAAAAAAAAATAAGAGGAAGGTATCATCTTTAAAATCCACTCCCCAGTTATCAAACTGAGGGAATATTTTTCTGCAAAATTTTAATTTCATGCATCAAGCGCCCACCTGGATAACAAGGGAATACTTTTTTTGCAAATTTTTAATTTCATGCATCAGGCGCCCACCTAGATAACAAGGGAATACTTTTTTGCAAATTTTTAATTTTATGCATCAGGCGCCCACCTGGTTAACAAGGGAATACTTTTCTGCAAATTTTTAGTTTTCATGCATCAGGCGCCCACCTGGATAACAAGGGAATACTTTTCTGAAAATTTTTAATTTTATGCATCAGGCGCCCACCTGGATAACAAGGGAATATTTTTCTATAAAACTTTAATTTTCATGCATCAGGCGCCCACCTGGATAACAAGGGAATACTTTTCCGCAAATTTTTAATTTTCATGCATCAGGCGCCAACCTGGATAACAAGGGAATACTTTTCCGCAAATTTTTAATTTTCATGCATCAGGCGCCCATCTGGATAACAGGGGAATATTTTTTCTGCAATTTTAATTTCATGCATCAGGCGCCCACCTAGATAACAAGGGAATATTTTTCTTAAAATTTTAATTTCATGCATCAAGCGCCCACCTAGATAACAAGGGAATATTTTTCTGCAAATTTTAATTTCATGCATCAGGCACCCACCTGGATAACAAGGGAATACTTTTCTGCAAAATTTTAATTTCACGCATCAGGCGCCCACCTGGATTACAAGGGAATACTTTTCTGCAAATTTTAATTTCATGCATCAGGCGCCCACCTGGATAACAAGGGAATACTTTTCTGCAAAATTTTAATTTCACGCATCAGGCGCCCACCTGGATAACAAGGGAATACTTTTCTGCAAATTTTAAATTCACACATCAGGCGCCCACCTAGATAACAAGGGAATACTTTTCTGCAAATTTTAAATTCACGCATCAGGCGCCCACCTGGATAACAAGGGAAATACTTTTTCTGCAAATTTTAATTTCATACATCAGGCGCCCACCTGTACAACAAGGGAATACATTTCTGCAATTTTTAAATTTTACAATTTTAGTTTGTGTTAGCTAACATGAGTAACACCATAACATGAAGAGCCCATACTGGGGCAGAAGAAAAGTTTGTTGTTTTGTTTTGTTTTGAGCAGGCATCGGTTTGAAGGCAAGAAGTATCATCGAAAATAAAATAAAAAGAGGGGGAAGCATGGAAAAGAAAATCAACAAAAAAAAAAGAGAGAAAGTCAACATCAGAGAAAATCAAAGAAAAAGAGACAAGGAAGAGCAAAAAAGAAGCTAGATAGGAACTATTGTAATTTGTAGAATCATAGTTTAGAATAGCTTCTTCATTTTACATTTTACCCTCCCCCGGTGTAATAAGGAGTAAGTCAGCAAGTCTCAACAATGTCAATGCAACAGTGAGTTTGGTAGTTTTTAACTGCCAGACCTTCCCGAACTACACTGACCTGATTCTTGTTTAGCCCAGGGATATGTAGGCAACCTCTTAGGCAGGGTGCGGTCAAAGGTTTTCAAAATGCTTCTCACGGAATATGCCAGTGGGCAAAAATCTCTCATTATTGCTCACTTGCCTTTGCACTGAAACTCTTCGTGTTCCCAAGAAAATAGGGGCAGCTGTGAGCACATGATTTTTGCACCAGGCAAACAAAATTCTAAAATTAAAATAAATAATATTTATGAGTGTAATTGCATGTTTTGTTTGAAATTAGATGCATTTTATGTGTATAAACAATTAAAATTAGAAAATCAAAAAATATAGGTCAAATACATGCATTTTGAATTAAGTAGTTAAAAGAAAATCAACAAAAAGGAGCATTAATAGCGGAAATTAGGGAAAAAATAGTAGAAAATTGCCAAAAAATATCAGAAATTAGTGCAAGTAGGAAATTGAATAATTTAAATAATACAAAAGAAAACAAAACAAAATACATAAAGAAAATACATAAAAAATAATTGAAAACATCAAAAAAATAAAAAAAATATATGTGGGTATAATTACTTTGGGCCCAAAAAGAATTGAATTGAGTGGCCCAATACTTTTAGCCCAAAGGGATCCGGTCCAGGCCACCAAGGGACGTTGATCTCAGTCGTTCATCAGGTCAAATCTAACAGCTGAGAATCAATTCGGAATTATTTGATTAATTAAGATGTGAGATCAAATCTCATCCGTCCGTTTGAAATTATCTGATGGTCGAAACCTTTGGTCTCATTAACAACCAAGCGGCGTCGTTTTAGTAACACTGTTGAGGGCCGTTGATCTTCATCAAACCAACGACCCAGATCACCTCAACCCCCCGACTATATAAGGCTTTGGTCACGTCTAGAACCAGCCATTTTTAGAAAGCCTTAACCCTAGCCGACTGTACTCTCCCGTCTCTCTTCTTCACCTTCTTCACAGACCTCGCCGGCCATGGAGGCCACCACCTCCCACGGTGGTCTCCGGCCATCCTCTCACCTCTCCTCTTCTCTTCTTCTCCTTCTCCACATCAAACACCATCAAAACCCTAGAAAAACTAAAGAAACCTCCCTGTTCTTGATATGCCGGTCACCGGAACCTACCTCCGGTGACCACCAAACTACGAGAACCTTCTTCAAACCAATGCCAAAAGGACCAACTTGGTCCGATCTAACCCACCACAACACTGATTTCCCTCGAATCTCCTTAGAACCCGTCGAATATCCAAAATAAAGTCGCCGGAACCCTAACTCCGGCGACTCATCAAACCTTAGCAAGATCTAACCTTTTACCCTCTCCAAACACCCCACCCAAACCAAAAGCCTTAAAGACTTCGTCTTGAAGTATAAAAAAGAAAACCAGAAAGAAATAAGAAAAAAAAACAAAAGAAAAGGTCTGAAAGAGACCGAAAGAAGAAAGAAAAGAGTGAAAGGGGAAACTTAGGGGACAGGCTCTGCAAGCTAAGTACCCTCACTCCTTCTGTGTTTTATTTGCTTCCCCTGTTGGTCATGTTTATGTTTTCTCTTGTTTTCTCTTGCTTTTGTCTTGATATTTCTATCTGTTTTTCTATTCTTAAGATTTTGAAATCCTGTGCTTCATCTGTTACTACTAGGGTTTTTCTAACTTGTTCATTGTTCATATCTTTCTTCTGTGATATTTTTTCTATGTTATTTGTGTTTGTTTCTCTGATTCAAAGAGCCTGTTAGTATTAGGGTGTTTGTTCATCTTGTTCGTCTTCATACTATTTTCTTGTTTTGACTATCTTGTTGTTCTTCTGTTCTGTCTGCTGCAAATCATGTTCTTTTTCTTCTAAGTCAAAAGATCTATCTTTTATCTTGTGCTTTTTCATCTTTATTGTGATTTCTGATCTATTAGTCTTCAACAACATGACTTTTCCTCTCTTCATGATTCTTTACATGTTTAGTTTAGTTGTCTAGTCATTGATATCTTTCTTCTTCTTCTTCCTTTGTTAGTATTAGGCCTCTTCATCTTGTTAATTCTAGTTATCTTCTTTGCATGTTTATCTTTGTTAGCTCTCATTAGTTGGAATGATTCTTCTTTTCTGTTTATTCTCATGCTTAGTTTTAGGGCTATGATTAGCTGTTGGTTTCTTATATTAAGTTTGTTTTACCTTATCTTTGTCTATTCCCCTAAATCTTCTGGTTAAAACCATGACTTTCTCTAATAATTGGTTTATACCACCTCTTCTGTCCCTCCATCTGCTAAGATAATCTGATGTTGCTTCTTTCTCTGTTACTTGGCATGATAAATGTTGGGTTTCTTCTTCACTGTTTCCCCATGACTCTTTTTTATGCTTTATTTTATCTTATATATATATATCAAAGTTAGGGTTAGTACTTGGAAATATATCCTGGCTGCCATGTCTATGCTATTTTGTGGTCCTTGTGTTTAAAATGAGTCATGTTTCATCTATTACTGACTGTTTGTGAGAATTTAGCTTCTGTGTATGTCTATGCTCATGAACTTTGAAGGTTTTGAGGATTTTCAATGTGTCATCTGACATAAACTAATTGTAATTAAGTCTAATTGACATTGATTGACGCTTTGCCACATGGAATTGGGTTATGTGAATTGATTGATTAAAATTCAACACTATCAAACTTCCCCTTCTGAGTTTTACTTGATTGATGCACAATGTTTGATCTCATGTGGTTATGTGTGCCATTGTATGTTGAATTGACTTAGTTTGCAATAGTTCTTTGTTAGTGTGAGCATGTGATTAATACTCACTAACTTTAGGGGACTGGTTATAGCTGTATAGTACTAAGTTCCATAAAGTGGTTAGTTTTGGAAATAGGCTTAAAACTGAAAATCAAACAATCATAGGTTATAAGATAATAAGTGACCAAAGAGTGGTCAATTTTGCAAATTGACCAACTCTACAAGGTCCAGCACATTAGCCCAGCATGTGTTCAGTTAAAAAGGCTAGTTGTGCAATAAATGGTGCAAGTCTGCAAGTGCAGACTCACCAAGGCTCATTTGAGCCCTGAATCTCAGGTGGCTAGTTCTGCAAAGACCTTAGCCCAGCCTGTGTTCAGTTAAAAAGGCTAGTTGTGCGACAAATGGTGCAAGTCTTCAAGTACAGACTCACCAAGGCTCATTTGATCCCTGAATCACAGGTGGCTAGGTCTGCAAAGACCTTAGCCCAGGTTGTGTTCAGTTAAATAGGCTAATTATGTAAATAATTGGTTAAGTCTGCAAGTTTAGACTTACTAAGGCTCATTTGAGCCCTGAACCATAGGTGGCTAAGCCTGCAAAGGCTTTGGGCCCAGCCTGTGTTTAGCAAATGGGTTCAATTACCTAAGCCAAGTCTCAACTTAAGACTGGCTAAATATTAAATAGCTTAAATACAACAATAAAGCAGGCTAGTCCTGCAATTAGTTTAAAAATGAAATAAAAGGTCTTAATTAACTGAAAATGAAACAAAATTGGTTAAGTTTGAAATAGTTCTTTAAAGTAGAACTGGCCAGTCCTTAAATACCAATGCAAGGACTGGCCATTAGTTAAATAAACCCCAAAATGCTGAAAACCTAACCTAGGTAGGTCGGGTAAATCAACAATGGCACTAAGTGTATAAAAGGAAGTCAAAATTGGTAAAATGGTGAATCATGTGGAACACATAGGGATATGGGAGTCATTTGTACCCCTGATTTCTGCAATTTTGCAGAGATTAAAGGGTATAATGGTCTCCCTAAAAAGGAAAATCAGTAAAAATCTTCAACCTTTAGGGATATTTTGGTAAAAGCCTTAAAAAGGAATCTAATAGAACCTTCCAGCACATGCTGGAAGGGATTTGATAACTGAAAATGGGGTCTAAGTGTAAGTTTGGCAATTTTAAAAGGGGGAGAAGTGGGATTTAATCCCATTCTTTCTCCCCAGGAAATCTGCCCCCTTACACCTATAAATACCCCAAAAAAGAGTGAAATAGGGGCTGGCTTTGGAGAAGAAAAAGTTTAGAGTAAAAATAGTTAATAGCAAACAAGTTTTCCTGCATTTTTTCGAGTGAGAACCTTTGGGTCTTCATTTGTTCTTGTGGTTTTTGCTCAAGTTTTCGCTTGGACCTCTATTTGCTGTTGCTATGGTTTTCTACTAGTTGATATTCAATCCATCATTGTTGCATTTGTTGTTTGAGTCTGTTGTTGTGCTTATTTTCTTAATCCCCTAGACTCATTGGCTTTTACCTTGCTGATTCAGGTACACTTCTGTTCAAAAAATGAAGCTGTAATGATTTGCTGAATGAAATGGAGTTCTAGCTTTAAAATTCATATGATCTTTTGTATTTTGTAATTATTCTTTCATTAACTGTTTAGTATTAGTGTAGATCTGTAGTTTTAGTGATAGTATAGTATGTAATAGTAGAAAAACAAAGACAAAAAGTGTAATAGATAGTTTAGTAGTGGTAGAGTAGTATAGATAGTATATCACTTTGTTTAAATAGGTAAAACTTTAAAATACAAGTTAGCTAATCATTGTTCCAAACCATTAATCGTTCGTTCACAGTAGCACCATAAGTCACAATCACGTAGTCAATCATATGTCGTAGATTCGCATCTAAACACAAATAAGCTTCGAAGAAGAAAAGTGTTAGATTAAGCCATGATTCATCCACATTTTAGTTAATAATTTATAATGAGCTAAGTCACAGTAAAAAAAGCCGTTTAGTTAGGCCTAAATCTTTGGATCACTTAGATATAGGTACTCGAGTTGTATCATTGAGTGCTTAAACTGTTAAATCATGTATGAAGTTAGTTTGTTTAGAAATCAAGGCTCAAATCTGAGTAAGTTTAAAAGGGAAATAACTAGATAATGAAACAACTTAATTAGAACCAGATTTGTGATGTTAAGAGGCTTAACTCAAAATGAAACTAGTGGTGCAATCGCACATATGTGGATAACTCGATTTAGTTTTAGATAATCTAGATACCATAAGAAATTAGTTGAATCGTTCAATTTGATCAAGTCTCATATATAATCAAACCGTTTCTTAAATTTTTCAACTAGTAAATAATTCAAATGTTAGTGTAAACTCATTAGTAGAGGTCGGAGTTAGAGATAGTATGTTAATTAAAGCTTCGTGTACAGTAGATAGTTGATTCAGAGTCAATGCTGATAATTTGTATACTGACTTCCCTTTTCTGATAAATAAAAACATTCTGATTTCACTCTTATTTTTATATATCTGTTTTATTTACATTTCTGCTTTAGTTACTCCAAATTAGTCTGGGCCTGATAAGTTGCGTGGGCCTAGACTATGTTCGTATGTCTGCTGGGCTAGCAAGTGAAAGCCCAGGTCAGATCTGGGTTTATAAAGACCTGGACGTGTTCATAATGCATTAAAGCTCATTCCAAAGATCCAGGCCCAATAACAACACAAATAACATAGGCCTGGAATGTTTAGTACCAAAATGACTAAGGGAAGAACATGTATAGAAAATATAGTTAAACATTAAGATTGAGCCTTAAAATGTAATACGGATGAGCCTCACACAACATTAAATAGCGGGGGCCCCCTCTAGTAATAAGATAATTCATAAATAGACCCAGGAAGGCTACTAGTAAACTTCATAGCCTCTCCCAAAAGAATTAAAAGCCGATAGACTCTATTAGGCACGATTTAATATACTTTCCTTATGAACGAGTGTGCACATGGTGCAACTCAAATCCTAAATCCCAGCAAAGCCGAAATGTACCAAAAGTCACAGGCGTACTGGTTACGGTGTGACTTGAGGTGCGTTTTCGCAATGTCGCAATTCTATAAAATATTAAAGTAAAAACACATACGTATTGTTAAAATCTATAACAAGTCAAGTAAGATTCAAGAACGATGATTGAGCGACCGTGCTGAAACCACGAAATCCGGGAATGCCTAACACCTTCTCCCGGGTTAACAGAGTTCCTTATCCAGGTCTTTGTTTCGCGGACTATAATAACGGAGTCAACGTTCTCGGATTCGGGATTAACCGGTGACTTGGGACACCATTATCTTCCCAAGTGGCGACTCTGATAATTTAATAAAAGTCCCGGACCAATTGTCCTTTGTGTGGAAAAACTCCTTCCTCTTTGTTATTATACCCGTCTTGGGATTTGAACATCGAGGTATACCCTACGTATCTTTCCAAACGGATCGGTACAAAAGCCTCTATTCAGGCATACATTTTTGTGGGGTAGTAAAAAGGGAGGTGTGACAGTACGGAGATGTCTCTACTTATCTTCAAGAGGTTATATGGTATTAGGAAACTACTCTTTATTTATATTCTATCATGCAGTTGGTGGTATAATAAGTTTCTTTTTGTTATTCTCTCACAGATGGTAAGGACGCGTACAGATGGTAAGGACCCGGGATGAGCTGCTCCTTCTTTTCTAGAGGAAAAGACAGAGGTCAGGGGAGGGCACTGGCCCGAGGTAGGGGATGGGGACATCGC
This sequence comes from Nicotiana noctiflora, assembly GCA_032618575.1. Lineage (NCBI taxonomy): Eukaryota > Viridiplantae > Streptophyta > Magnoliopsida > Solanales > Solanaceae > Nicotiana > Nicotiana noctiflora. The sequence continues at coordinate 70,635 of JASVEL010007680.1, forward strand.
AGAGTTGTTCCAATTGCACCACCGGCAAATCCAGTAGAGGATCCCATTCTTGAATAGAAGGACGAGGTGTCCGTATCAGAGCCTGTCCCGACGAATTTCATGACAACACAGGATGTTCAGGAGATTATGGGCATATGCTGAGGTTCATAGATTTTATGAATCAGGTGGGAGGGGAAGCACATACCCATACTGCCCAAGCTCTTGGTTATGCAAATGCAGTGTATCAGACTCCGGGTGCACTACCCATAGATAGGGCCCAGCTAGTTGTAAGAGTGGCACCTGAGTCCAGACCAGCTGCGGACAACGATCCACAAAAGTTGTTGGATAGATGGACTAGGTTACACCCTCATGTCTCTGGAGGTGAGTGTCATGAGGATGCCCATGATTTCATTGATAGGTGCAAGGACATACTACACAACATTAGTATATTGGAGTCTCATGGGGCTGACTTCACTACTTTCCAATTGGAGCACCTAAGCCCAGACCAGCTGTAGACAGTAATCTGCAGAAGTTGTTGGGAAAATGGACTAGGTTACACCCTTCTGTCTTCGGAGTTGGGCATCATGAGGATGGCCGGGATTTCATTGATAGGTGCCGGGACAAACTGCACAACATGAGGATATTGGAGTGTGATGACCCGTCCCGTCATCATGTGAGTTATCATCCTGTTACCCCTGTTATATGCTTTTTAATGTTGTAATATGTATGTTGGGTAAGTTTGAGTCAATCCAGATCGAGTTGGGTTGAAATTGAGACAGATAGTCTCTTAGAAGAAGGAATAGTTGAGAAAAGTCAGTTAGATGTTGACCTATGAGTTAGAGAGCTCGGAATCGAATTCTGATGATTCGGTCAGCTCCGGGAGGTCATTTGTGAGCTAGGAGAGCGATCGGAAGTGAATTTTGAGGTCCGGTGTAGTTTTAGGCTTGAATTGGCTAAACTTGAATTTTGGCGATATCCGATCGATAGGCGAGATTTTGATCCGGGAGTCGGAATGGAATTCCGACAATTGCAGTAGCTCCGTTAGGTAATTTTGGATGTGCGTGCAAAATTTCATGTCATTCGGAGGTCGTTTGATCGGGTTTTTGGCCGAATGTCGGTTTCAGAAGTTTGAATGAAAACTTAGGCTTGCATTTGCTTGGATTCGATGTTTTACGTATTAGAGGGCATGTTTTTATGATTGGAATAAGTTTGCATCAGGTTATGGAGTACGTTGGTGATTTTCGTTGGGGTCCCGGGGGCCTCGGGATGAATTCGGGGGTCCAAACGGACCATTTTGAGCCAAAGGAACTGCTGGAATTGCTGCAATAAAATTGCAGGTTATTTGTTCTCTGCGATCGCGGCCATTGCCACGCGATCGCGTAGTGTATCGAAGTGAGACTGGGAGATTGTTCTTCGTGATCGCAGGAGGAGGGATGCGATCGCGTGAGGGTGAGTGTTTGTGCATCGCGATCGCGAGGATATCGATGCGATCGCGTAAGGTCTTGTTCATAAGCAGTGCGATCGCGACGTTTTTGATGCGGTCGCGTAGGGTCGCTGGGTTGAGCACTGCGATCGCGTCCAGGTCCACGCGATCGCGTAGAGGAAAGGCTGGCCGCCCAAAAGCTGTGCATCGCGATCGCGAGCCAAGGGCTGCGATTGCGTAGGGTAAAAATGCCTGGCAGTGAGTTTAAGTCCAGAAACATTTCCTTACAGGTTTCATTTCATAAACCCCCATTTTTGAAGCCTAGAGAGAGGAAGTGAAGGGAGTTAGCTGGGAAATCATCGGGACATTATCGGAGGTAAGTTTCGTTCTTTAAATACGCGCTTTTATCATGAAATCGTGGATTATTTCTATGAAATTGGGAGATTTAAGGTGGGTTTTAGCCCTAGGCCTAAAATTGTGGAAAAACACCGAATTGAGTGGGAAAATGGAGTCCGAATTCGGTAAATTTTATATGCCTAGACTCGTATTGAGACGAGGGTTCCGAATATGTAACTTTTATAATTTTTTGAGAAGCGCACTGAAAGTCGGTTTTTGACAACTTTGTGGGTTTTGATGCAATTTGGGTTATTTCATATGGATTGCGTGAATTGAGCATATATTGATGTATTATCACTGATTTTGAGCAGATTTGGCATCCGGGGAGATTGATTTGCGAGGCAAGCGCAAGGCGGACTGAGGTTTCTTCCGGTTCGAGGTGAGTGGTAGTAGTAAATAATGTACTGAGGGTTTGAAACCCTGTACTAGCACTTCACAGTACTATGTTGAGATGAGATACGCGTCTTGTGATGGGCGTGGTGACATGGTGGTTGGGGACTTGGACTTGGTCCTTCCCGGCCTATAGTAGACTGTGTATCATGACTGTTAATGAGATTATAACTGTGTAATTGGGCTAATAGCCATGTTTGGGGCCTTGTGCCGATCTGTAGAGCATTAGGGGACCTGTAGAGTTAGGTGACCCTTATATCGTGGTGGAACTTACACTCAGCCGTGAAATTAGCTGAATAGCCTGTTAAGAGCCAGTACTAGATGCGTACCGTGAGAGATGAATTACTTAGGGTGGAAGCTCCCCTGACTTGGCTGAGTGAGTTTGAAAGGCCAATCCTATACTAATTGAGGCAGGGTCGAGGACCCGTTAGGATGTATTATATACATACTCATATACATATATTGGATCGGACTGCACGCCGCAGCAGTATATATATTGGATCGGGCTGCACGCCGCAGCAGTATATATATTGGATCTGGCTGCACGTCGCAGCAGTATTTATATTGGATCGGGCTGCACGCCGCAGCAGTATACATATTGGATCGGGCTGCACACCGCAGTAGTATATATATTGGATCGGGCTGCGCGCCGCAGCAGTATATATATTGGATCGGGCTACACGCCGCAGTGTATATATATATATATATATATATATATATATATATATTAGATCGGGCTGCATGCCGCAGCAGTATACTTCCTAGATACTTATGCCTTAGGGACACATGTATATGGAGATGGCTGTACACCGTTGTGGTACGAGAGGGGATTTAGTCAGTGTAGGACCTTAACGAGATAGGTGTGGACTATTGACCGAATTACTACTGTAGTGATGACTTACCTGCGAGGGTTTGCCTTAGAACTATTTAGTGATAGTACAGGAGTTCTTACTTTCAGTTATCGTTTATTATTGTTACTCATTGAGTTGAAATATACTCACCCCACTCCCCTGCACTTTCTGTGCAGAACCACAGGTGCCCGAGGGCAGTTGAGACATTGTAGCTGCTGATCATCATCTACTTTTGCGGAGACTACGAGGTAGCTGCCAGCGTCCGCAGAGCCTGTTTTCTCCTTCATTATCATTTTGTTGTTTCATCTTGTTTAGACTTGTTTGTTCTAGGATGCTTATTCTGTAGAGGCTCAAACTCGTGACACCATGATATGGTTGGGACCGTACTTTGTATGCTTTTACTATTACGTTGCCATCTTTATATGATCACTTGTTGTTTAAGTTTAACTGGATTAATTGGAATTAATAATTGGCTGGGTTAAGAGGTAATATGGTCGGGCTTGCCTAGCATTGAGTTGGGCGCCATCACGACCGGGGTTTGGGTCATGACAAGTTGCTATCAGAGCCTAGGTTAACAGGTCTAGCGAGTCATGAACCGGTTGGTAGAGTCTCGTGGATCTGTACGGGGACGCCTGTACTTATCCTCGGGAGGCTGCAAACCTTTAGGAAAGTTTCAAATTATTGAAATTCTTATCGTGCGTACTTGATTCAGCTTGAGATGTAATTCTTGAAACTCATTCTACACGTTTGTAAGTGCACTCGAGTGCTTAGTGATAAATTTGCCTTGATGGCTTATGATTCCCCAATCGAGGGACGAGATATAATCTCTACGAGTTCATGTTGGGCCAGTCTGGAGGACTTGGGGCCAGATCCTTGTCTATGGCTCGAGCACCAAGGTTCTAATGTCGCGAGCCGGTATTATGAAGTTCATACGATCGGTTTTGATCATAATTGTGAAAATGGCAGTTTGATAATAGGAGAGCTATTAGGTAATGAATTCTTGTTGTGATTTGATATGTAGCCCTAGTTATGGGCGTGAGAAATATGTTCATTGCCTCTTAGCGGAAAAGTAAAGTGCACTACGTGTGGTAGTATGAGTTCAAACTCAAGAAACTGAATTGGTTGTGCTAGGTGTACCATGGTGAAGGCATATGTGTTATGATTGGAGTAGGTGCAACGCACGTTCATGTACTAATGCTGATGATATAATTGTGTAGCATTGGGATTTATGTTGTTGATATACATTGTGACATCTTGTCGAGTTGCGGATGTATCATTAAGATGATTTTGGTGATTCACTGGCAGGTGGATAGGCCAAATTACAGAGGAAACTCTGTCGAAATTCTAGGAAAATTTGGGGCTTAGAAAATAATTCTGTCACCTGGAGAATAGTCTTAAATGGTGTGTGTATAAATGCAAGAGTTGCAAAAGAGTTAAGGTATGTGATGAATCGAATCTCCGCCGAAGCTTGTAAATGACATGAGTTTAATCTAACTAGAACATTGTGGCATCATTTGAGTAAGAATGCTATGAGTGGCTGAAAGTGCTTGGGTGTATGGCTCCGAGACAAGTTGGGGAGGTTGTTGTTGATTAACTGATTGCACTATTGTGTGCTATGTTGGTCCTGTCTCTGGGTATGTTGGGAAATTTTGATAAAGGTTATGGTGCTTCATAGATGTGAAGAAATACTAGGATGTTTGAACTTATGTTGGTAACGGATGTTCAGTGTATAGAAAAGAAAGGTAGTTAATCGTATTTGAATGTAATCACGTTCTGCGATGTCATAGTTCTAATAAGGCACGAGTGGTTCTGTTCAATAAGACAGTTGAATTACGGCTGAATAAGGGTGAACGACGCCCGAGGTAGTCTTGCGGTGTTCAAGACTTTGCTTGTAACGGTAAGGTGTCTTAAGACTGTGTACGTGGCTAAAAACCATGGTTTCGTTATAAGAAATCGAGACTTTTGTTATGTTATGTGGATGATGAGATTCTATGTATCTATATTGGAGAGTAATGATAACGAATTCAAAAAGAAAAAAAAATTGCAGGAAGTTCTTCAAGGTAAAGAGTTGTAGATTGTGGTACCTCGGGGGAAACATCTGCGGGAGTATTCAGCGGCCTGTGAGTCTTAGATGGTGTGGTCATATGTACGAGTCTCATGTGGTAACATGAGTTGATGTATTATGGTGCTACAGTAAAGGCTAATATTCAATTAAAGATGAATCAGAAAGGAAACTAGGTAAATGGAACAATTTGTTAGTAAATTGGAACAGTATGAAAAGGGCACGAGTAACTCCTGGTGTGTGTTCGAGGTAATGAGCCTTGCAGTTATGGTGCAACAAAGATCCTGATGTGCTGGCAGTTGCGTAGCTCGATGTGGGTAAAAGGACTCGGTCCTGGCAGTTAAGCTTATGCAATGAATGGGAAGAAAGAGTTGTGATGTGTTTTATCATGGTTTGAAAATGAGTATATTCCTGTTGGTATGCGAAGCGTGGAATGTGTAATGATTTTTCTTCTATATGGGATCATGAAAGTCCTTGACTAGTTTAGTGCGCCGATGTTTGCGGCGGAGGAAAGGGATATGAATTTCCATATTGTCTTAGTGTGGTATGGTAGATACGATGTGTTATGGAAAGATGATAACGACATGTTCAATGTTTAAGATCAGTTCATATTATGTGGGAAGTTATTAAAATTCCCAAGCAGCGTGGGCAGCTGCAGATAATCTGAGAATCAATCTTCCTGGTGATTAAGGAAAATGGTACTGCTATTCTAGTGATTTGGCAGGGTATATGTTCCAAAAGGATAAGGTAATGTAAATTGATATATCCAGTGGTATTGTGGTATCCTCTTGTTGGATCGACAGTGATGATTGAGTTGTTGATGGCATAGGGAAATTTCTGAATGGCTTTCGTGGTATGAATGGATGTTTGATGTGTGTTACGTATTCGTACGGTGGAGAGTGGAATCAGGCATAGTGATTCATGTGTTATATATGTGTTAGAGACTAGAAGTTCTCGTAATCCACCTATGCAGTGGTGGTATATCGTGTGTATCGGCACCGTTTAGTGGTTATTGGAAATTGGAAGCCCTAGTGGCTATTTTGTTACTTGATAGGACGAATTTGAATAATGATATATGATTGCAGGCTGGTTATCATAAGTCAGGTTGTCTAGACTAATGTGATATGGACTATATCAGAGAAATGTCACAACTGCGTGGCAGAGCGCATCAGATCGTGCTCCAGCAGGGTAGATGTACCCTAGGGCCAGCGGACGACTGGTAGGTATTGCTTTGTAAGTTGGGCCTTCGTGGCAGATGTCAGTGTAGAGGTATCTACCATTGATTCAGTTCCGGTATTGAGGAACTTTGTCGGATGCGTTTCATATGGCCGAGCTTGAGGCTATATATATGTTGTTGCAATAAGCAACTTGACTCGATGTGCATTCCCATTGCTAGATGTATTTGTGGATCGGGTGGCACGCGGCCACATTTATAATATCTGGATCGGGTGGCACGCTGCCACATGTATGGTATTAGGATCGGGTGGCACGCCGCCACAGGTATGGTATCTGGATCGGGTGGCACGCCGCCACGGGTATGTTATTGGAATGGGTTGCGCGCCACAACAGTGTGATGTGGAAAATATAGCTTCCTATATGTTACTCTGTATACAATACCTCCTAGCTTCTAAGGAATAGTCTGTATTGGGTATCGCTCGGGGAATAGCACATCGGTTGTGTCTTTTCAGGATTTGATAGCGTATATCATTGTATCACTGCAGGTGTGATTGATTGCTTAAGTTCAGACCTAGATTTGTGTGTGGCTGACCATTTTGAGCATGGTGACTTGAGGTGCTCCATGAGTAATAGTGTTTGGATAGAATCATGAGCCGTGGCAAGGCCACGTGATGTTATGACCTTTCGAGGAGGATTCAGGTACCCTAATTCTATGATGTGAGACGAGGTCTCAGTTATGTGTTGTGATGGTATTGAGGAATTTGAATTATAGCTCCTTTGTGTGAGTCCGTGGTCATGATTCGAGTGTGTTCAGATCGTTCTTATTGGGGCCTGTGTTGTGCTCGTTGTGGCTTAGGTCGATGCTGAGGTGTCATGTCACCAGTGTGGTGTGTTATAATCGAAATGATCGTCGGAGTCATTAATGAGTACGAGCATATTTGATCTCAGCTCGTTAGAAAGGTAATATCGAGGTTTGGCTCCGAAACTTATTGTGGTATCAGTTTTAAAAGGGAAATGGATTCACAAATGGTTGACCCAAGAGATGGGTTCGGTATATCGCGTGCTTCAGTTGCTGTGGGAAGGATATGAAGGTGTTGGAATAAGACTCTATCTAAAGAGAAAGGTTCTTTCTGCTAGTATTTGGTTATTATGGCCAGTTGTCGTGATTAGAGACTATCGTATCGAGTGATCGGGTTGTTTGATACATCATGTGATCTCACCCGGAGTGGTGAGTTGGCTATTACAGTTGGATCGTTTGTACTCTGAGTATAGATGTGGGATTCAGACTGGTATATGATTTCGGAAAGTGCAATGTGGTTTATGGTTCGGTTAGACTGTGGAAATTCAGCTATACTATGTTATCGAACTTATGAAAGATAGGGTGAAGTGGTATCGCCCCGAATATATGCTTGGTAAGGTCATTCGGCTATTGGGTCACTTCCAATAGACCTCTTGGTCCGCTCGAGGACGAGCGTTTGCTTAAGTTGGGGAGAATGTAATGACCCGGCCCGTCATCATGTGAGTTATCACCCCATTACCCCTGTTATATGCTTGTTAATGTTGTAATATGTATGTTGGGTAAGTTTGAGTCAATCTGGATCGAGTTGGGTTGAAATTGAGACAAATAGTCTCTTAGAAGAAGGAATAGTTGAGAAAAGTCAGCTGGATGTTGACCTATGAGTTAGAGAGCTCAGAATCAAATTTTGATGATTCGGTCAGCTCCGGGAGGTCATTTGTGAGCTAGGAGAGCGATCGGAAGTGAATTTGGAGGTACGGTGTAGTTTTAGGCTTGAATTGGCTAAAGTTGAATTTTGGCGATATCCGATCGATAGGCGAGATTTTGATCCGGGAGTTGGAATGGAATTATAGCAGTTGCAGTAGCTTCGTTAGGTGATTTTGGATGTGCCTGCAAAATTTCAGGTCATTCGGAGGTCGTTTGATCGGGTTTTTGGCCAAATGTCGGTTTCAGAAGTTTGAATGAAAACTTAGGCTTGAATTTGCTTGGATTCGATGTTTTCCGTGTTTGATGTCGTGTTTTTATGATTGGAACAAGTTTTCATCAGGTTATGGAGTACGTTGGTGATTTTGTTGGGGTCCCGGAGGCCTCGGGATGAATTCGGGGGTCCAAACGGACCATTTTGAGCCAAAGGAACTGCTGGAATTGCTGCAATAAAATTACAGGTTATTTGTTCTCTGCGATCGCGGCCATTGCCATGCGATCGCATAGTGTATCGAAGTGAGACTGGGAGATTGTTCTTCACGATCGCAGGGGGAGGGATGCGATCGCGTGAGGGTGAGTGTTTGTGCATCGCGATCGCGAGGATATCGATGCGATCGCGTAAGGTCTTGTTCATAAGCAGTGCGATCGCGGCGTTTATGATGCGATCACGTAGGGTCGCTGGGTTGAGAACTGCGATCGCGTCCAGGTCCACGCGATCGCATAGAGGAAAGACGGGCCGCCCAAAAGCTGTGCATCGCGATTGCGAGCCAAGGGCTACGATCGCATAGGGTAAAAATGTCTGGCAGTGAGTTTAAGTCCAGAAACATTTCCTTACGGGTTTCATTTCATAAACCCCCATTTTTGAAGCCTAGAGAGAGGAAGTGAAGGGAGTTAGCTGGGAAATCATCGGGACATTATCGGAGGTATGTTTCGTGGTTTAAATACGCGCTTTTATCATGAAATCATGGATTATTTCTATGAAATTGGGAGATTTAAGGTGGGTTTTAGCCCTAGGCCTAAAATTGTGGAAAACACCGAATTGAGTGGGCAAGTGGAGTCCGAATTCGGTAAATTTTATATGCCTATACTCGTATTGAGACGAGGGTTCTGAATATGTAACTTTTATAATTTCTCGAGAAGCGCACCGAAAGTCGGGTTTTGACAACTTTGTGGGTTTTGATGCAATTTGGGTTATTTCATATGGGTTGCGTGAATTGAGCATATATTGATGTATTATCACTGATTTTGAGCAGATTTGGCATCCGAGGAGATTTATTTGCGAGGCAAGCGCAAGGCGGACTGAGGTTTCTTCCGGTTCGAGATGAGTGGTAGTAGTAATAATGTACTGAGGGTTTGAAACCCCGTACTAGCACTTCACAGTGCTATGTTGAGATGAGATATGCGTCTTTTGATGGGCATGGTGACATGGTGGTTGGGGACTTGGACTTGGTCCTTCCCGGCCTATAGTAGACTGTGTATTATGACTGTTAATGAGATTATAACTGTGTAATTGGGCTAATAGCCATGTTTGGGGCCTTGTGCCGATCTGTAGAGCATTAGGGGACCTGTAGAGTTAGGTGACCCTTATATCGTGGTGGAACTTACACTCAGCCGTGAAACTAGTTGAATAGCCTGGTAAGAGCCAGTACTAGATGCGTACCGTGAGAGATGAATTATTTAGGGTGGAAGCTCCCCTGACTTAGCTGAGTGAGCCTGAAAGGCCAATCCTATACTAATTGAGACAGGGTCGAGGACCCGTTAGGATGTATTATATACATACACATATACATATATTGGATGGGGCTGCATGCCGCAGCAGTATATATATTGGATCGGGCTGCACGCCGCAGCAGTATATATATTGGATCGGGCTGCACGCCGCAGCAGTATATATATTGGATCGGGCTGCACGCCACAGCAGTATATATATATTGGATCGGGTTGCACACCGCAGCAGTATTTATATTGGATCGGGCTGCACGCCGCAGCAGTATACATATTGGATTGGGCTGCACGCCGTAGTAGTATATATATTATATCGGGCTACACGTCGCAGTAGTATATATATTGGATCGGGCTGCACGCCGCAGTAGTATTTACATTGGATCGGGCTGCACGCTGCAGCAGTATACATATTGGATCGGGTTGCACGCCGCAGTAGTATATATATTGGATCGGGCTGCGCGCCACAGCAGTATATATATATATATATATATATATATATATATATATATATTAGATCGGGCTGCACGCCGCAGCAGTATACTTCCTAGATACTTATGCCTTAGGGACACATGTATATGGAGATGGCTGTACACCGTTGTGGTACGAGAGGGGATTTAGTCAGTGTGGGACCTTAACGAGATAGGTGTGGACTATTGACCGAATTACTACTGTAGTGATGACTTACCTGCGAGGGTTTGCCTTAGAACTATTTAGTGATAGTACAGGAGTTCTTACTTTCAGTTATCGTTTATTATTGTTACTCATTGAGTTGAAATATACTCACCCCTCTCCCCTGCACTTTCTGTGTAGAACCACAGGTGCCCGAGGGCAGTTGAGACATTGTAGCTGCTGATCATCATCTACTTTTGCGGAGACTACGAGGTAGCTGCCAGCGTCCGCAGAGCCTGTTTTCTCCTTCATTATCATTTTGTTGTTTCATCTTGTTTAGACTTGTTTGTTCTTGGATGCTTATTCTGTAGAGGCTGAAACTCGTGACACCACGATATGGTTGGGACCGTACTTTGTATGCTTTTACTATTACGTTGCCATCTTTATATGATCACTTGTTGTTTAAGTTTAACTGGATTAATTGGAATTAATAATTGGCTGGGTTAAGAGGTAATATGGTCGGGCTTGCCTAGCATTGAGTTGGGTGCCATCACGACCGGGGTTTGGGTCGTGACATGGAGTCTCGTGAGATTGACTTTACTACTTTCCAGTTGGAGGGCATGGCCCGTAGATGGTGGTAATCTTATGTACTTGGCCGACCAACGGGTTCCCTTCCCATGACTCATGACTTGGGGCTAGTTCACATAGCTTTTCTTTGATAGGTATATCCCACCCTCTGAGAGGTTGAGATGAGGACTTATTATCGGCTGGTAGAGGAGATTGCTCGGAGAATTGATGGCTACCATCAGAGGGGTAGAGAGCAGATGCTGCACGACAAGAGGGGCTGTTTCTCTGAAGAGTTTAGAGGTACCCCGGCTAGGGGAAGGGGTCAGTTTGCAAGGGGTCAGCCTAGCAGGCCCCCATATTCAGCACCACCACCTCCTCGAGGTACTCCAGCGTGTCCCTGTTTCAGCACTATTTGGGGTAGGCAATGGTCGGTTCGGTTTAGTTTTGAACATTATCAGTTTTGCCTATCGGTTATCGGTTTATAAATATCATAACCCGATTACCAAACTGTCACATCTCCCTTTTTACTACATTTTTTTGATTTTTCGAATATGAGAATAAGGTATACCTCGATATTATAAATACCCCGAGAAAGGATATAATAACAACGAGGAAGGAGTTTTTCTAAATAAAGGACAATCGGTTCGGATTTTATTAAACATTTCAGAGTCGCCACTTGAGAAAATAATGGTGTCCCAAGTCAGCGATTAATCCCGAATCCAAGAAAGTTGACTCTGTTTAACAGTCCGCGCAACAAGAAATCCGGATAAGGAATTCTGTTAACCCGGGAGAAGGTGTTAGGCACTCCCGAATTCCGTGGTTTCAACACGGTCGCTCAACTATCATTCTTGATTTTAATTGATTTTACTATATGCTTTTAAATAATGTGTGCGTGTTTCACTTTAAATTTTTTATGAATTACGACGTTGCAAAAACGTATTTCGAGTCACACCGCAACCAGTACGCCTGCGACTTTTAACACGTTTTGGCTTCGCCGAGATTTATGATTTGAGTCACATTAGATTTGCACTCGTATTAGGGAAAGTGTATTTTAGAATCGCGCCTATTTCGTCTAACGGCTTGTTATTCTTTTGGAAAAGGTCGTGGAATTCGCTATCGACCTTCCCGAGTCTATTATATTGTTATTCGTTTATATGGGGGCCCCGCTATTTCGTTTTCGTATGAGGCTCGTCCCACTCAAATTTTATAGTCCAATCCTAATGCATAACTATATTTTCTACCATTTGGCTTTTCCCTAATCAATTAATTATAATTATAATTTCAGAATATAAGTCCAGGCCTTATCATTTATATTGCTAGGCCTGGACATCTGGGCTCATATTTAACAGTCCAGCTTTTGCATCTGGGTTTCAGAAACCCAGATAATACTGGAGCTTATACTCAGAAGCCCAATTTTGAGTTGTATCAGATCTGGGCCTACGCCATTCATTAGGCCCAAACCAAACGATATGAAGAAGGAGAAACAGAAACAGAAACAGAAATTTATTGTATACATGTATTTGAAATCAAAAAGAGGATAAACTCAAATTATATTTATTTATAAAAATAAAATAACATTATAGAACTCATAATATCAATTCCAAATATTAACTATCTAACATTAATCAAATCTAACTAACAAATTATTTTCTCTTTACATTTTTATCAACTGATTACTTGAAAACTTAAACTGAACTGTTATTCCATCAAAATAAGAGATTATCACTTGACTACATAAAACAGAGTTATTATTTAATGATTCACTAAGTATAATTCATACTCTTCTAATTATCAGAAGCTAATTGTAATTCTAATAGTAGGCCGATTTTGTAACCAATTTGATTAATCACATGATTGTTAGCTTCGTATTTTGCATACTGATTTTACTCTACGTTATTTTAGACTGCTATTAAACTGTTTAAGATGAACTAAAAGATAATAAATTGAACTAAATACCACATGCTAATATTGTTATGAACATATCTGTTACGTGCTTTTTTACTAAATTAACTGAGTTGATTTAATTATTAACATGTTTTACTAAGTCTAGGTGATTATGATTACTACTACTACTCTAATCTACATACTACTCTATTACATTATTTTCCAGCACCAGTTCGTGCCTCATGTGTCAATTATACAATCATTTCCTATCAGAATTACAAATTAACTACTTATACATCGAAAAATAAGAAAACAAATGATAGATTAAGCTTTCAAATTCAAATTATTCTTTTCATTACTTCAAATCAACTTCAATTACATTGCTCGAATAGAAGCTGTGTACCTGATTCAGCAAAGAAACTCTTATGAGTCTAAGGGAGCAAAATGAGAGAATAATCAGTTGATCACAGCAGCAAAGTAACAGCAGTAGAAATGAATTGACACAACAAGCACAATTGAAATCAACAATATAACAAGAGTTCCAGGCTCAGCAGAATAGCAATCCAATAGCACAATTGAAGGAAACCAGTAGAAACCCAGCAAAACACAAGAGATAATAGAGGATTCCTAACAGATTTCAGAATAGTGATCGACTAAGACCCAGAAATTGCTCTTAATATATGATATTTTCCTAATTTTCAGAAGGTATTCTCTGAATTCATAAAAATCCAGCCCTTATTCAGGCTTAATTCCAGCCTATTTATAGATATGAATGGTGAAATTTTGAGAGGGAAATTTGAAAATGTTATTCCCAATTCTCTCCCCTTAATTCTTTTGTTTATTCCACTTTGGTACTAATTTTAGATTCAAAAAATGCCTTCGAGCCTTTGCTGGAAAATTCTAGGGGGATCTATTGGCTTCTATTTGGGGTCAATTACTAATGTACCCTCACTTGCTAAGGTTATTAACTATTAAGACTTTTTATTGGGTCTATTATACCATTTGTTTTGTGCATTATTGAAGAAATACTAGGCGTAAATGTTTGATTTGTCCTTATAGGCTCTATTAAATTTACAATTATGCCATTTTTCATTCCTTTTATGCCCCTGTTATTAGTTACTATTTACCCGACCTATCTAAGGTCTGGGTATACAGATTTATACCTTATTTAACTACTGGTCACTATTTTATAAGTCATTTAAGACTTAACCAGATTTAAACTTTTAATTTTCTTTCAATTTTGACCTCTTTTAAGAGGTATCTTTCATTACTGCCTATTTTAATTGGTTTGCAGGACTAGCCTGCTTATTTACCGAAGTCTAAACCTTTTAAATTTTAACCAATCCAGTATTTTGGACTTGGCTTTGTAAAATTAGCCATTATTATAACACTTGCCACTTAGAATTAGGTTAAGACTTGCAGAACTTAGCCAGTTTGAGAATTAAGTTTATTATTACAAAGTTAACCAGTTTCAGAACTGGCCATTTAGATTAAAGCCTAAGAAGTTACAGAGTTGGCCAGTTTCAGTACTGAGCACTCTATTACTTATTTCAATTGTAACCATTTTTTATGTTATTTTCAATTCTAGCCAATTAACCTACTTAACATACTTTCAAAATTAGCCAATTATCTAATTACTTATCTATTACAGCTATAACTAATATCCCCTAAAGCATAATAAGACTAATTGTAGTCTAAAACATGAACTTATCACAAACATAGCCTTTTATATCAATTTGCACGCATAGCCACAAATAAAAAATCATTTATCATCTAACCAAAACTCAGAGAGGAATTTGAATATGGTTGAATTTCAATTAAACAACTCACAACTCAAATTCAGGCATAGCATAACAAATTTGACATAAAGAGATATATTCAGAATATTTTCATGTTCAAACTCACAAAAAAACTTAAAAAGGCTCGAGCATATTTAATCAAGTGTAATAGACAGGATTATCAAAGAGACCAATGAAGCATGTTATCAAAAAGAGAAACAGAGTTATTAACAAGAAATTATTTCAAAGAAAGAAGCTAAACTAAACATGCAACTAATTAATTAACTAAATCAACGAAAACAGATTTAAACACAGAAAAACATGCTTAATCAACAAAAACAGAATAAAAGAGATGGAGAGGGGTCTTAGCTTGCAGGATTGGTCTCCTGAGCTTTCCCCATTTTCTTTTCTTTTTCTTGTTCTTTCCCTTTTTCTTTCTTCTTTCTTTTTTCCAGTTTCTTTTTGTTTCTTTTCAGACTTCAGACTTCAGACTTGAAGTCTTTATTAAATATTGAAAAATAGGGGTGTATTAGAGGCACGAGAGTGTGTCTTTGGGGGGTGGGGTTGTAAGGTCTGCTGGAGTTAGGGTTCCGGTGACTTGTTCTCAAAGATTAGAGACATCTGAGTGAGATTCGAGGGAAAGTGAGTTTATGGGGTTAAAGATCCAAGCAAGAAGGTTCAATGGTGTTAGTTTGAAAGTCTGTCTCAAAAGTTGTGGTCACCAGAGAAGAAATTCGGTGGCCGGAATTTCAAGAAAATAGGGATTTTGGGGTTTTCGTTGGTTTTTAGGGTGGTTTGGTGTAGAGAAGTAAGAAAAGGGTGGTTTGGGATTTGAGAATGGCTGGAGACGGCCATGAAAGGCGTCCAGTCTCCATGGCCGGTGAGGAGAGAAATGGAGAAGAAGAAGATAACACAGAGGCGGCTAGGGTTCGTTTGTGAAGAGAAGTGGCTGGTCTCTGAAGAGACCAAGCCATATATACCCACGATGACTAATTGATCCTGGCCATTGGATTGTCTTTGATCAACGGCCAGGATTCAATATCCTCAAACGACATCGTTTAATTGTAAATGTAGACTAACCTGTCTCCGTTAGATCTTGGTAAATGGACGGCTCGGATCTGATTATCGAAGCCGTGTCGTTTTACTTTAAAATCATGGATTCAAATTGAGCCGTTAGATTAGGTACATGGACGGTTTAGATTGATTGTAATGAAATAATTGCACCGGATTATTTAAATCATTCTGGGCCAATGTATTTGGGCTTGTACATTTGGCCAAGTTATGCATTTTTTGTATTTACATATATTTTTATTATTTTTTATGTATTTTCTTGTTGTATTTTATTCTCAATTTTTATATTCTTTTTCAATTATTCAAATTCTTTTTATTTCCTATTTTCTCTAATTTTTCTGATATTTGTTCGACATTTTTGCTATTTTTCTTTATTTTCCGGAATATACTTGTATTTTTGCTAATTTTCTTTTAATTCCTTTAATTGTGACATTTATAATTAACCTATTTTTTTTTAATTTTCTAATTTTTATTTTTTAATTGTTCGAACACACAAATACACTTTATTTCAATCAAAACGTATAATTCCACACAAAAATATTATTTATTTTAATTTTGGAATTTTATTGCTTAGGGCAGAAATCACGTGCTCACACAAACCGATAAGATATTGGTTATCGATTATCGGTTAGTCAGTTATATATCGTTATTTTTTCGGTTATCAGTTTACCCGATAAGATAAAAAACTAAAAAAGTTTACAATATATAAAACAAAGAAATCAAACTGCCACAACGTGTAAACTGTAAACTGCTAACTTTTGTTGTTTCTTAACAAAAGCACGCTTCCACTTCTATGTAGTATCTACTGATACACACCATGGATCAACACCATATAGCACAAAATCAACTATGTTAATTCAAATTGAATATCAAAAAATTGCTACTCATCTAACAAGATATTTCAGCAGAAGAATCAAAGCACACTTTCATTATTTCAGGGAAGACATCCCCTGAACGTGTAAAGCTTCTCTATTACATGAATAACATGACGAAAGGAAAACAACAACAAAATCTTAAACAAAAGCCTTAAAACAGAAATATTCAATTGGTGGTGAGCCGTTGTGACTGGCGAAGAACTGGTAAGGCACGGGCGTCTGGCAGAGAACTGGTGGTGAGTCTTGCATCTTGACTCTTGGGGGCTGTGGCGGAAATAAAAATTAGAATTGAGAGACACACGACTAAATACTGAAGAGTGAAGAGAGAATTAGAAAAATAAAACCATACTCTATATTTAAGGATAAATTAGTAAATTACTTCATTCTTTGGGTTACCAATTTTTACCCAATAACAAAAATGCAAGCCGAGCCCGAACCGATAACCCAATAAAAAAATTAACCCGTTCCTGAACCCTTAACCCAATAACACAATACCGATAACCCAATAAAGAATTAACGGTTCGGTTTATCGATTTTACCCGATATATGTCGACCCCTAAGCGCTATACTAGATAGCTCTTATCACCCACCAGCCATTCAGCGTTCTTCCAGCGGGTACTCAGGTTACTAGGGTTCTTCTATCTCATATTTTAGTGCTATACCGTAGAGTTCATACTGCCCATCAGCTATTCAGTCTTCTTCTAGTGGGTCTACTGGCCATCACGATCAGACATCAAGGCATCACGTCACCACACCGAGAGGCTATTTTCAGTGTGAAGATCTTGATCATATGAGGAGATAATGCGCCAAGCTTCAAGGAAATACAGTACAACAGGGTTAGAAGGCCATGATTAGAGCACTGGCTGTCCGACCGCCCAGAGGCGGAGGGCAGACTGGTAGGGCTATTTAGGCAGTGGAAGGCTAGCCAACTACTGTTCTATCTGGCAGAGGCCATCCACCCAATGCTCCAACCAGATTCTATGCTTTTCGGCCATAACATATGCATTGGCCTCAGATGCCGTGATCATAGGTATTATTTCTGTCCACGGCGGGGATGCTTCACTATTTTTTTATATAGGGTCTACTTATTCATATGTATTATCTATGTTTGTTCATTTCCTGGATATTCCTCGTGAGTCTTTGGGTAATCCTGTTTATATGCCCAGGGATTCTATGGTTGTGGATAAGATCTATTTGGCATGTGTGGTCATATTATTTGGTTACGAGACTAGAGCGAACCTTCTATTACTTGATATTGTTGATAACCAATTTTGCCTAAGTATTTTTTACATGAAAATACTTTCGAAATAGCATATATAAGTATTCCCAAGGTTTTAGTATTTTTCCTAATCTTTATAGAATTTTAAATCAATTTAAAACCAATTTATTGCCCATTTTAGCAGTACAAAAACCAATATTTATTCCCAAAATTATTGTTTTGGTAAATAACTTAATTTATTCTCATATTTATACCAAAGTATAGCTAGGGTTATATTTATACATTTTTACAAATTTATTTGATATTTTAAAAGTTAAATTGCATATAATTATAATTTTAGCCTACTTTTAAGAATTAATAGCATTTTATAAGTATGAAATCGGTTCCAATATTTTTAGATTAATTATAGAAATATTTCAAAATTAGTATTGAATTGAATAAGGAATACACGAGATCATATATTTAAGGAAATCATCACAAGCATGAGATTTTTTACACAAGAGGATCAGCACAAGTCATCAAATAAAAAGCCAGTAGGGTAAAGGTCAGAATTATCAAGAATTTAAATAGCAGTCACACAATTAACATGAAGAAACATTCATAGAAATCAATAGGAACATGTCATAGTAAATGAAGATAGCAGAGATGAGGATGTTGAGATGGATGTGTGAGCACACCAGGTTAGATAGGATCATAAATGAGACTATTCGAGACAAGGTGGGTGTGGCCCCTATTAAGGACAAGATGCCGGAAGCGTGACTTAGGTGGTTTGGTCATGTGAAGAAGATCATGAGCACAGACACCCCGGTGATGAGGTATGATAGGTTGACAATGGAGAGCCTACGGAGAGGTAGATGTAGGCCAAAGAAGAGGTGAGGAGAGATGATTAGGCAAGACATGGCACAACTTCAGCTGACCTCCGGCATGCCCTAATCCCCTCATTCTCTTCTCTCAGCCACCCCCAAACACTCTCCTCTCTCTAACTTTCTCGAAGGTTCTTGAAACCCTAATCGTCTTCTACCATTTTCAACCGCAAACTCACCAGAATTCATGGCCTCTCAGGCTATGGATGGCCTATACCCATCTATCTCTACTATTAAACGCTTAGTGTTCGAATTTTCGAGGTCTGACATCGATGGTGTCCGTTCAGATTTTCTCTGATTCAAGGTTCCATGGCCTCTCCGGCTTTGCTCCAGCGTATCCAAAGCATTTTGAGCCTGGTTTTGACTAATACGACTTAGATTGGACCTTTTCCAAGCCTTTCTCGCTTTAGGATTCCTCTAAAACCCTAGCTATCCGAGTTTTTCTCTATTTGCTTTCTTAGATTGGTTCTATACCCGTGCTCTACTTGAGTTCTTAAACATTTTCCCCCAATTTTTCTTCTTTCAAAATTACTTCTCTTGGAGTTAGGGTTTCTGAAAAAACTCAAACTGTTCTCCAATTTTTTCCTTTTTGTATATTTGTCACGCATGTGCTTCTACTGCTTTCTTATGTCTTTATACTATATATGTTTTTATGTGCCTTGTCTTTCTACTGTGTTTATACACCATGCTTACATGTTCATCCTACTGTATTTTTCCTATATGTCTTGTTGATATAATTTTTCTGGTATTTTGTGTTCTCCTACTGTATGTATCTCTTATGGAGTTTGTCACGACCCTAGTTCACCAATCGTGAACATGTCATGACGGCACCCAGTCCCCACGACTAGGTAAGCCTAACACGTTGCGAAATATACCATTTTATGAACATTAATTAAGAAACAACGGAAAATAGTATAAAAAGGAAATGTAATCCGTGCCGCTTGGCACATACACCCATCAAACACACTGTATAAAACACCTCCAATACCCGGAATCCCACGGGCAACACAGACTAAAAGAGGGTATACAACTGTGGCTCTATGTGTAAAGAGTATATAACAATGAAATGAAGGAAAACATCTACTAATACTATCAGAATAGAAGGAGGGCCTCCGGATCCGCGGACGTAGCAGATCATACCTCGAGGTCTCCCAAAGTGCTGCTGAATCACCAAGTATGAGCCTGTCCTGATGTACCTGGATCTGCACAACAAAAAGTGTGCAGAAGAGTAGCATGAGTACACCACGGCGGTACTCAGTAAGTGCCAAGCCTAACCTCGATGGAGTAGTGACGAGGAAGGTCAGGGCCCTACTGAGAGAACAATAATATAATGATGATAACAGTGATAAACAATTTTAATAATAATGAATCTGAAATGACGACAGTAAAGTGATTTTTGCAACCGTCTACAATTTAAGCTAGCAGCAAGTAAATAACTCAATAAAACTCAATCAGCAAGTCTAGGACCTGTGGGAATTGAACCCACGGTCCCCAGTCCCTACAAATAACTTAGGATCTCGGGAATTGAACCCGTAGTCCCTACAAATAACTCAGGATCCCGGGAATCAAACCCGCAGTCCACATCTCCATAAATCTCGGGATCTCCGGGAATCGAACCCGCAGTCCACATCTCAATAAATCTCAGGATCTCCGGGAATCGAACCCGCAGTCCCTACCAATAACTCAGGATCTCCGAGAATCGAACCCGCAGTCCCTACCAATAACTCGGGATCTCCGGGAATCAAACCCGCAGTCCCTACTAATAACATAGGATCTCCGGGAATCGAACCCGCAGTGCCTACCAATAACTCATGATCTCCGGGAATCGAACCCGCAGTCCATAAACAATATCACTCCGGGTCTCTGGGAATCGAACCCACAGCCCTGGGTCTCCGGGAATTGAACCCGCAGTCCACCAATACAGACAATAAAGGAACGCACAGAGAGAATATAATATGTTTAACTACAACTTCACCGAAACTAGTGCCAACAATTTATCAAGAAGTTAAAGTAAGTTAACTAGGCAATTAGACATGTTGAATCCTAGCTATTCATGTTTTTCCAACTAATACCGGGTAGAAGTAACGCTTTTATCACCTAAGAGCAGGAATATCACTAATCGGACAATTCAAGTAAAGTGTGTGTTACAACAACCAGCACATGTACACGCCCGTCACCTCGCGTACAAGGCGTTTAAACTATCACATAATATCCTAGGGGTGAAAGTTCCCCCACATGAGGTTAGACAAGCCACTTACCTCGACTCCGGTACAAAACCGCTAAGAGACAATTATCTTGCTGCGAATGTCAGCCTCCACAGGTGTAGTATCTGATAAAAATCAAGAGAATCGCATCAAAATAGGCCAATTGGGCATTACCCAATCAAAACAACTCAAAATATACCAAAACCCACAAGTTGCCAAAATCCGACTTTCGGTACGCTTCTCGAAAAATTATGAAATTTATATATTCGGGTTCCTTATCTCAACACGAGTCCGTGCATATAAAATTTATGAAAATCGGACTCCGTTTGCCCATTCAAATCAATGATTTTCTATAATTTAGGCCTAGGGCTAAAACCCTCCATTAACAGTGAAATAATCACGGAATTCACGATAAACTAACGAATTAAGGCCAAGAAACTTACCCCCGATGATTTCCCGATGATATCCCAGCGATTCCCCGTCAATTTCTGTCCAAAAGCTCTCAAGTTGCTTAAAAAAATGGAGGAAAATGACCCAAAAATCGCGGATATACTGCCCAGAATTTTCGTCGGTATTGTTCATGCGCGGACACTGTTAATGCGCATGGGACACTATCCACTGTTCACCCGCGCGGTTACTTGTGACGACCCAAAGGGTCATCACTTATTTTATTAATCATTTCGAGCTTCGAGGCCTTGAAAACCTCATTCCATGTTGCCTCGATTTACGTGCACAATCCGAGCATGTAGCCGGAAAGATTTTGTGATAGAAAATATGAATTCTATGAGAAATGTGGATAAAAATAATATTAATATTGATATGGTTGACTTCAATCAACATTTTTGGCAAACGGATCCGGACCCGAGATTGGGTGGTTCCGAGAGGTCCGTAGGAAAATATGGGACTTGGACATGCGTCCGGAGTCGAATTCCGAGGCCTAGAGCCCAAGTTATGAATTTTTCTATGAAATTGTTTTTGATGTAATTGTTAAAGGAAATGAATTAATTGACCTTGGTATGGGGCTCGTATTTTGGTTCCGACGCCCGGTACAAGTCTTAAATATTATATATGTGATTTCTGTAAAGTTTGGGGACATTCGGATGTCGTTTGAGATGTTTTGGACCTTGAGTTCCAAGTTTGAAAGTTTTGAAAACCAAAAGTATGAAAATTATGAATTTGAGGCTTGACTTGATGAAAACGATGTGATATTGGCGATGTGATCACACGAACAAATTCATAATGTGTTTTTGAGGTTGTGTACATGTTTGGTTTGGAGCCCGGGGGGCTCGGGTAAAGATTTGATAGGCCGTTGGATTAAATTCTGAATTTTTGCACTGCTGGTTTTTCACCCAGCTGTTGGCTTCGCAATTGCGAAGAATTTCTCGCAATTGCGAAGGGGGCTGATCAAGGCAGGGCTCGCAAATGCGAACCCTGATCACAAATTCGAAACCTCTCATGCCTAGCCTTGTTCGCAAATGCGAACAATTGTTCGCATTTGCGAACGTAGCCAAGGCCTGCCTATGTTCGCAAATGCGAACAACAGTTCGCAAATGCGAACATTCCCTATACTGCCTGTGTTCGCAAATGCGAACCATTGTTCGCAAATGCGAACACTGCCCTATACTGCATGTGTTCGCAAATGCGAACATTAGTTCGCAAATGCGAACACTCCCCTTTTCTTCCAGTGTTCGCAAATGCGAACAAAAGTTTGCAAATGCGAACTTCCCAGCCTTAGCTTATTTTTCAAACTCCAGGAAATTGGTCGGGGTTCGCAATTGCGAACCCATGTTCGCAAATGCGAACACGGAGACCTGTAAAACACGATTTTCAGTTCATTTCTTCACTTTTTACAAAACAAAAACACCCATTTGCGATTCTTCACGGATTCCTTCTTCATCAAAACAATTGTAAGTCACTTTTTACTTAATTCTTTCAATTCCTAACATCATTAAACATGTTTTTCAATAGAAATCAAAGGTTTTCATGGTAGAATTTTTTGTTTTTGTTAGAATATAGGGTTTTTCATAAATTGGGAAATTGGACCTCGAATTGAGGTCCGATTTTTAAACAAATCAAATACATGAACTCGTGAGGGGATGGGTAACCGGATTTTGGTCCGAACCCCGAGTTCCGACCATGTGGGCCCGGGGTTGAAATTCACTATTCCGGGCAGAATGTTGTAAAAGTTGTATTTGGTCTTAAGAATTAGTTTGTTGAGTAGTATTGATGATATTAAATCAATTGTGTATAGATACGATTAGATTGGAGCCAAATTTGAAAGAAAAAGACATTTCCACGGATTGAATTGTTCATAAACATTCGAGGTAAGTGTTTGTTCTATCCTAGCTTGAGGGAATAGGATTATGTGTTATGTGTTATGTGATCGAGTGCGGTGTATGGGCTTGTGGTGACGAGCATCCATACACTGGCGTCTAGTATGACCGTGAGTCATTGAAAATGCTTATTTTGAGATATATTTACAGATGAATTGTTGAACCTTTGTCGGGTTGTAGAATTGTTATGGTTCTCCCTTGTTGGGACTTGTTGTGAAGATAATTATTGATTGCCCTTGTTGGGATGGTTTATGAATTACTGTTTCTTTCTTTGCCCTTAACTATGATTGTTATTTGGGTGAGGAAGAGTGATAATGCATGAAGGGTGATGTCGTGCCATGTTTTATTATTTATGCACGAAGGTTAATGCCGTGCCATGTTTTATTGATTATGCACGAAGGATCATGCCGTGCCCCGTTATTGAACCATGTACGAAGGATCATGCCGTACTATGGATGTGAGGATGAGAGTAAAAGCACGAAGGGTGATGCCGTGTACTTTATTTGCTTATTTGGTGAGGATGAGAGTAAAAGCACGAAGGGTGATGCCGTGCAGCTGCTTGCTATGCCTTGACTTGATATTACTTGTGTTTCCATTATACTTTATTTTTCCTTGTGAATTTATTAACTGTTGTTAATTGTTGAATTGTTTGAGATATTCCTTATTGTGTTATTACCTGGTTATTTCTTGTTATTCTGTGGTATACATATATATTGAATTGCACAGGTTTATGTGGGTGTCTGGTCCTAGGCTTGTCACTACTTCGCCGGGATAGGCCAGGCACTTACCAGCACATGGGGTCGGTTGTGCTGATACTACACTTCTGTGCGTTTTTGCACAGGTCCAGGTTACGATCAGGAGCAACAGCAGTAATTCGATTGTGTGGGAGTTGATCACATTTGAGACCGAGGTAGCTTGCGGACGTCCGCAGGCCCGGCGTCTCTCTCTTTATTTATGTTACTAGCTGTAGTCTCTTTGTTCCGAGACAAACAGAATTATGTTATATTTCTTTCAAACTCTTATGTGTAGTATTCGGTAGTAGTTCGTGAGTTGGTGACTCCACGTCTTGGGTAGAGGATTTCAGTATGATTTTCATCTTGTAATTAGTTATTTCTATTCGATAAAGTATTCCGCATTTATTTAATTAAAATTGTGTTAAAAACATGATAGTATGAATACAGTGGCTTGCCTAGCTACCACGAGTAGGCGCCATCACGATCCAGATGTTGGGGGAAAATCCGGGTCGTGACATTACTGTTCACGCGCGGTTACTGTTCACTATTCATAAAATGCAGCATCTTTTTCAAAAAAATTGCAGCACAGCCATTTTGCACCAAAATGGTTCTAACTCCGTTATACGAACTCGAAATTCGACGATTATTTTTTCCTATGGCTCCGTAATTTCGATACGGATCCAGGGGTTCAAAAAAAACTGAATTTGGATCTCATTTGCTCAGTCTAACATCAATTTCGCTCGTTAAACAATTAACTCACATTTCGCGTCAAAAACTCAATCGTGACTCGATGAAATTAAACCAAAATTTTCAGATCACTCCTATAATTCATGATTTAAATTCTTGAAGTCTCGAAATCAAATTTGGATCTCTAAAACTAAAATTAGACCTTTGGATCATTACATTTATGCTCAAAACGGCAAAAATCTTCCAAAAATGACCCGTTGGGTATCCGAAACACATCCGAGACCCCCGAGACCCCGACCAATAACACCAACCAGTCCCAAAACACATTATGGACTCGTTCGAGTCCTCAAATCACATCAAACAACGCAAAAATTATGAATTAACCTCCAATCCAAGCTTGATGAGTTTTGAACTAGTAATATAAATTGGTCTCATTATATTTATATCATTGAATAGATTACCCTTTAAAATAATTGAAGTGCGTCATGCCAATTAAAATCCCAAAAAACACATGACCCTCGTATTAGACTCATAATCTAGATCTAACAAATTGATAAATACTCATAGTTTGTTTTGGGCTCGGTTTAGACTAGTATTGTGACTATGTATACGTTCGCGTAACATAATTGCAAATTTAATTTAAAAAGACTCAAAGTATGCGTTCGCGCAATTTTAATCAATCTCTTCTTAATACTGAAATGGGTTACGAGCTATTAGTTAATTTTAGTAGTTCGAGACGTGCCATTCACTATTAAATCACATATGACCTTCGTGTAAATTTCACGACCTGGATGTAAAAAGGAATAATATTTCGTACAAAATCCTTCAGGGCCTTTTAAAATACTAAGTATTATGTATACGTTCGCATAACATAATTACATTTTTTTTAGTATGTGTTAGCGTAAATTTGACTAAACTATTTCTTAATAAATAAACAAAACGATATTAATTGTGAACATGTTCGCGTGACATAATTTGACGCGTCAAAAAGAATGAGTATACTTTCGCGTAATTTAATTCTTTAAATTGCGAATAATTCAAGTAATTAAAAGCGGTAAAAAGATAAATGCACGTAGGTTCTAAAATCAGTAATTAAAATAAGACAAGTATGATCAAAGCGACCGTGCTAGAACCACGAAACTTGGGAATGCCTGACACCTTCTCCCAGGTTAACAGAATTCCTTATCCGTATTTCTGGTACGCAGACAGTTAAATAGAGTCACTCTTTCCTCGATTCGGGATTCAACCGGTGACTTGGGACACCATAAATCTCCTAAGTGGCGACTCTGAATCAATTAAATAAATCCCGTTTCGATTGTCCTTTAATTGGAAAAATTCCCTTTACAACCCGCGCCCTCGCGGCGCCAAAAAGGAGGTGCGACAGCTGTGGCGACTCTGCTGGGGACTATTAACCCAGAATCATTGGTTCAGGGTTAGAAGTTCAAGCTTAGAATAATTGTTGTATTTGGCTTTGTTTATTATCTGATATTTTTATATGATAAATGCTTAATGTGCAAAATGATAAATTTTACCGCTTTGATATTATTTGAACTGTATATATAAACTGTATCGAAACCCTACTTCCTTTCGAGTCTTCTAAAAATGGTGCATACGTTCGTGTAGCCTGCTTTTCAAAATAATTACTCCAAATCAGTGAGTGTTGGGCAAGTGACAAGGCCGGGCAGACTTTAGTGCTCCCCTTACGTCGCCCCCTCCTCAGCCCCAGTTGTCCACTCGGGTAAGCCAAGTCTAGAACAATAAACCCAGGTTTTAAACCTAGAATAATAAAGCCTCATGCCGGATCCCTAGTAGGAACGTTTGTTTGCATCATGTTGCATCTGACTTGGGGGACTCAACACAGGGGTTGGGTCCGTCTAGGACAGGTAACCTGAAATGAAAAGACCATCCTATTGCATCTTCTTTGTTTTATGCATTTATTTGCTTCAGACATGCGTGCTGACCGATTTTTTTTAATAATTGAGGAAAATGAAAAAAAAAAAAGAAATTTGTTAGCTTCGATATAGTCTGTTTTTTTAATTAAAAAGAAAAAAAACGTTTTTTTATTTTAAAAAAAATGTGGGATTATCTCTTAATATAAAATAAATAAATAAAAAGGGTTTAGTTTTTTTTATAAAAAATAATAAAAAAAAATATAGTCTGTTTCATTTACAAATGTGGCTTATTTTATTTTAACCGAACTACGCTGGTTTGATTCTCACACGGTGTGAGATACGTAGGCAACCCTCAACGGGTCCAACCTCCCCCTTTTGCAAAAATAGCAAAAAATGTCAAAATTATTTTTTGTCGTAAATAAGTTGAGTGATGTCGTTTTCAAAAATAGCCGAATGTACCCGAAAGGGACGCCGGAAGGTTGACTTTGCATAAACGGCCACTCTTTGGTCATTTTGTAGATTTTTTGGTCAATTGACCCTCCAGCCTTATAATCTTCGTCCCCGAGGCGCTGAAAGGCCGTATTTGCAATACCGGGTTTTTTGTTTTAATTCGAAAAATAAAAAGAAAAAATATCAAAATTTTATTTTTTGTCATAAATAAGTCAGTTGATGCTGCTTTTGCCAAAATAGTCGAATGTTCCCGAGAGGGACGCCGAAAGGTTGACCTTGCATAAAACGGCCACTTTTGGTCATTTTTAGGATTTTTGGTCAATTAGCTAAACAGAACCTTAAAATCTTTGTCCCAGAGGTGCTGAAAGGCCGTGTTTGCAAAACCATGTCTTTTATTTTAATTTGAAAAAGATAATAAGAAAAAGAGTCAGTGGCAAGTAAATGCTTGAATTCTTTTTTGTCAAAATAAGCCAAGCTAGTTTCGACAGTGTTTTAAACCGTTCTTGCCGAGATAGCCTTATAGCATCTTTTAGTTGTCAAAAGGCTGTCTTCGTAAAAGAATGGACAAGTTTGTAAAGAAATCCTTCTCGGCCTCAAAATTCATATTGAGTTGAGAAGGGGCCACGCTTGCGAAAATAGCCATTTGGTTGAAATTGGCAAACAGGGAAGAAATCTGCTAATTTTTTTTTGTTCTTAATTTATATTTCTTTTGATTAGATCATATGGTGTTTGATTTTTAAGTCTGTAAGTATTTCTTTTCATCAAAATCTGTTAGTATGGCTAGTTTTTAAAACTTTGTATTCAAGTTTGTTTTATTGTGAAAATTGAAAATTCCTGTAAAAAAAATGTTTTATTATTATTGTCCTTTCATGGACGGACTACGCTCGGTCATGATACGTAGGCTATCTCCATAAGATTCGACCGCAACTAAAAAAAATACTTAAAAAAAAAGATGTTGTTAATAAGGGGAACCGAATGAGTCAATTTCTAACATATTTTGTTTTGAATTGTTGATAAAATTAAGGTGGTTGGTTGTGTTTCTCTTTCCTGCAATGCAAAATCAAGGGATAATGGCAGAAACTTCAAAACTGAGTTGGTTGATACCGATGCTCGACCACAACTGGTTGAACGGAACAATAGGTTGGTAGAAGAAGTCACAATACTAAGACAACATGTGGCTGACATGTATCGGGCGTGGATGGATGGGAAAGCACCACCCTCTCCACCACCTAGCTACCTGGACTCTGTCCTTAGCCGAACACCGAGCGCAATGCCAGATGATCCCCCGCACTCCCCATATATACCCGCCTATCACAACTTTTTTAGCCACCCCAATAGCTCCATCACTCGGTATCCATCTATCTTTTCCCATGAGTGCCCTCCAGTCACATCCAATGTTCCCGATAATAAACACCCACCCGAAGCTCATGTTGCCCAACATTATCCCTCCGAGGTTGCTCACCAAGGCCCCAAACAGAGCCCGCAGGTTAAACCTCCCGAACGACAAGGTCCAGTGGTCGTCTTTGCTAAAGGCCCTCTATATCGAAGCCATGGATATGCTTGTAATTCTCCTGGCCCCTACTTCTCCCCACGAGCATACCAGAAACCCCACGGGTCAGGTTTTAGGCCAAATCAGGCCTTTAGAAATGAGAGGCTACTGAAACGAGAAAAGGCTCTCACTCCATTGGGAGAATCTTACGCCAGTTTGTTCCAGAGGCTAAGGAAATTGGGCATGTTGAAGCCTATTAAGATAAAAATGCCGAATCCTCTTCCGAAAAAGTTTAATCTTTTTCAAAGGTGCGCATACTGTTTAGATGCCCTGGGGCACTACATAGAGACATGTTAGAGTCTAAAGAATGCAATTCAAAAGCTTATTGATACAGGCAACATTGTCGTGCCGAATCCAAATTAAACAAGCACTGGCCAAAGTCCCTCTCCAGTGCATAACAAGACGCGTATGGAAGGAATGATTTATCGTAAAAATAAGCCGGCAGATCCACAAATAATAATTTATTATCAAGGAAGCACACATTGGTCATTTATAGTCAATTAATTCATACATATTCTTAAGAAGTCAGTATAGCGGCGTATATTTGTTTATTAATTTCCCGCATAACTTAAGTGATCTTAGTAGAAAGTAGGGTCACAAATATTTCAAGTACAGCATGATATGGGTCCTAAACTACCCGGACATTTAGCATAATAGTAGCTCCATACGGACTATCATCACCACGTACGTATGTAGCACCCCCAGGTAGTTACATACATTTATTCAATTCACCTATGGGGTTAATTCCCTCTTACAAGGTTATAAAGGAGACTTATCATGTCTCAAAGCTTACTTTTAAATTCAAGAATGCGCTCAAACCCTCAAATCAACCGGACAATACAAAACTATTAAATTGGGTAAGAACTAATCAATATATGCTCAAGAGTTCATATTCTAACTATTGAAATAATTTTCCAACCATAAGTGCCAGTTTCCTAAAATTCATACTCGGGCTGACATGCCCGGATTCCGGAAATATATGAAGAAAGTCGTTACCTATAACCTTAGGTTCAAGACTATATGATTTCTACTATATTCCATAATAAATTTCGTGATTAATTCTCATTTTTATCAAAATCTTAGGTTTTAATCTAAACCCATAATTTCCACTAATTTACATGTTGTAATCTACCCATGAACTATGTATTAAACTCTCATTAAGTAGAAATCTTCCCTTTTGAAGCTCCCAAATGGCCTAAGGATGGAGTGAATGTGTCAAAATGACAAACTCCCGTATTAAATGAAGGCCATTACCTTCAACGATTTCTGCACCTGCGGTGCGTTGACCATATCTACGGTCTCGCTTTTGTGACACAATGTCCGCTTCTGCGAAAATGGGTCGGGCCAGATGGGACCGCAGCTGCGGTCGGGTGACCGCTCCTGTGGTTCCACTTCTGGTGAAGAGGAGCCGCATCTCTGGTACCTAGGATCCTCTTCTTGGGTCGCATATGCGATGCTTCATCTGCTTCTACGGGGTCCCAGCCGCAACTGGCCAACCACAGGTGCGGTTATGACAGCAACTGGAGCTTCATCTCTTTCTCTAATTTTTAACTTAGCTCGAGCCTCGTTCGATCGGCGATCGGAGCCCCCAGGGCCTGCCCAAACATACCGACAAGTTTGAATCATAAAACAAACTTGTTCGAACCCTCAAAATGCCTGAAACAACATTGAAACTAAGAATCACACCCTAAAACCAATTGGATCAAACTTATAAACTTCAAGTTCTTCAATCTACTTCCAATGTGCCGAAATGTACTTATGCTACTCAGAATGATATCAAATTTTGCCTGCAAGTCTTATGTAACTATTCCCAGTATCGAAATTCCGTTCGGACCTCAGAATCACAAAAACCCGCTCCAATCCAAATTTAAAGAACTTCAAAATCCTTAAGGAATTAACTTTCACAATTAGGCGCCAAAACGCTCCTGGATCATCAAAACCCCAATCCGGACATACTCCCAAATCCGATATCATCATATGAATCCATTGGAACCTTCAAATCTCAATTTCGAGATCGTTTACTAAAAATGTTGATCGAAGTCAAACTTAGCCTTTTAAGCCAGCCTTAAGGAACCAAGTATTCCGATTCCCACCCAAACTCTTCCAAATTCCGAATCAACCATTCCCGCAAGTCATAAATTAGTAAAAGCAAGTATAAAGAGTCTTATTTAAGGGAGCGAGGTTCTAGAAAGTAAAACGACCAGTCGAGTCATTACAAAATCGAAATTAAATGTAAAAATAAAATTAACAGGAAAAAATATTAAAATATTTTACTAAATGATTGAACAAGATACACATGCAAATCATATTCTATAGAAACTAATAAAACTATAAACATATGTTCAAATTATAACAAATCATTTGTACACAGAAAAAAGTTTCAGAAAAGCAAAACGGTATAATAATCCAAATCTGAGTTCAAAATTCGTTGTTCATAAGTTGAACAAAAAAATATTTAAGTTCAGGAAAAGCCAAATGCTATAATGACCTAAATCCAAGCTTCGGATTCGCTTCTCAGAAATTGGTCAAAATTAAATATAGAAAATATAAAAGTGAAAAAATATTTCTATTATATAAAAAAGATAAGATGGTCGACCAAAGGTAAAAGAGTCAATTCGCTCAGCCATAATAACTTTGTTATTGAGGTTTTCAGTCACCGCCTCTTTTCATCTTCTTTTCTTACCCACATTTTAAGTTCTATTCACTTTTAATTGTGATGTTAAATTTTTCAGGTTAGCTACTCTTTTGATTTTTGCCCAAATCTTCCTTTTCGTTTTTAAATTTGTATGCACTTATATGGGTTTTTAAAAAAACTATAGTTTGAATCATTGTAGGAAACAATAGTGGACTTCTCATTATCGGTTTCAAAAACGAATTTTCGACTAAAATTTAGTTCATTTTTTCCTCAATCTCACTGATTCTCTATCCTTATCATATCTGACTTATAATTTCATCCTTTTTTAATAAAAATTTTGATTGAATTTTTTTTTTGGGGGGATTTGAAAGTAAGGCATGAGGGAGAAGAACTCCCTCAATCTGTTAGATTCTCCGTCTATTTAAGTGAATGCAATCTAATCTTAAATTGGCTTTCATGGGAGAACTGTAATTTACTATAACTTGACTCAAAGAGAATGAACTTTTATAATAAACGGATAATATCTTGTTAAAATTCATGACGTATACCCTCTTTTTCTTCATCTCATACAGTCTTTCATCAAGCACCATGTACCATTACAGAAATTTTAATACATTATGTATGGTGAAGAACTTTGAACAGTTCTTGTTTATACGTAGATTGATCAAATTAAGTTTGGCTGCGATTTTATTTGTTATTCTTGCTGAAATTCTTTGCTATCACGCGATCCTCAATGCCCTCAACCTATAATACTAGCCAATGCAAAAAAGTGTGATATGTCCTTCAATGATGTAGTACTAAGGGTATTTTATTAACACTTCATTTTGTGTATATGAAATTTAGAAAATGAGATATAACAGTGAAAAGAGCAGAGTAGATTTAAATGGACTTTGCTTGGATCAAGACGTTGATTAACTTTTTCATATAAATAATACATCATAGTGATCCTATAAATGCTAAGATTTTGGAGACGTATTCAGGTTACTCAATTAGAGCAAGCTACATTAGACTTGACACATGCCTAAGTATCTATTTATTTATTTTATTATGCCAACTTTTGTTATGATAAGAAGGAATAATTTCTGAAGTAGTGTATATCATTTTAGTTTCTAACAAGACAAAAATGTATATGTGGTTCTAAGAAGCTTCTAGTGCTGATGTATTACACTTCATTTCTTCATTGGGATCAGCTTATTAGGGGAAGCTTAGCCTGTTTGGTAGTTTAGAGTCATAATAATCATATGATTGTTTCTATTATTCTGGTCTCGATTACCTATTTTTGACAAGTACACCTTCAAGAATGAATTTTATTGGTGCTATTATTCTAATTTGGATTACCACTTTTTGACATATACACCTTCGAGAATGTATTTGCAAGAAATATATTTTCTTTTTTTGCATTCGCGAAAAATGAAACGAGTATATAAAATATTATACTATTAAACAATTAAATAGCAATAAGGTAGAACCATAGTAGGAGGCTAATGAACTGGAGTATTGACACAAATATTATAAAATAATAGCATGTATAGCTGAAAAATCGAAAAAGAAGACTTGGAGGATCACTCCTTTATGTATATTCTGAAATATTTGGTTCAGGAGGAATATAAGATGATTTGAGGGGAAATAAGAGAACATTTTGCTACTAAAGAATAGATGCTTCCATATTTAAAATTTTGGTGTAATGCTGATATTTTTTTATGCTCTTAGTATAATACCGGAGTTTCTGGATTCCTTACAACTTTAACTTAGGAACCCAATCTAGTTTTATGTTACTTCGTCTCAATACCAGCTTGGTGCTGAGTCTATTTATTGAAGAAAAAAACCAAAAAAAAAAAAAAATTGACTCAACACATATCTTTACTAATGAATCTCCTACCTCTTTGAAAAAATCATTCTCAGACGATAGGTTGTTTACATTTGAGGGAATCTTATTAAAGGTTGTATATTTCATACACCTTCAACATGTTTTGATAATTTTATGGCCTTAAAATGGTATTGGGTTTAAAGAGCTAAGCTTTCTATTCTTCTGGGTTTCGCGAGATGAATTGGAGATACCTTGTACACATTTACCTACTTCGTTGGATTAATGTGATAATAGGTAGTTGCCAAAGTTCCTTTTTGGCTGTTATATTCTTTGCGCTCTGATCTACTTCTTCTGTTTTTTATGGTAAAGTTCCTTTATTTGTTATTTTGTTTTTTATCACTAAAATTAGTGTGACTTCCTTCTTCAATTGTATACTCTCTCCTGACAAAAATGTATTTTGTATGCTTAAAATATTATCTTGGAAGAAGTATAATGAACCAACATTTACCGATTTAAGAAGTTAGCTCATGGATTACTTAGTTTAGAGTTGCTAAGATGTCTATATAAAAGTGGTGTAGAATTCTTGCGTCATCGTTGTCGACATAAAATATGATTTTCCTCGATATTGATTCTTGAATATTGTTTACTCGAAGAGATCTCAATTCATGTTACAGATGCCTATGAATGAATATGAATATTAAGGGGAAGTAGATAGAATAACATTATGCAAGTGTTACAATGTCGGTTTATGGTCCAAACTATATTTTGTTGTCCTGGTGATTATTTGATTTTAGAAAATGTTGGACTAGATTCATTAGTCAATTCATACTATTTCTTGTTGCATTTTGGAGTATGATCGTCAACTATAAAAATCTTCATATATCATTATTTCTCTATTGTCACTATCATAACGTGTTCAATTTTTATGTGATCGAAAGTTGTTACAAATTATGGGCAGAACAAACAAATAGACATTTTTACTTTATAGAATACTGTTGTCTTTCCTCTTGAAATCCCATGTCTCCAAAACAAATATATGTCTCTTTGATTTTGGTTTTCATTCGTTGCAATTAAGTAACAATAAGCTGATAATTTTTTTATTTTTTATGTCGTTTGACAGTAGCAAATAGTGATGAATCATGGGGATGGCGTGACATGACAAACTAGCAGTTTGTCAAGGCTTTCGTTATGCAGAGAGTTTGCTGAATACATTACATTTTTCTCTTCTTTTCTATCTATCTAATCATTTGTAATATCAAAGCTTAAAATGCAAAAATTAGTGCTTGCATTCAATTATTTTTTTCAATTGTGGTATTTGCATGTCACGACACGGATTTTTTCCCCAACATCGGGATCGTGATGGCGCCTACTCGTGGTAGCTAAGCAAGCCACTATATTCACACTATCCTGTTTTTAGCAATATTTCATACTCAATTTATCAACAAACCATAACCTTAATTAAATAAGTGCGGAAGACTTTATCAAAATAGAGATAAGCAGTTGCAAGGTAAAACAATACTGAAATCCTCTACCCAAGACGTGGAGTCACCAACTCACGAACTACTACTGAATACTACACATAAAGGTCTGAAAGAAAATAACATAATCTGTTTGTCTCGGAACAAAGAGACTACACCTAATAACATAAATAAGAGGAAGAGACGCCGGGCCTGCGGACGCCTGCAAGCTACTTCGGTCTCGATATGTGCAACTCCCACACGCACGACTCTACTGCTGCTGCTCCTGATCAAAACCTGGACATGAACAAAAACGCACAGAAGTGCAATATCAGCACAATTCGACCCCATGTGCGGGTAAGTGCTTGGCCTATCCCGGCGAAGTAGTGACAAGCCTAGGACCAGACACCCACATAAACCTGTGCAGTTCTATATATATATGTACACCACAATATAACGAGAAATAATCAAGTAACAACTCAACAAGGAATATCACAGAGGAACTCAACAGTTAACAACAATTATTAAATCAACAAGGAAACCAAAGTATAATGGAAAACAGGTAATATCAAGTCAAGGAATAACACATAGTTGCACGGCATCACCCTTCGTGTTTTTACTCTCATCCTCACCAAATAAGCAAATAAAGTGCACGGCATCACCCTTCGTGCTTTTATTCTCATCCTCACATCTATGGCACGGCATGATCCTTCGTGCATGGTTCAATAACAAGGCACGACATGATCCTTCGTGCATAATCAATAACATGGCACGGCATTACCCTTCGTGCATAATCAATAACAAGGCACATCATTAACCTTCGTGCATAATCAATAAGTCAAGGCACGGCATCACCCTTCGTGCATTATCACTCTTCCTCACCCAAATAACAATCACAGTTAAGGGCAGAGAATGAAAACAATAAATCATGAACCGTCCCGGCAAGGGACACAATAATCATCACAACAAAATCCCGGCAAGGGCAATCAATATCTCACTTCACAACAAGTCCCGGCAAGGGAGAACAATAACAATTCTACAACCCGGCAAGGGTTCAACAATTTATCTTTAAATATGTCTCACAATAAGTATTAACAACGACTCACGATCATGCAAGAAGCCAGTGTATGGATGCTCGTCACCACAGCCCACACACCGCACTCGATCACATAGCACATAATCCTATTCCCTCAAGCTAGGATAAAACAAACACTTACTTCTAGCCTTGAAGTCCAAATTACTCTTCAATTATAGCTTTTTCCCCGAATTTTCGCTTTCAACTAGCTCGAATCTAATCACAATTGATTCCATTATATTAATAAATACTAATTAACTTGGTTTGGATGCTTAAAAATGGTTTTCTCAAAGTTTACCGCAAAATTTCCCAAAATGCCCCTGGCCCCACGTGGTCGGAACTCGGGGTTCGGATCAAAATCTGGTTACCCAT
Source organism: Nicotiana noctiflora (assembly GCA_032618575.1). NCBI lineage: Eukaryota > Viridiplantae > Streptophyta > Magnoliopsida > Solanales > Solanaceae > Nicotiana > Nicotiana noctiflora. Next base: position 106,418 of record JASVEL010007680.1, read on the forward strand.
TCCCCCACGAGTTCAAACATATGATTTGTTTCAAAATCGGACCAATTACCCAATTCATGAAAAACCTAGGTTCTACCCAAAAACATGAATTTCTACCATGAAAACCTTTGATTTCTATTGAAAAATATGTTTAATGTTGTTAGGAATTGAAAGAATTAAGTAACAAGTGACTTATAATTGCTTTGGAGTGAATTTGGCCTTGAGGGTTCGTGTGTGGTGTGTGGGTTTTTGAAAGAATGAAGAAAGAACTGAAAAATTCGTTTAAGTATAAAATTGCACAAGCTGCGGATATCGCAATTGCGAACATTTGTTCGCAATTGCGAACACTACAGGTCCGGGGGTCTGCTGCTCTCGCAATTGCGAGAAGGAGTTCGCAATTGCGAACTTGGCTGGCATAGTGGGGCTTCGCATTTGCGACAATGGGTTCGCATTTGCGAACCCAGGTGAAATGAGTGAAGGCCTCGCATTTGCGAACCCAAGGACTTCTGGGCATTCATCGCATTTGCGTCACTTGGTTCGCATTTGCGAACACTGGCCTGGCCTGCCCCCTCCGCATTTGCGATAAATTCTTCGCATTTGCGAAGACACCAGCTGGGTGAAAAACCAGCTGTATTATTTTTCAGAAATTGCTCCAACGGCCTATCAAATCTTTACCCGAGCCCCCCGGGCTCCAAACCAAACATGTACACAACATCAAAAACACATTACAAACTTGTTCGTGCGATCACATCGCCAATATAACATCGTTTTCATCAACTCAAGCCTCAAGTTCATGATTTTCATACTTTTGGTTTTCAAAACTTTCAAACTTGGAACTCAAGGTCCAAAACATATCAAACGAAATCCAAATGTCACCAAACTTTGCAGAAAGCACATATATAATATTTAAGAATTGTACCGGGCGTCGGAACCAAAATACGAGCCCAATACCAAGGTCATTTAATTTTTTTTCCTTTAATAATTACAGCAAAAAAATAATTTCACAGAAAAATCCATAACTTAGGCTCTAGGCCTCAGAATTCGACTCCAGACACATGTCCGAGTCCTATATTTTCCTACGGACCTTCCGGGACCGTCCGATCTCGGGTCTGGGTCCATTTACCAAAAATGTTGATCGAAGTCAACTATATCAATATTAATATCATAAATTTCTCATAGAATTCATATATTCTATCACAAAATCTTTCTGGCTACATGCCCGGATCTTGCACGTAAATCGAGGCAACATAGAATGAGGTTTTCAAGGCCTCGGAAGTGTAGGACAAATGAGGAAAGCAGGTGATGACCCTTTGGGTCGTCACATTGCATTCTATATATCCTGATGCTATTCAAAATCGGAAAAAGCCTAACCACTTCAAAATATAAATGTTGGGCTCGTGCTAGTACAAACTATGCATATCTAGTTAAAATAAATAAGTAAACTGGAAAAAGAAAAAACATTAATAGAAAACGTATTGTATTAATCTTATGTGAATATTAGAACTCTTGTACTAAATTATTGGATAAGTCACATGTGCAAATCACGTGCTTTTGGAACTAATAAAACTACAAATACATTTAAAACAATTATTATAGATCATCAATACATAAAAAATATTTAAGTTCCAAAAAAGCAAAAAAGTATAATGAACTAATATGAGTTCCGGATCTACTCATAGCTTAAAAGTTGACAGAAATTATATACAAAATGGTAAATATTAAAATAAACCAGTAAACGAAAAAATAAAATAGTTAATAAAAACGTATTGCAATAATCGTATGTGAATATATAAAATCTTATACTAATTGATTGAGCAACATACACATGCAAATAAAGTGTTTTAGAAACTAAAAAACTATAAAATAATATAAAAAATTATAGCATAGCGTAAAAAATATTAAAGGCCGGAAAAAGTCAAACTGTATAATGAACTAAATCTGAGTTTTGGAGTTTCTACTTAGAAGTTGAATAAAAGATATATTTAATTTCAGAAAAAAGACAAACATTGTAATGACCTAAATCTAAGTTTTAGATTCACTACTCCAAAATTGAGCAAAATTTAATGTAAAAAATATTACAATATATCTGCTAAAAAAAACGTTAATAAAAAAGATATTGTAATAATCTTATATGAATATTTAAAATCTTGTGCTAAATGATTGGACGTGATGCACATGCAAATCACGTGCTTTAGAAACTAGTAAAACTATAAACATATGTAAAAAGATTATAACAGATCATTCGCATGCAAAAAAATATTTAAATTTAAAACAATTTATACGGTCTAATGATTTAAATCTAGTTCTTGAGTTGCAACTCATAAGTTTGTCAAGGTCCGGAATGAAAACCCGCGAGATCAATGGCGCCTAACATTTTCACTTGTTAGGCAAGCCAACGTTAGAATAGTTTTAATCATTTTTAACAATTTAAATTAAATAATAACCAAGGAACTAAATAAACTGAAATAGAGTTAGAAAACAATAAATTACAACGATAGCTATATACAATCCCAAAATTAGTGTCACAAGTGCAATAGCAACTAGAATAATACAAATAATGATCTGAATGAAAGTAAAACTGTTTGAAATCAAGTAACACCTAGAATAAGGTAGAAGGGGACTTCAGGGCTGCGAACGCCAAGCAGTTGTACCTCAAGTCTTTGTCAGGCAATCAATCCGAGCAATCTACTAACCGCCTCTAGGACCGACTCCAAGATATGCACAAGTAGTGCAGAGTAGTATGAGTACAACCGACCATATATACTTAGTAAGTATCGAGTCTAACCTCGACGAAATAGTGACTAGGCTAAAGCGGGTCATGTCACGACCCCAAACCCGGTCGTGATGGCGTCCAGCACATTGCTAGGCAAGCCCGACCAATCATACTCACATTTCGAGCAACGAGCTCAAAACCTTTATTCAGCTTCATGAAACAGCGAAGAAAATCCGAAATTATCACAGTTATATAGAAAACAACCCAACAAACCAGTACAGAACAACATCCCACAGATCTAGGGGTGACGAGTCAAGAGCATTTACCAGAATAACATAATAATACTGAAATATATCATAATCTGAATACACGAAAATGTCAAAATACAGAAATAATGGAGGAGTCGGGTCCTGCGGACACCAAACAGCTACCTCGACAAGCTCCGGATAATACTCTGAAAAGCAGCTAAATGATCAACTCTGCCCTGAGGTACCTGGATCTGCACACATGGTGCAGGGAGTAAAGTGAGTACTTCTAACTCAGTTGTAGTAGACATGTATAACGATATTGAAGGCAAGAAATCCCAAAATACTACACAATAAAGCTATAACAATGTTTCTATTCCTTTTTAACAGTGTAAATCTCAGGAAACAGTAACATATAGAACAGATAAGTATAAATGCATGAATGCAATGCAAGTGCACATGAACGATGTGGCGCGCAGCCCGGTCCATTTGGGTACCCGCGCTCACTATGGGGGTTCAGACTCCGGAGGGGCTCCTACAGTCCAGCGCAATATCATAGTAATATATGCTGCGGTGTGCAACCCGATCCACTATTAGTCCAGCTATATGCATTCAAGCCTCACAAGCACAAATAACTTACCATTTTTAGTTCCGCTTATCAGTAATTATAGAATTAGGTGTTCAGAATCTCAGAATTTACTAGCCATATCTAGACAGTGTTTAGCCCAGGACTGATATCATAAAAACATGCTAAAAATCATAGAAACATTAATACAATCCTCACGGGGTACAAATAACCGGCACACGGCCCAAATATATCCATAACCATCCAAGTAGGAGGTTTACCGGCTCATTTATAGCCAACAACACAGTACAATACCACTCGGGCGGACTAAGCCATAGTCCCCAATCATAATCGACCCCGCACTCATCGTAGAGTATGTGCCTCGCCTCAATATAGCGTTACAATGTGATATACCGGGGTTTCAAACCCTCAGGTCATCATCCACATCTATTGCTCACCTGGAACCAGCCACGAGACTAGTCCTCTATGTCTTTCCCTCTTGAATCAACCTCCACGGGTGCCAAATCTGATCAAAACCAATAGGAATACATCAAAATAGGCTAATGAAACATAACCCAATCGATATAACTCGAAAAACACCCAAAAATATGAAGTTGGCAAAACCCGAGCCCCGGGCCAACTTCTCAAAAATTACGAAATTTATATTTACGGAATCCTCATCTCGCCATAAGTCCGTACATATAAAATTTATCAAAATCGAAGTCCAATAGCCCCTTCAAATTCCAAATTTTCAATACCAAAAACCAAGCCCTAACTTCTCCAATTTACACCCAATCTTCAGAGATTAAGATGATGATTCTTCAATAATACCACATAATTATCTCATAAAACTTACCTCCAATCGAAACCTAGTTGAAATCCTCTTACTCCCTCGTCCAATAGCTCCAAATGTGTGCTCAACAATGGTGGAAAATGATTTTTGCTCGTGGATGTTATGTTATAAAACCCTTCTGTCCGCCCAGACTTTCCTTCATCGCGTTCGCGACACTACCCACGCGAACGCGATGACCAATAATTTAAATTTTCAAATTTCTCTTACGCGAATGCGACTTGACACTTGCGATCGCGATGCCCAAAAACCAGACTCCATGCAAACGCGACCTCACCTCACACGAACGCGTATAACAAAAATCACTGATCCCAATTCCTTCTTCGCGAACGCGCAACACCTATCGCGAACCCGATCATCCAGCTTCCTCCACTACGCGTTCGCATAAACACCTTCGCGAACGCGAAGGCCAAACTCTCAGAATTCCAATTTCCTCTACATGTTCGCGTCCACCACCACGCGAATGCGAAGCTTTAATTTCTGCAACATATATGACAACAAATCTTATCTCCTAGCCAACCAAAAATGATCCGTTTAAACCCCCGAAATCACCCCGAGACCCCTAAGACCCCAACCAAAACCACCAACCTACTCCAAAACATGATACGAACTTGTTCCAATCATAAAAACATGACCTTTTACACAAAAATTCATCAAATCACGACGGATTCAAGCCTAAGATTCAATTATAACTTCCGAAACTAACATTTGATCAAAACCCCAACCAAACGACGTCCGAATGACCTAAAAATTTGCAGACATATCCAAAAATACATAACAAAGCTACTGCAACTCTCGGAATTCCATTCTGACTCCCAGATGAAAATCTCACCTATCAACCGGATTTTGCCAAAATTCTAACTTTGTCAATTCAAGCCTATTTCTACACCAGGCCTCCAAATTCAGTTCAGATTGCTCTCCTAAGTCATAAATCATCCCCCGAAGCTAACTGAACCACCAAAATTCACCGAGCCCTCTAACCACATAGTTACCTTCCGGTTGATTTTTTTGAAACAAACTCCCTTCTAAGAGGCTATGTGCCTTATTTTCAACCAGAACCAATTCAATTACACCCGATAGACTCTAATACTGATATAGAAACAAAAAGAAACAAAATAAGGGGATAACGGGGCGGTAACTCTCGTGGCGATGGGCCGAGTCGTCACATCTTCCCCAACTTAAACAAATGCTCGTCCTCGAGCGGGTCAAGAAACATACCTGGAGTCTCAAACAAGTGAGGATATCTGCTCTGCATCTCCCGGTCGGTCTCCCAAGTGGCCTCCTCCACGGGCCGACCTCTCTACTGCACCTTCACTGACGCTATATCCTTAGACCTCAATCTCCGTACCTGTCGATCCAATATAGCTATAGGCTCCACATCATAGTTCAAGTCATCATCCAACTGCACTGTACTAAAATCCAACACATGCGATGGGTCCCCAACATACTTCCGGAGCATAGACACGTGGAACACCGGATGAACTCCCCATAAGCTGGGTGGCAAAGCAAGCATATAGGCTACCTCTCCAATCCTCCTGAGTATCTCAAAAAGGTCAATGAATCTCAGACTCAGCTTTCTTTTCTTTCCAAATCTCATGACGCCTTTCATAGACGAAACCTTCAGCAAAACCTTCTCACCCACTGAATAAGACACATCCCGGACCTTCCAGTCCACATAACCCTTCTGGCATGATTGGGCTGTGCGAAGTCTCTCCTTAATCACCTTCACCTTGTCCAACACATCCTGGACCAACTTTGTCCCCAACAACCTAGCCTCACCAGGCTCAAACGAACCAACTGGAGATCTACACCGTCTCCCATATAAGGCCTCATATGGCGCCATCTGAATGTTGGATTGGTAGCCATTATTATAAGCAAACTCTGCGAGAGGCAAGTAATCAGCCCAAGAACCACCAAAGTCAATAACACAGGCACGCAACATGTCCTCCAATATCTGAATGGTACGCTTGGACTGTCCGTCCGTCTCAGAATGAAATACAATGCTCAACTCCACATATGAACCCAACTCTCACTGAAATATCCTCCAGAACTGAGAAGTAAACTGAACATCTATCTGATATAATAGAAACTGGAACACCATGCAATCTCACAATCTCACGAATGAAGATCTCTACTAACCGCTCCGAGGAATATGTAGTACATACACAAATGAAGTGTGCGGACTTGGTCAGCCTATCCACAATCACCCAAATGTAGTCAAACTTCATCGCTCTCCGAGGGAGACCACTAACAAAATCCATAGTAATCCTCTCCCATTTCCATTCGGGAATATCAATACGCCGAAACACGCCACCGGGCCTCTGATGCTCATATTTGACATGCTGACAGTTGAGGCACCGGGCTACATGACTCACAATATCCTTCTTCATCTTTCTCTACCAGTAATGTTGTCTCAAATCTTGATACATCTTCGCGGCACCTAGATGGATAGAATACTGCGAGTTGTGGGTCTCCTCCAATATCAACTCCTAAAGGCCATCCACATTGGGCACGCAAATCCGGCCCTGCATCTTCAACATACCATCACTATTAATAGTAACATCCCTGGCATCATCATGGTGGACTCTGTCCTTAAGGATAAGCAAGTGTGGATCGTCATACTGGCGCTCACAAATGCGATCATATAAGGAAGACCGAGAAACAACGCAAGCCAGCACCCTGCTGGGCTCTGAAATATCCAACCTCACTAATCGATTGGCTAACGCCTGAACATCAACTGCAAATGGCCTCTCCCCAACTGGAATATATGCTAGGCTGCCCATGCTAACCTCCTTTCGGCTCAAAGCATCGGCCACTACATTGGCCTTCCCCGGGTGATATAAAATGGTAATGTCATAATCCTTGAGCAACTCAAGCCATCTCCGCTGCCTTTAATTTAGATCCTTCTATTTGAATAAGTGCTGGAGACTACAATGATCAGTATACACCTCACAGGACACACCGTACAAATAGTACCTCCAAATCTTCAAGGCATAAACTATGGCAACTAACTCTAAGTCATGAACAGGGTAGTTCTTCTCGTGAGGCTTCAACTGACGAGAAGCATAAGCAATAACTCTACCCTTCTGCATCAATACACAACATATCCCCACTTTTGATGCATCACAATACATGATATAAACCCAAAGCTGATGGCAAGACTAACACTGGAGTTATGGTCAAAGCTGTCTTGAGCTTCTGAAAGCTCTCCTAGCACTCATCTGACCATACGAACGGTGCACCCTTTTGCGTCAACCTGGTCAAGGACGAAGCAATAGATGAAAATCCCTAAATAAACCAGCGATAATACCCCGTCAAACCAAGAAAACTCCAGATCTCTGTAGCTGAGGACGGTCTGGGCCAAATCTGCACCGCATCTATCTTCTTCTGGTAAACCTGCATACCATCACTAGACACCACGTGACCCAGAAAAGCTACGGACCCAAGCCAAAACTCACACTTGGAGAACTTCGCATACATCTTCTCCTCTCTCAACCTCTGCAGCACTACTCTCAAATGCTGAGCATGCTCCTCCTGGCTTCGAGAGTACACCAGGATGCCATCAATAAACACAATCACAAAGGAATCCAGATACGGTGGGAACACACTCTTCATCAAGTGCATGAACACGGTTGTGGAATTAGTCAGCCCAAAAGACATCACTAGAAACTCATAAGTCTCATATCTCGTCCTGAAGGCTGTCTTCATAATGTCAGAATCTCTAATCTTCAGCTGGTGATAGCCTGAACTAAGATCAATCTTCGAGAACACCCTCGCTCCTTGGAGATGATCAAATAAATCATCAATGTGCGGTAGAGGATACTTGTTCTTCACTGTTACCTTGTTCAGTTGTCTATAATCAATACACATCCTCATTGAGCCATCTTTCTTCTTGACAAACAACACTGGTGCACCCCATGGTGACACACTCGGGCGAATGAACCTCTTATCTAGGAGTTCCTGAAGTTGTTCTTTGAATTTCTTCAACTTAGCTGGTGCCATATGATAAGGAGGAATAGAGATGGGCTGAGTGCCCGACACCAAATCAATACCAAAGTCAATATCCCTGTCCAGCGGCATGCCCGGCAGGTCTGATGGAAACGCATCTGGGAAGTCCCTCACAACGGGCACAAAATCAATACTAGGAGTCTCAGCTCCAACATCTCTCACAAATGCTAAATATGATAAACACCCTTTCTTAACCATCCACTGAGCATTTAAGAAAGAAATCACCCTACTAGGGACATAATCAGTCGAACCTCGCCACTCAATCCGCGGGATACCAGGAATGGCCAACGTAACTATCTTGGCATGACAATACAAAATACAATGGTACGAAGATAACCAATCCATAACCAGAATCACATCGAAGTCCACCAGACCCAATAACAACAAATCAACTCGGGTTTCCAGACCCCCAATACTAACAAGACAGGATCAATATACATGATCCACAATAATTGTATCACCCATCGGGGTGGATACATGCACGGGTAAGGCAAGACAACCACGGGTCATACCCAAATGATGAGCAAAATAAGAAGACACATACGAGTATATAGACTCGGGATCAAACAAAACAGAAGCATCCCTATGGAAAACTGAGATAATACCTGTGATCACTACTTTGAAGCAACAGCATCTCTCCTATCTGGAAGTGCATAGAAATGAGCTTGACTACCGCTCGATCGCTCAACACTCTTGGGGCGACCTATAGATGACTGACCACTACCCCTACTAGACTGGATGGTGCTAAAGTAGATGGAGTAGAAGAGGAGGGATGATCCCTCTGCTGAGACCTACCACTGCGAAGTCGAGGACACTGTCTCCTCATATGGCCAAACTCGCCACACTCATAGCAACTACCTGAAGCTGGAGAAGGGGACTATAGGGAACAGCTCACCGCAGATGAACCATGAGCTAAAGAAGCAGGTGTAGAACTTTGAGCTGGGACGGCACTGAGTGAAGACTGGCCCTGCTGATAACCCTGACGGTCACGACCGGAAGAAGCTCCAATGTGCTCTAGGTGACCTGACTGAGGAGGTCTAGAAGAACGACCTCTGCCCTAATGAAATTGGCCCCTAGATGGAGCACCACTGTAACTACTCGAACCTCGAGGCCTCTTAGCCTCTCTCTCCTCTCGCTCCCGGCGACGATTCGCCTCAATCTAGCATTCCATATCTACTACCTCCTCGAATGATACTGCTACCACTCTCTCCCTGCTCATCAATATATGAATAGAATAGTTGAGGCCATTTCTGAACCTCATGATCCTCTCCCGATCTGGTGGGATCATCCATGTGGCATGTCTGGCTAACTGGATATACCTCAACTCATACTGAGTCACTGTCATATCACCCTGAACCAACCACTCAAACTGTCGGCGCAGCTCCTCTCTATAGGACTGCAGCACATACTTCTCTAAAAAGAAAGTGGAAAACTGCTGCCAGGTAAGGGGTGCTGCTCCTGCAGGCCTACGTCTCTTAAACTTCTCCCACCATATGAATGTTGGCCCAGAAAACTGGAAGGTAGTAAAAGATACCCCACTAGACTCTAGAATCCCTGTTGTACGTAGCATCCTCTAACACTTATCCAGAAATCCTGGGTATCCTCGGCCTCAATACCTCTAAATGTAGGAGGATGAAGTCTACCAAACCTCTCTAACTAACACTGCTCATCGTCAGGCATCACCGGAACAACATCCCCTGGGGCTGGCGCAACTGGCACAACTGGAACAGCCGATGCAACTACTTGAGTTGGGGCTGCCTCTGGCGTTTGAAGTCCCTGCACAACCCGCTCTAGTGTGCGAGCTGCAGGGTTCTAATGAACACCCTCAGTCTGAGATGTCGTTGCAGCAGTAGTAGCTGAAACTGCCCGAGCCAAACCGGTGCAGACAAATAAGATCCGGGCTAATGCCTCCTAAAAGTCTAAAATAACAATAGGCACTGCCGGTGACTGAGCGGGTGCTGCTTGGAGCGTCAACAACTGGGGGTTGATCCTGAATAGGGACAACAGGTGGGTCTACTGGTACTGCCCCTGCTGCTCTACCACGACCATGGCCTCTAGTTGGTGGCAATGGTGGTCGACCACCTCGTCTTGTAGCACAAGTTCTCGCCATCTATGAGAGAATAGAATACAGAATTTTAGTTCTCGGAACAACAAAACCGCACGATAAGAGTTCAAGAATATGAAGTGTTATGCAGCCTCTCAAGGATAAATACAGACGTCTCTGTACCGATCCGCAAGACTCTACTAACCGGCTCAAGACTCATGAGGCCTAGTAACCTAGGCTCTGATACCAACTTTTCACGACCCCAAACCCGGTCGTGATGGCGCCCAGCACATTGCTAGGAAAGCCCGACCAATCATACTCACATTCTGAGCAACGAGCTCAAAACCTTTATTCAAATTCATTAAACAGCAAAGAAAATCTGAAATTGTAGCAGTTATATAGAAAACAACTCAATAAACCAGTACAGAACAACCTCCCACAGGTCTAGGGGTCACGAGTCAAGAACCTCTACCAGAATAGCGTAATAATACTGAAATATATCATAATTTGACTATGCGAAAATGTCAAATACAGAAATAATGGAGGAGTCGGGTCCTGCGGATGCCAAGCAGCTACCTCGACAAGCTCCGAATAATACTCTGAAAAGCAGCTAAAAGATCAACTCGGCCCTGAGGTGCCTGAATTTGCACACATGGTGTAGGGAGTAAAGTGAGTACTTCCAACTCATCGGTAATAGAGATGCATAATGATATTGAAGGCAATAAATCCCAAAATACTACACAGTAAAGCTATAACACTGTTTCTATTCCTTTTTAACATTGTAAATCTCAGGAAACAATAACAGATAAAGCAGATAAGCATAAATGCATGAATGCAATGCAAATGCACGTAAATGCTGCGGTGCGCAGCCCGATCAATTTGGGTACCCGCGCTCATTGTAGGTGTTCAGACTCCGGAGGGGCTCCTACAACCCAAGCACAATATAATAGTAATATATGATGCAGCGTGAAGCCCGATCCACTATCACTCCAACTATATACATGCAAGCCTCACAGGTACAAATAACTTACTATTTTTAGTTCCGTTTATTAGTAATTATAGAATTAGGTGTTCAGAATCTCACAATTTACTAGTCATATCTAGATAGTGTTTATCTCAGGACTGATATCATGAAAACATGATAAAAATCATAGAAACAGTGATAACAATCCTCACATGATCCAAATAATCGGCACACAGCACAAATATAACCATAACCGTTGAAGTAGGAGGTTTACTGGCTCATTTATAGCCAACAACATAGTACAATACCACTCGGGCGGATTAAGCCATAGTCCCCAATCATAATTAACTCTGCACTCACCGTAGAGTACGTGCCTCGCCTCAATATAGCATCATAATGTGATATACCGGGGTTTCAAACCCTCAGGTCATCATCCACATACTCGTCTCGAACCGGTCACGAGACTAGTCTGTTATGCCTTTCCCTCTTGAATTAACCTCCATGGGTGCCAAATCTAACAAAACCAATAGGAATACATCAAAATAGGCTAATGGAACATAACCCAATTGAAATAACTCGAAAAATACCCAAAAATACGAAGTTGGCAAAACCCGAGCCTTGGGCCCACTTCTCAAAAAATTATGAAATTCACATTTATAGAATCCTCGTCTCGCCACGACTTCGTACATATAAAATTTATCAAAATCGAAGTCCAATAGCCCCTTCGAATTCCAAATTTTCGATACCAAAAACCAAGCCCTAACGTCTCCAATTTACACCCAATTTTCAGAGATTTAGATGATGATTCTTCAATAATACCACGTAATTAGCTTATAAAACTTACCTCCAATCGAAACCTAGTTGAAATCCTCTTACCCCCTCGTCTAATAGCTCCAAAATGTTCTCAACAATGATAGAAAATGATTTTTGCTCGCGGATGTTATGTTATAAAACCCTTATGTCCGCCTAGACTTTCCTTCATCGCGTTCGCGACACTAGCCACGTGAATGCGATGACTAATAATTTAAAATTTCAAATTTCTCTTACACGAACGTGACCTGCCACTCGCGATCGCGATGCCCAAAGACCAGACTCCACGCGAATGCGACCTCACCTCACGCGAACGCGTATAACAAAAATCATTAATCCCAATTCCTTCGCGAACGTGCAACACCTATCGCGAACGCGATTATCCAAATTCCTCCACTACGCATTCGCATCAACACCTTCGCGAACGCAAAGGCCAAACTCCAAGACTTCCAATTTCCTCTACGCCTTCTCATTCAGCACCAAGCGAACGCGATGCTTTAATTTCTGCAACATTTATGACAGCAAATCTAATCTCCTAGCCAACCAAAAATGATCCGTTTGAACCCCCGAAATGACCCGAGGCCCCAGAGACCTCAACCAAAACCACCAACCTACTCCAAAATATGATACAAACTTGTTCCAATCATAAAAACACGATCTTTAACACAAAATCATTAAATCACGACAGATTCAATCCTATGTTTCAACTATAACGTCTGAAACTAATATTCGACCAAAAACCTGACCAGACGCCACCCGAATGACCTGAAAATTTGTAGACATATCCAAAATCACCTAACGAAGCTACTGAAACTCTCGTAATTCCATTCCGACATCAAAATCTCACCTATCAACCGAATTTCGCCAAAATTACAACTTCGCCAATTCAAGCCTATTTCTACACCGGGCCTCCAAATTCAATTCCGATCGCTCTCCTAAGTCACACATCATCCCCCGAACTAACCGAACCACCAAAATTCACATCCGAACTCTCTAATCACATAGTCAACTTCCAGTTGATTTTTTTGAATAAAATCCCTTCTAAGAGGCTATGTGCCTTATTTTCAACCAGAACCAATTCAATTACACCTGATAGAATCTAATACTGATATAGAAATATGAAGAAACACTATAAGGGGAAAACGAGACGGTAACTCTCATGACGACGGGTCGGGTCATCACAGGTCACTTACAATAACTTGTACGCAATATAATAATGATAACAAGAAAGGAACACAATAAGAGTAAAGTAGTCAACTTCTGAAAATAATCTCAACTCCTCGAAATCAGTAAAACTAGAAACATCGTCCTCAGAATCTCGTATGAAACGTCAAAAGCTAACACAATGCAAAAATAAATACAAAACACACAATTGGTTGCAGGCGCAACCCGATCCCATTGTACAAACTCAATATCCTTCCTTATTTCATCGTTTCAATATCAAGAATAACAAGTAAAATCCATTGTCGCGCGCTGTCATACCTTCTTTTTTCGAAAGGAATAAAGTATTTTTTCAATTAAAGTGATATTAACCGAATGGAATTATTTATTTATTCATAGTGGCCACTTGAAATAATTTATGGTGTCCCAAGTCACCGGTTCATTTTTAGAAACCCAAATTGAGAAAAATTAACTCTATTTTTTGGTCCACGAACACAGTAGACCGGGAAAGGAATTATGTTAACCCGGAAGAAGGTGTTAGGCATTACCAGGTTTCGTGATTTTAGCATCGTAGCTCAACTATTAATAATTGGCCCAATAATCTGATTTATTACACGTTTAAAAATTTATTGTGCATTTCTAACCTTTTAACATTTATCAAATTTATTTAAATAAGTCGCAATGTCGCACACTTACACATTGCGAATCGTGTCACTTGAAACGCACCAGCGACCTACAATATGTTCATTTTATTATTATTCGAAGTTATAATCGAGTCACGTAAAATGCACACTCAAATTGGGATTTATGCATCATGACTATGCCACATGGACCGTACCCATAGTCATGATGGTTCGTTGTTAATTGTGCCTAAAACAACTACAACATTCATGAGTTATTTTTTTAAACTAATTTGAGATTATTGTAAGGCCATGAATTATGAAAACAACTTTGTGGGTGAAGTGTTGCCCTCTAGTGATACTAATACTTTTAAAGTCACTTAAATCAAGACTACAACTCAATTTTTTACCAAAATTTACTAACGTATAATTGAATGGATGAAATCTTTAAAAATTACTGCTAAAGGATGTAGTCAAAACAACCAAAACTTATCTAGGTAACTCTTTATCAAACTAATAACAAATGAAATAGAAAAATCACAATACGAAAAAAAACATGCACAAGGAATTGAGTAGAGACACAGACAAAGTATTCAAGTAAATGAAACCAACTAAAACAAACATTGACACAACAGACGAACAAATTAAGAAAACGCTATAAAAAATAATTGTGGTAAGCACAAAGATCACATATGTACTTAAACGTCTCTCTGAGACTAAGCTCAATAGAAGATCATGTAGAATCAATAAAGATCAGCTCAAATGAGAGCGGCATCCAAAAACTTAGAAAGAAACAAAGGACTTCCGTCGGAACTCGAACGAAACTCCACTGGCCTAACCGACTCGATCGCAAAACTACACAAGCGACCTCGATATTGAAACTCGACTTGAGAAAACGATTGTTCTGTGGAGAAGGGGACTGTTACTATTGTCCATTTTGAGATTCCTTCTTTTTCCCCCTCTTTTTCTGATGAAGGAAGTTTCTATTTACGCTGGGGGATCAGTGGCTGTTTTTAATCTTTTTTCGTTCCTTTTCCCTTCTGTTCCTCTCTTTGTGTTCTGTTTTCTGCCCAGCCCCTACCCTTTTTTTCCCTCCTTTTCTCTGTGTGTGAATGTGTGTGTTTTGTTTTGGGGGAGAACATGTGAGTTTATTACAAAAGATAATGAAGAATCTTGCCACATGGAAATTATCCATTGACTCTTGCTTTAATTAATACTCCTTCTTTTGAGAGTGTAAAATAAAAATACTAGCTAAATATTTTAAAATATAACGTTTTGTGATTTTAAATTTTCTTAAGTAAAACCTACTAAAAATGAAATAAAGGTTAAAATATGTATATAAAAATTAAAATTATTTACATATTAAAAAGAGTTGAAAAATCCCAAATATGATAAAATATTAAGTTCTCACACACGCAATCTAATCGCATTCAGAATCAATATTATAATCCTTCCTTATATTATCATATTAAAATCACATATAAAATTTCGTCGGGGTGCAACCCGATCCCACCATAACAATATAAATCCTCCCTTATTCTACCCATTGCGGTGTGCTACCCTATCTAAAAAAAAAATTAACTCAACAACTCAATTCATAAGAATCACTACGATTAAAGAATATAAAAAGCAGGGCGAGAAAGAAACCTCCTAACAAATCAAGGAATGCTACAAGTAATTCAAGCAACAAGACAAGCCAAATATATGACAGTTAAAGTGTACAAATAAGACAAGTAAGGCAAGTAGTAATTAATCATGGAATCATGAAAGAAACATGCATTTTAATACAAGAGTAAGAATTGATAAGTAACAAGTTAAGGTATAGGAAACAATTAAGGCACGCAACAGACAAGACGTGGAACAAAATAATTATTGAAATACAGAAAATCATAATAACAACTATTTCAACGACGTATATACACTCGTCAGCATATACGCCGCTACACATGTAATCTACATAGCACATAGCTCAAGGGTTCCTAGTCCCATCAAATTGTCACGACCCGGATTTCCCACCATCGGGGTCATGATGGCGCCTACTAAATGGAAGCTAGGCAAGCCAAATATTAATTACATCTCCATTAATTACTAATTTCTTATTAACAACATAAAAATTACAACGGAAGACTTAGTCAAAAGTGATAAAGAAAATCCAAATCCGATATACTACCCAAGATTGGTGTCACAATACTCACGAACTTCTAAGAATAATACACATAACTGTTCTGAAAGAAAATACAAGTTGTTTATCTCGATTACATGAGATAACGGAATGAAAAGCATAGATAGAAGAGACAACGGGTCTCGCGGACGCCTGCAAGGCTACCTCGTAGTCTCGGTAGTCAAAAAATCCACAAATCGCTACTGCCGCTGCTGCTGTCCGTAACTTCTATCTGCGCAAAAAGAGCGAGTGTAGTATCAGCACAACCGACCCCATGTGTCGGTAAGTGCCCGGCCTATCCCGGCGAACTAGTGACAAGGCTAAGGCCGGTCACCCACCTAAACTTGTACGGTTGCAATATAGATATATATATATATATATATATATATATATATATAATACATTTATAAAAAAATACTCTGCTCTAAAATAACAATCAATAACTCAAGTTATCCAGAATAATCTAATCAACAGAATAAACCTTACTTTCTTGTCTCAATTTCCTCTTTCATTTCATGTCTCGTGGTAGGCGTACCACCCGCTCCCAACTATCACGGTAATTATCTCTTGTGGTAGGCGTACCACCCGCTCCCAATTATCAATAATTATATATCGTGGTAGGCGTACCACCCGCTCCCAAATATCAATAATTATATCTCGTGGTAGGCGTACCACCCGCTCCCAAATATATCAATAATTATATCTCGTGGTAGGCGTACCACCCGCTCCCAAATATATCAATAATTATATCTCGTGGTAGGCGTACCACCCGCTCCCAAATATATCAATCGGCTACCGGCAACTATGGCCAATGCCAAGATTTTAAGTCACTTTGTGGTCGGCGTACCACACGATCCCAAATATAAAGTATATATGTTACCGGCATTTAGCCAATAATCTCTATGTCAACAATATTTATAATTACCGGTCTTAAACCAATAATTTATAATAATTTCAACAAATTACCTTCATTACCGGTATAACACCAATAACTCTTATTCAGCAATTTATTCATAACTAAATTCATATTCCTACAAACTAGGATAGAACAAACACTTACCTCGAAAGTTTACGAATGATTTAATCCGTAGCAATGCCCTTTCCTTTCGAATTTGACTCCAATCCAATCGTATCTATACACAATTGATTTAATATCATCAATACTACTCAACAAACTAATTCTTAAGACCAAATACCACTTTTACAACATTCTGCCATGAATAGTGAATTTCAACCCCGGGCCCACATGGTCGGAATTCGGGGTTAGGACCAAAATCCGGTTACCCATCCCCCACGAGTTCATATATATAATTTGTTTCAAAATCGGACCTCAATTCGAGGTCCAATTCCCCAATTTATGAAAAACCCTATTTTCTAACAAAAACAAGAATTTTACCATGAAAATCATTTGATTTCTTATGAAAAACATGTTTAATGATGTTAGGAATTGAAATAATTAAGTAAAAAGTGACTTACAATCGTTTTGATGAAGAAGAAATCCTTGAAGAATCGCAAATGGGTGTTTTGGTTTTGTGAAAATGAAGAAATGACTGAAATTCGTGTTTTTCAGGTCTCTGTGTTCGCATTTGCGAACATGGGTTCGCAATTGCGAACCCCGACCAATTTCTGGGATTTTGAAAAATAAGCTAAGGGTGGGAAGTTCGCATTTGCGAACTTTTCTTCGCATTTGCGAAGACAAGGCAAAACTGGAAAGTTCGCATTTGCGAACTATTGTTCGCAATTGCGAACAAAGGCTAAATATGGGGAGGTTCGCATTTGCGAACTATTGTTCGCATTTGCGAACCCAGGCAGAATAGTGGCCAGTTCGCATTTGCGAACTATATCTCGCATTTGCGAACACAGGCACAATAGGGTCAAGTTCGCATTTGCGAACTATTGTTCGCATTTGCGAACACAGACACAATAGGGGGGAGTTCGCATTTGCGAACTATTGTTCGCATTTGCGAACTCTGCAGAATAGTGGGGAGTTCGCATTTGCGAACTATTGTTCGCATTTGCGAACTCTGCAGACCAGTTGCAGACAACAACTTCTAACATGATAAATTGATCTCGTGGCCTATCCAAAGTTCACCCGAGCCCTCGGGGCTCCAAACCAAATATGCACATAACCTCAAAAACACATTATGAACTTGTTCGTGCGATCACATCGCCAATATCACCTCGTTTTCATCAAATCAAGCCTCAAATGCATGATTTTCATGCCTTTAGTTTTCAAAACTTTCAAACTTGGGACTCAAAGTCCAAAACATCTCAAACGACATCCAAATGTCATCAAACTTTACAGAAATCACATATATAATATTTAAGACTTGTACACCGGGCGTCGGAACCAAAATACGAGCCCGATACCAAGGTCAATTAATTTATTTCCTTTAATAATTGTATCAAAAACAATTTCACATAAAAATTCATAACTTGGGCTCTAGGCCTCAGAATTCGACTCCGGACGCATGTCCAAGTCCCATATTTTCCTACGGACCTCTCGGGACCATCAAATCTCGGGTCCGGATCCGTTTAGCAAAAATGTTGACCGAAGTCAACCATATCAATATTAATATCATTTTTATCCAAATTTCTCATAGAATTCATATTTTCTATCACAAAATCTTTCCGGCTACGAGCTCGGATCGTGCACGTAAATCGAGGCAACATAGAATGAGGTTTTCAAGGCCTCAGAAGCTCGAAATGATTAATTACATAAGTGATGACCCTTTGGGTCGTCACAATCTCCACCTCTAAAACAATCGTTCGTCCTCGAACGGACAAAAGAAAGAAGTACCTGAGTCAGGAAACAAGTGTGGGTAGCGGCTCCACATATCAGACTCGGACTCCCAGGTCGATGCCTCGGGAGGCTGACCTCTCCACTGAACACGCACAGAAGGATAACTCTTCGACCTCAACTGTCGAACCTGCCGGTCTAGAATGGCCACCGGCTCCTCCTCGTAAGATAGATCATTGTCCAATTGGACAGTACTGTAGTCTAACACATGTGTGGGATCGCCGTGGTATCTCCGAAGCATAGATACATGAAAAAGTGGATGCACGGCTGATAAGTTAAGTGGCAAAGCTAATCTGTAAGCCACCCCTCCCACTCTGTCTAGAATTTCAAATGGACCAATATACCTAGGGCTGAGTTTGCCCTTCTTTCCGAACCTCATCACGCCCTTCATAGGCGACACCCGAAGCAATACTCGTTCACCAACCATGAAATCTACACCTCGCACCTTGCGATCCGCATAAGTCTTTTGCCTAGACTGAGCTGAACGCAATCTCTCCTGAATAGTCTTGACCTTATCCAAGGCCTCCTGAACTAAGTCTGTACCCAACAACCGAGCCTCTCCCGGTTCAAACCATCCAACCGGTGATCGACATCGCCTACCATACAACGCCTCATACGGAGCCATCTGGATGCTAGATTGGTAAGCTGTTGTTGTAGGCGAACTCTGCTAATGGCAGAAACTTGTCCCACGAGCCTCCAAAATCAATGACATAGGCTCGGAGCATGTCCTCTAGGATCTGAATAGTCCTCTCGGACTGACCGTCCGTCTGAGGATAAAAAGCTCTACTCAACTGAACCTGGGTGCCTAACTCCTGCTGGACCGCTCTCCAGAAATGCGAGGTAAACTACGTACCCCGAGCTGAGATAATAGACACCGGCACCCCATGAAGGCGAACAATCTCCCTGATGTAAATCTCTGCTAGCTTCTCTGATGAGTAAGAGACAGATACTGGAATGAAGTGTGCTGACTTGGTCAGCCTATCAACAATGACCCAAATAGCATCAATCTCCTCCGAGTCAAAAGAAGTCCAGTAACAAAGTCCATTATGATCCGCTCCCATTTCCACTCGGGAATTTCAATTCTGTGGAATACACCACCAGGCCTCTAGTGCTCATATTTCACCTGCTGACAGTTTAGACACCGAGCGACATATGCAACGATATCTTTCTTCATCCTACGTCATCAATAGTGTTGCCGCAAGTCCTGATACATCTTCGCGGCACCCGGTTGAATAGAATACCACAAAACTGTGGGCCTCCGCTAAGATTAACTCTCGAATTCCTTCGACATTGGGCACACAAACTCGACCCTGCAATTTCAATATCCCATCATCATCTAGATTTACATGTGTGGCGCCTCCCCGCTGTACTGTATCTCTCAACTCACGCAAATGAGGATCATCAAATTGCTTCTCACGGATACGCTCAAATAAGGAAGAACGAGCGACCGTGCAGGCTAACACCCTGCTAGGCTCGGAAATGTCTAATCTCACGAACCGGTTGGCCAATGCCTGGACATCTATAGCTAATGGTCTCTGACTGACCGGAATATATGCAAGACTACCCATGCTGGCAGACTTTCTACTCAATGCATCGGCCACCACATTAGCCTTACCTGGGTGATATAAAATAGTAACATCATAGTCTTTTAGCAACTCTAGCCACCTTCTCTGCCTCATATTCAACTCTTTCTGCTTAAACAAATACTGAAGACTCTTATGATCGGTGTATACTTCACATGCTACACCATACAAATAATGCCTCCGGATCTTCAATGCGTGAATAATCGCCGCCAATTCTAGATCATGCACTGGATAGTTCTTCTCATGAATCTTCAACTGCCTCGAAGCATAGGCAATAACCTTGCCATCCTGCATTAACACCGCACCAAGCCCAATACGGGAAGCATCACAATAAACAGTATAAGGTCCCGTACCTGTGGGTAAAACCAATACTGGTGCTGTGGTCAAGGTTGTCTTGAGCTTTTGAAAGCTCGCCTCACATTCATCGGACCATTCAAATTGAACACCCTTCTGGGTCAATCTGGTCAGTGGGGTTGCAATAGAAGAAAATCCTTCTACGAATTGGCGGTAATAACCGGCTAACCCCAAGAAACTCCGAATATCTGTGGCTGATGTCGGTCTAGGCCAGCTCTTGACTGCCTCAATTTTCTTCGGATCAACTTGAATACCTGCTGCCGTCACAATATGACCCAGGAATGCAACCGAACTTAGCCAAAATTCACACTTTGAAAATTTTGCATATAGCTGGCTATTTCTCAGAGTCTGTAAGGCCACTCTGAGATGTTGCGCATGCTCCTCCTGATTGCGGGAATATATTAATATGTCATCAATGAAGACTATTACAAACAAGTCTAAATAAGGCCGGAACACCCGATTCATTAATTCCATAAAAGCTGCTGGAGCATTTGTCAACCCAAAAGACATGACCGGAAATTCATAATGTCCATACCGAGTGCGGAACGCTGTCTTAGGGACATCAGATGCCCTAATCTTCAGCTGATGATAGCCAGATCTCAAATCTATCTTTGAAAATACCTTGGCACCCTGAAGCCGGTCAAATAAATCATCAATTCGCGGAAGTGGATATTTATTTTTGATAGTCACCTTGTTTAACTGTCGATAGTCAATGCACATTCTCATCGAACCATCTTTCTTCTTTACAAATAATACGGGTGCACCCCACGGCGAAACACTGGGCCTAATGAAACCCTTTTCAAGTAAATCCTGCAACTGTTCCTTCAATTCTTTTAACTCCGGCGGAGCCATACGGTATGGGGGAATGGAAATGGGCTGAGTGCCTGGAGCCAAATCAATGCAAAAATCAATGTCCCTATCGGGCGGCATACCCGGCAAGTCTGAAGGAAATACTTCAGGAAATTCGCGAACCACAGGCACAGAGTCAATAGAAGGAACCTCAGCACTAGAATCACGGACATAGGCCAAATAAGCCAAGCATCCCTTTCCAACCATACGCTGAGCTTTAACATAAGAAATAACATTACGGCTAGTATGACCTGAAATTCCTTTCCACTCTATACGAGGCGAATTTGGCAGAGCTAAAGTCACAGTCTTGGCATGGCAATCTAAAATAGCATGATAAGGAGATAGCCAGTCCATGCCTAGTATAATATCAAAGTCCACCATATTTAGGAGTAATAAATCAGCACGGGTCTCAAGACCCTCAATTACTATAATACATGACCGAGATGAACTCGATCAACCACAATAGAGTCGCCTACTGGTGTAGACACATGAACAGGAACACTCGGTGGATCACTGGGCTGAATCAAGTATGGTGCAAAATAGGAAGACACATACGAATATGTAGACCCAGGGTCAAATAATGCTGATGCCTTTCTATCACAAACCAAAATAATACCTGTAATGACGGCATCGGAAGACTCAGCCTCTGGTCTGGCGGGAAGTGCATAACATCGGGGCTGTGCCCCACCACCCTGAGCAGTATCTCTAGGACGATCAGCTGCTGGCTGGTCTCTACCTCTATCGGTCTGAGCTCCACCTCTGTGACCTCTACCTCCACCTCTATGTCCTCTACCTCCACCTCTAGCTGGCTGGGCAGGCTGTGAGGGAACTGGGGCCTGAATCATGGCACGAGAACCCTGCTGGTGAGATCTGTCAGAAGCTCGAGGGCAATACCTTGCAATGTGCCTAAGATCACCGCACGTAAAACAAGCCCTCGACTGCTGAAAATGGCGAAGTGGTGGTGCACTGATAGGCTGCTGATCGGAGTAGCGTGGCTGAGAATTACGATCACCTGAAGCATCATGAGAAACCTGAAGAGCTGACTGATAAGGCCTAGGAGGATGGCCTCTATCATAAAAATCTCTATCTCCGGACGAGGTACCACTGAATCTACCCGAATTACGAGATCTCTTATCTGATCCATGTCTCGCTCCCTGTGACAGAGCCATCTCGATCCGGCGGGCTGTATTAGCCGCCTCCTGAAAAGTGATTTCAGTTCCTGCACCCATAGCCATCCGTAGCCGAATTGGCTGATTCAAGCCATCAATAAACCTCCTCACTCTCTCCCGCTCTGTGGGAAGTATGATAACAGCATGACGAGCCAGGTCCACGAACCTAGTCTCGTACTGTGTGACAGACATAGAACCCTAATGAAGACGCTCAAATTGTCTGCGCATAAACTCCCGCTGAGTTGCTGGAAGGAACTTCTCCAAGAATAATTCTGCAAACTGCTCCCAAGTCAAAGATGACGATCCCGCTGGCCTGGTTAGACAATAATCTCTCCACCAAGTCTTGGCGGAACCGGATAACCGAAAAGTAGCAAAATCCACACCATTTGTCTCCACAATACCCATAGTACGGAGAACTTCGTGGCAGCTGTATAGGAAGTCCTGTGGATCCTCTGAAGGAGTGCCACTGAATGTGGTAGTGAACAGTTTGGTAAACCTGTCCAATCTCCACAACGCATCAGCAGACATGGCTGCACCATCATTAGACGGAGTCGCAATAATAGGCCGAACTGCCTCAACTGGCTGAATCACAGGATCTTGAGCCTGGGGAATTACTGGCTCCGGAGTGCGCGTAGCAGGAGTCTGATTACCTCCTCCGGCCTGAGAAGTGGATGGTGCCACCGGTAATAAGCCTGCTCTGGTAATATGATCCATGAAACCTGCTATACGGACCAAAGCATCCTGTAGATCCGGTGAAAACACCGCTCCTCCTGGGACCTGAGCTGGGCCTACTGGAGCTGCTGGGGTTGGAACTTCCTCCTCGATATGAATATGAGGTTCTGCCACTCGTGCTGCTGCTCGGGGCTGAGCTCCTGCCCCTACCTTGTCCTCTAGGACGACCTCGACCTCGGCCTCTACCCCTAGCAGGAGCTGCCGCTGCTGGGACCTCGGGCTGCTGGTCGGTAGATGAGGATGCACGTGTCCTTACCATCTGCGGAAGAACAGAGTAGAAGTTCAATTAACATTCAAAAGATCAAGTCGCACGACCGGAAAGAATAAAGAGAATATTTTCCTAACTCTGTAGCCTCTGGAGGATAAATACAGACGTCTCCGTACCGATCCTTCAGACTCTACTAAGGTTGTTCGTGAGTTGTGAGACCTGTGCAACCTAGTGCTCTGATACCAACTTGTCACGACCCGGATTTCCCACCATCGGGGTCATGATGGCGCCTACTAAATGGAAGCTAGGCAAGCCAAATATTAATTACATCTCCATTAATTACTAATTTCTTATTAACAACATAAAAATTACAGCGGAAGACTTAGTCAAATGTGATAAAAAAAAAATCCAAATCTGATATACTACCCAAGATTGGTGTCACAATACTCACGAACTTCTAAGAATAATACACATAATTGTCTGAAAGAAAATACAAGCTGTTTATCTCGATTACATGAGATAACGGAATGAAAAGCATAGATAGAAGAGACAACAGGTCCTGCGGACGCCTGCAAGGCTACCTCGTAGTCTCGGTAGTCGAAAAATCCACAAGTCTCTATTGTCGCTGCTGCTGTCCGTAACCTGTATCTGCGCAAAAAGAGCGCAGAGTGTAGTATCAGCACAACCGACCCCATGTGCTGGTAAGTGCCCGGCCTATCCCAGCGAACTAGTGACAAGGCTAAGGCCAGTCACCCACCTAAACCTGTACAGTTGCAATATAGATATATATATATATATATAATACATTTATAAAAAAAATACTCTGCTCTAAAATAACAGTCAATAACTCAAGTTATCCAGAATAATCTAATCAACAGAATAAACCTTACTTTCTTGTCTCAATTTCCTCTTTCATTTCATGTCTCGTGGTAGGCGTACCACCCGCTCCCAACTATCACGGTAATTATCTCTTGTGGTAGGCGTACCACCCGCTCCCAATTATCAATAATTATATATCGTGGTAGGCGTACCACCCGCTCCCAAATATCAATAATTATATCTCGTGGTAGGCGTACCACCCGCTCCCAAATATATCAATAATTATATCTCGTGGTAGGCGTACCACCCGCTCCCAAATATATCAATAATTATATCTCGTGGTAGGCGTACCACCCGCTCCCAAATATATCAATCGGCTACCGGCAACTATGGCCAATGCCAAGATTTTAAGTCACTTTGTGGTCGGCGTACCACACGATCCCAAATATAAAGTATATATGTTACCGGCATTTAGCCAATAATCTCTATGTCAACAATATTTATAATTACCGGTCTTAAACCAATAATTTATAATAATTTCAACAAATTACCTTCATTACCGGTATAACACCAATAACTCTTATTCAGCAATTTATTCATAACTAAATTCATATTCCTACAAACTAGGATAGAACAAACACTTACCTCGAAAGTTTACGAATGATTTAATCCGTAGCAATGCCCTTTCCTTTCGAATTTGACTCCAATCCAATCGTATCTATACACAATTGATTTAATATCATCAATACTACTCAACAAACTAATTCTTAAGACCAAATACCACTTTTACAACATTCTGCCATGAATAGTGAATTTCAACCCCGGGCCCACATGGTCGGAATTCGGGGTTAGGACCAAAATCCGGTTACCCATCCCCCCACGAGTTCATATATATAATTTGTTTCAAAATCGGACCTCAATTCGAGGTCCAATTCCCCAATTTATGAAAAACCCTATTTTCTAACAAAAACAAGAATTTTACCATGAAAATCATTTGATTTCTTATGAAAAACATGTTTAATGATGTTAGGAATTGAAAGAATTAAGTAAAAAGTGACTTACAATCGTTTTGATGAAGAAGAAATCCTTGAAGAATCGCAAATGGGTGTTTTGGTTTTGTGAAAAATGAAGAAATGACCGAAATTCGTGTTTTTCAGGTCTCTGTGTTCGCATTTGCGAACATGGGTTCGCAATTGCGAACCCCGACCAATTTCTGGAGTTTGAAAAATAAGCTAAGGGTGGGAAGTTCGCATTTGCGAACTTTTCTTCGCATTTGCGAAGACAAGGCAAAACTGGGAAGTTCGCATTTGCGAACTATTGTTCGCAATTGCGAACAAAGGCTAAATATGGGGAGGTTCGCATTTGCGAACTATTGTTCGCATTTGCGAACCCAGGCAGAATAGTGGCCGGTTCGCATTTGCGAACTATATCTCGCATTTGCGAACACAGGCACAAGTAGGGTCAAGTTCGCATTTGCGAACTATTGTTCGCATTTGCGAACACAGGCACAATAGGGGGAGTTCGCATTTGCGAACTATTGTTCGCATTTGCGAACTCCGCAGAATAGTGGGGAGTTCGCATTTGCGAACTATTGTTCGCATTTGCGAACTCTGCAGACCAGTTGCAGACAGCAACTTCTAACATGAAAAATTGATCTCGTGGCCTATCCAAAGTTCACACGAGCCCTCGGGGCTCCAAACCAAATATGCACATAACCTCAAAAACACATTATGAACTTGTTCGTGCGATCACATCGCCAATATCACCTCGTTTTCATCAAATCAAGCCTCAAATGCATGATTTTCATGCCTTTAGTTTTCAAAACTTTCAAACTTGGGACTCAAGGTCCAAAACATCTCAAACGACATCCAAATGTCATCAAACTTTACAGAAATCACATATATAATATTTAAGACTTGTACCGGGCGTCGGAACCAAAATACGAGCCCGATACCAAGGTCAATTAATTTATTTCCTTTAATAATTGTATCAAAAACAATTTCACATAAAAATTCATAACTTGGGCTCTAGGCCTCAGAATTCGACTCCGGACGCATGTCCAAGTCCCATATTTTCCTACGGACCTCTCGGGACCATCAAATCTCGGGTCCGGATCCGTTTAGCAAAAATGTTGACCGAAGTCAACCATATCAATATTAATATCATTTTTATCCAAATTTCTCATAGAATTCATATTTTCTATCACAAAATCTTTCCGGCTACGAGCTCGGATCGTGCACGTAAATCGAGGCAACATAGAATGAGGTTTTCAAGGCCTCGAAGCTCGAAATGATTAATTACATAAGTGATGACCCTTTGGGTCGTCACACAAATCAATGTTAGACCCAACACTAACCTCACTCTGCAAGCAAATCAAAGCTCAAACAGGGCCTTTCATCTCAAATTCACCTCCAAACCAATCGACTCTAATCAAAATTGACTTAATATTAACAAACAATGCGAGAAAAATTAATTACAAGCTAAGATCTTTATATGTCACGACCCAAATCCGGTCGTGATGGCGCCCAACCCTAAAGCTAGGCAAGCCAGACCAACAATTGTTTCATATTTAACAACAAGTCCCAAAAGGACAAATTCAAAGAGAATATGAGAGTTTAAAAGTATTAATCCAATAATAATAGTAGAATGAAAATACTGAGAAGTGCGAACACGGATAATAACACTCCCAAAAGATCTGGAGTCACGAGTCTAGAGCCTCTAATCAAAAACTGGATAATAATAGGAATATCTGAACGAAATACTCAAGTTTGAAAGTATATATATAATAAACTGAAATAAGGAGAGAATCTAGGTCCTACGAACGCCACCATCTACCTCAGCAACTCGGATACTCTGAATAAAACTGAACTGCTCGGCTAAACCTCAAGCGTACCTGAATCTGCACACAAAGGTGCAGGGAGTAGGGGTGAGTACTAAGTACTCAGTGAGTAAAAAGTATATAAAATAGCTGAAAGCAGGAAATCTATGTCTAACAGTCCGCTACCTACTACGAACTAACACTAACAACAAACCACAGATAGCACAAATAATTAACAATGCATGAATGCAATGCAATGCATATGACCGCTACGCGCGTAGCCCGATCTGTTTAACGTCGACGACGATCACCGGGTATGTACAGACTCCGGAGGGGCTCCTTTAGCTCAAGTGCAATATTCATATCATCCGATGCGGCATGCAGCCCGATCCATACTCAGTCCACAACATGCATATGAGTCACATTACAGTTCAATTTATCTATTTCCAGTTTCCAATTCATTAACAAGGAAAAATACTTTTGTTTATTAGTTTTTCAAGAACCGCTGACTTAGCATTTCACAATAGTGATTTCAACCCACGACTGAGATCAATGATTTTACAAATCCTGCTATCACATAGATATATATCCCATAAAGATACTACAGGTCGGCACAAGGCCCCAAACATGGCATAAATCCCATATATATTCAATAAAGAGTGCGTTTCAATTGCCAATATAGTTTTATTCTTGTTCGGAATGGACCAAGTTAAAATCCCCAGTCATAACCAATTTCGCACCTGCCATGGGATGTGAGTCACGCCCTAAATAGCGTCACAAATTGTGACGGAGTTTCAAACCCTCAGGCTATCATATATAATAACTACTCACCTCTAACTGGCCGTGGACTCGTCTGCAATGCATTTTCCTTTCAAATTTGCCTCCTCGTGCGTCGAATCTAGTCAAAACTACAGCAAATACATAAATACGGGTCAAAGAAACATAATCCAATCAAAATTACACGAAAAGTATAATAATTCATGAAGTTAGTAAAATCCGAGCCGCGGGCCCACTTCTTAAAAAATTTTGAAATTCATACCAACGAATTCCTCGTCTCTCCACGAGTCCTTACATATAAAATTTATCGAAAACGAAGTTCGAATGGCCTTTCAACTTTCAAAAATTCGTTCTTCACACTTTCTACCCAATTTCATGAATTTTTGTGTTGATTCTTGCATAAATTTACGTTTTCTAGTCAAGAGACTTACCTCCGAGCAATACCCATTGAAAACTCTCTTCAAATAGCTCAAAACCCACTCTTGGCGGAGTAAAAAAGGTAAAAATATGTTTAGGGTCGTGTCTGAAATTAACTTAACTGTTCTGCCCAGACGCCTTCTTTTATGCGATCGCAATGCCTCTCCTGCGATCGCACAGTAAATTTTTCCAGGCCCAAATTCCTTCTCTGCGATCGCAGAACACCATATGCGATCGCATACCTTTAACTCTTTATGCTACGTGATCGCATCACCCGTCTTGCGATCGCACTGAACATTTTTCTCAACCTATGCGATCACACACCTCTTCACGCGATCGCATAGATTAAAATTTCACTCCCCCCCCCTCCCCCTCCCCCTCCTGCGTTCAGATCCTTCTATGCAATTACAGACCTTTTTATGCGATCGCATAGAACAAAAATTGTCTGCAATTTAATATCATGTTCAAAATTTGCCCGTTGGCGATCTGAATTCACCCCGGGACCCTCTGGACCTCAACCAAATTCACAGATATGTCATATTACTTCATTCAAACTTGCTCGCAACATAAAAACACCATCATAAACATCAAAATCATCGAATTCTCATGGATTCAAGCCTAAGTTTCACTAAAACTTCTGGAACTTGCATTTGATCTAAAACCCGACCTAACCACCTCTGAATGATCTGAAATTTTGCACGCATATCCAAAATCACCTAATGGAGCTACTACAACTCTTTGAATTTCATTCCGACCCCCGGATCAAAATCTCACCTACCATTCGAAATTCGCCAAAATCCAACCTTAGCCAATTCAAGCCTAAATCTACACCGGACCTCCGAATTCAATTACGATTGTTCTCCTAAGTCATAAATCATCCCCCGAAATTAGTCGAAACATCAGAAATCCGTTCCGAGCCTTCTAACTCATAGGTCAACATTCGGTTGACTTTTCTAAACTAACCATCCCATAAAGAGGTTTATTGCCTCATTTCTAACCGAATTCTACCCGATTTACTTCAAATTCTCCAAAAACATATAATGAAACATATAGAAGCGTAAAACGGGCGAAATGGGGCGGTAACTCCCGTAACGACGGGTCGGGTCGTTACATCCTCCCCAACTTAAACAAACGCTCGTCCGCGAGCGTATCGAGGAGCCACGCAGTAGCTGAATGATCTTACCAATCATATACCCGGGGTGATCCCTCATCACCCTATCTCGCATAGACCCGATAACACAATACAGCTGAACTTTCACAGCCTATTTAATCCATAACCAAACCATAGAACCACGCCGCACTTTTCGAAAATCATACACCAGATAGAAATTCACATCCGTACTCAGAATAAGCCCGAACCAGCTAAAATAACCCATACTTGCACCCTCAGGTGAAAAACATATGATATACCGCCTAAACCAAACACTTGAAACCATAACTTCTATTTACGGCAGTTGTCCCCAGCAACCAATTTCCGGCAGAGAACCTCTTATTAGCTATAGCCTTATTCCAACACTTTCATATACTGCCAACGATGAATAAAATATGCTATAAATCGTAATCATCTCTCAGATCAACCATTCCTGAAACCACTTCCCTTGACTGATATCACAATATATTTCCGGTCAAACCTCGATATTATCTTCCTAACAAGCTGAGATCAAATCTGTTTGTATTCATTAATGGACCCAACAATCACCTCGAATCCAACACCACTTTGGTGATATGATACCTCAATATAAGTCTAAACCACATCTTGCATAACACACACACCAGTAAGAAACTATTTGAACACACTCAAATCATAACAAATGACTCAATCGAAAGAGTCGTACCTCAATCTCATCAATGCCATTACAATACAAGGCTGAGACCCCGTCTCGTATCATAAGAATAGAATGCCTGAATATACTCTGAAGGGTCATAACTCCCATAGCCTCGCTATAATGCATGATCCTATCCCAACACCATTACACCTGAAGCACCTCAAGCTGCTATGCTCTAAATCAACAACCACGCATATTTGATGTCTATAACTAATGCAATTCTCTACACCCATGGTAAAATAGAGAACACACAACCCGATAAACCATAACCAATGCTCCATACAGCGAGAAACACTTAATTACTATTCCCTCTCAACTTTCTCTATGAATTCTTAATGGAACGGCACCACATGTGCCCATAACTAACAAATCACAATGTCTCACAGCATCGAAAAACAACTTATAGCTTTCCTCAGATCGCTAACAAGCTCAATAACGATAGACTCTACCTATTCCTCAACAATACAACTCGGGGTCAACCAAGATAACTCAAGCTAAATGCGTAGCCATATCGGCCGGCCAACGAACTCAATACCAAGAAGCCTGAAAATGTTTCTTCCACTTCTATAACTCCTGCTGAATGCACCAAATAAATACCGAAATCCACAATCTCACCCGGTTACATGTCCAGCCACACGAAATACATCCGAAAAGTCCCTCAATAATGGAACGGGATCACTGATAGCTACCTCTACACTGACATCTATCACAAATGCCCAATTAAGGAAGTACTTCTTCCCAGATGTCCGCTGGTTCTTTAAAATATAAATCACTCTGCTAAAACATATTCTAACGCACTTCACTTCTTAACCCGTGGTATTTTTGGCATAGGCCCTAATGCAATAGTTCAAAATCACCCCAACACTAAGACAACTAGTCCAAATTCCAACATCACATCCAAAATATAACATACAAACGAATAAAGATCCACTACCTCAACATAGCCTGTACACCAGATCTCCATATAACACACAATTCATCATACCTGATCCCAGTTTCCACCGTGCGAATACATGCACCTATTTGATATATAGTCATTCCACGACAGATACTCAATATTTACCTGTGCTACCAAACAAATCCGAATACCAATAGTGGACCCAACAAGATCATGCTGCAACACTACTGAAATATAATTAGTTTAATCACTTTACCTTTTTCTGAAACACATACTCGCATCAAATCGCTTCCATTTAGCAATACCATCTTCCCTAATCATCTTAAGCTCTCTTATCTAATCGCTTAGAAGGAATCACTACACATCCCATGCTCTGCATGACATACACATGCCTTGTGCAAATTCTTACAATAATGACATGACAGATGAGATCTGTATACATTCTTAGCCAGTGTCGGGACAACAATTCATTAGTTTTATACTCTTAACAAGAACTATCACCTTATCCTGAACCAAACAATGGTCTTAACTCTTTACTTTACTTCATATACTCAGATTGCACCGATCTTGAATTCAATGATCTCGTCTCACCCAGTATGAACTGCTCGGGCAATAAGCCACTCCAGACATAATTAAATGTCGCGTATGATGCCCCAATGTGCCAATAGGCTACCAATTCGAATGTGGTACTAAAGAAAACGTGCTCTAGGAGGAGTTATCAAATCCTACGCACTAATACCGACTTTTCTTGGAAAACAGGAAGCAAGGCATACAAAGAGAGCATATAGAAAACTATTCTCGATATCACACTATAGCGGCATGCAACCCGATACGGATAACATACCCATGGCAGCGTGCCACCCGATCCACACAAGATCTCACAAAAGGAGATGCACATTGAGCCAAATTTGCTCATTACAACTAAATACCAAATATCGGTCATAAGCATGCTAAGTGCGTAATAACACCTCTGAGGATTATATAGCATTATAACTACAAAACTCAAGCACAACTGAGGTGCGATGTACAACCTGAATCTCAAGAGCCAAGATGCTCATATAACGTCATTCCTATGCGGATTCTTAACATATAGCAATTTCTCAAGCCGTCTCGTAACTCACCCAGCGCAATACATTACTACACAAAATATCTGACAAAGAAACACCAACCTAACTACTCCTCCACGAGGACCGCATTACAAAATGCACACACTTGGCCTGATATAGAGTCATTATTCACATTAAATCTATCCACCGACTTCAAGTCGATTCTGATCACACAGAACTAGTCTAATAGCCTTTCGAAGGTTCATGATAACTTCCATTTTCTTCATAGAACACAAGAACAACCATCATAATCAGAGTAATCCTCCCCAGTTCACAACCCAATATGCCACGTGCCCTCCAGGCATGCATTCCTCAATTTAACGACACTATCACAACCTTCATACTTGGTTTACATCTTTAACAGTCAAGTGACTGCATGCCACACTTATATAATCTTCTAGTAGGACACACTCCCACAACCTACCGCAATAATATTTGGGGCGTACCTCCAAACCACTGATCGTACTAACGCTGTAAAGCAATCAAGAATCACTAACCATGACACAACAGCACTCTCAGGTGACAATAAAGACAATACTAATTTATCTTAACCATCGAAAGTTCCTTCCTGCTCGTCGGATCTCTTGACATCTTGTCAAAAAATTTCCTTCACTCGTGTCGTTCTCGGCTCAATTTCTGCAATCAGAACTGGTTCGCCAGTATACATGAAATCAGAACTAACATAGTACATAACTGTACAATCAGCTAATCAACAGCAATCTCCCCAACTTAGCTCGAAGCCATATATCACACCTCATTGTACTCCTAGTGCGTATGCTCTATTACTGTCGCAATACCATGGTAATATTAAACTCACTCTTTCACAAGCTTGTGGAGACACGGATCATCAGAAATTTTAACTCTTCTGTAGTTCTTGCATTCATCCACGCAACAGTTAAGCCTACTCTCTAGGCAACCAAATTTTTACTAAGTCCCAATTTCAAAATTTCGGCAGAGTTTCCTTTGTAATTGGGCCTATCCACCTGCTAGAGAATCACCAAAACCATCCTAACAACATGGCTACAACTTAACAAAACATCACAATGTATATAAATAATATTAATCTCAATACTACCTATATTATATTATCAAAATTGATACATGGACATGCATTGCACCTATTCGAGTCATAAAACATAGAAAATTCCTTTCAATTCTAACACACACAAAAGGTTCATACCACGTGAGAACACTCCGCAGTAGATAACCCACCTGCTTCGCCTCAATTTAGTATTTTAGCACACCTCCCACCGACATACACATAATACATCTAATTTAGTCTTCCTGAGTCCGAACTTACATCGCCGCATGTATTGCACTTAACTTCCAACTAGGAGATACGAAAATAATCTTCACGCACCCACAACTCGAGGCAACACATCCAATCACAAGGGAGATCAAACACTTAATGGTCCATCTACCATCTAGCAGTCCTTCTTTAACTCTTCCAAGTCATATAGACACACCACATAACACCAATATGCTCATCATGTAGCTATCTAGCCGAGATTCCCACAGTTAGGGACGATACTGAACATATAAGTTCATAATTACTAGCTCGCAAAACCAGAACCTCGGTGGTCATACCATAGGCAAAGATTCGGCCTCAAGTCCTCCAGACTGGCCCAACATGAACTCACTGAGATTACATCTCGCCACTCGATCGGGGAATGACAAGCCATCGGTGCAGATGTATTACTGAATGCTCGCGTGCGCATACATATGTGTGGAAGGAATCTCAAGAGTTATATCTCAAGCTGAATCAAATACGCACGATAAGAATTCCAAGAAAGTGAAGAGTTTCCTAAAAGTTCTGTAGCCTCCCAAGGATAGATACAGACGTCTACATACCGATCCGCGAGATCGTACTAAACCGGATCATGACTTGCGAGGCCTAGTAACCTAGGCTCTGATACCAACTTGTCACGACCCAAATACGGTTGTGATAGCGCCCAACCTTAAAGCTAGGCAAGCCAGACCAACAACTGTTTCATATTTAATAACAAGTCCAAAAAGGACAAATTCAAGGAGAATATGAGAGTTTAAAAGTAATAATCCAATAATAATAGTAGAATGAAAATACTGAGAAGTGCAAACACTGATAATAACACTCCCAAAAGATCTGGGTCACGAGTCTAGAGCCTTTAATAAAAAACGGGATAATAATAGGAATATCTGAATGAAATACTCAACTCTGAAAGTATATATATAATAAACTAAAATAAGGAGAGAAGCTAGGTCATGCGAACGCCAGCAGCTACCTCAGCAACTCGGATACTCTGAATAAAACTGAACTGCTCAGCTAAACCTCCGGCGTACCTGAACCTGCACACAAAGGTGCAAAGAGTAGGGGTGAGTACTAAGTACTCAGTGAGTAAAAAGCATATAAAATAGCTGAAAGCAAGAAATCCACAAAATGCCACAAAGTAAAGCTATGTCTAACAGTTCGCTACCTACTACGAACTAACACTAACAACAAACCACAGATAGCACAAATAATTAACAATGCAATGCAATGCACATGACCACTACAGCGCATAGCCTGATCCGTTTAACATCGACGGCGCTCACTGGGTGTGTACATACTCCAGAAGGGCTCCTTCAGCCCAAGCGCAATATTCATATCATCCACTGCGGCGTGCAGCCCAATCCATACTCAGTCCACAACATGCATATGAGTCACATAACAGTTCAATTTATCTATTTCCATTTTTCAATTCATTAATAAGGAAAAATACTTTAGTTTATTAATTTTTCAAGAACATATGACTTAGTATTTCACAATAGTGATTTCAACCCAGGACTGAGATCAATGATTTTACAAATCATGTTATCACATAGATATCTATCCCCTAAGGATACTACAGGTCGGCACAAGGCCCCAAACATGGCATAAAGCCCATATATATTCAATACAGAGTGAATTTCAATCGCTACTATAGTTTTATTCCTGTTCAGGATGGACAAAGTCACAATCCCCAGTCATAACCAATCTCGCACTTGCCATAGGATGCGAGTCACGCCCTAAATAGCGTCACAATGTGATAAGCCGAGGTTTCAAATCCTCAAGCTATCATATATACTAACTACTCACCTCTAGCTAGCCGTGGACTCGTCCGCAATGCCTTTTCTTTTCGAATTTGCCTCATCGTGCATCGAATCAAATCAAAACCATAGCGAATACATAAATGTGGGTCAAAAAAACATAACCCAATCAAAATTACTCGAAAAGTATAACAATTCACGAAGTTGGTAAAACCAGAGCCCCGGGTCCACTTCTCGAAAAAAATCCAAAAATCATACCAACGGATTCCACGTCTCGTCACGAGTCCGTACATATAAAATTTATCGAAAACGGAGTTCGAATGGCCTTTCAACTTTCAAAAATTTATTTTCTATAACTAAGTCCTAGTTCTTCACACTTTCTACACAATTTCATGAATTTTTGTGTTGATACTTGCATAAATTCATATTTTCTAGTCAAGAGACTTACCTCCAAGAAATACCCGTGGAAAACTTTCTTCAAATCGCTCAAAACCCGCTCTTGGCGAAGTAAAAATGGTGAAAATATATTTAGGGTCGCGTCTGAAATTAACTTAACAGTTCTGCCAAAACGTCTTTTTCTATGCGATCACAATGCCTCTCCTGCGATCGCATAGTTTTTCCAGGCCCAAATTCCTTCTCTACGATCCCAGAACACCCTATGCGATCGCATACCTTTAACTCTTTATGCTACGCTATCGCATCACCCCTCTTGCTATCGCACTGAACATTTTCCTCAACCTATGCGATCGCACGCCTCTTCACGCGATCGCATAGAGTAAAATTTTACCTCCCCCCTTCAGATCCTTCTATGCGATCGCAGACCTGTCTATGCGATCACATAGTTCAAAATCTGTCTGCAATTTTCTGCTGCAATATCATGTTCAAAATTTGCCCGTTGGCCATCGGAATTTACCACGAGAACCTCGGGACCTCAACCAAATGCACATATATGTCATATTACTTCATTCAAACTTGCTCGCAACATAAAAACGCCATCATAAACATCAAAATCATCGAATTCTCATGGATTCAAGCCTAAGTTTCACTAAAACTTTCAAAACTTGCATTTGATCTAAAACTCGACCTAACCACCTCCGAATGATCTGAAATTTTACACGCATAACCAAAATAACCTAACAGAGCTACTGCAACTCTCGAAATTTCATTCTGACCCTCGAAACAAAATCTCACCAACCATCCGAAATTCGCCAAAATCCAACTTTAGCCAATTCAAGCCTAAATCTACACCGGACCTCCGAATTCAATTCTAATTGTTCTCCTAAGTCATAAA
Organism: Nicotiana noctiflora; assembly: GCA_032618575.1. Classification (NCBI taxonomy): domain Eukaryota; kingdom Viridiplantae; phylum Streptophyta; class Magnoliopsida; order Solanales; family Solanaceae; genus Nicotiana; species Nicotiana noctiflora. Next base: position 143,230 of record JASVEL010007680.1, read on the forward strand.
TCATCCCCCGACACTAGTCAAATCATCAAAAAATCCGTTTCGAGCCTTCTAACTTATAAGTCAATATTCGGTTGACTTTTCCAAACTAACCTTCCCATAAAGAGGTTTATTACCTCATTTCTAACCGAATTCTACCCGATTTACTTTAAATTCTCCAAACACATATAATGAAACATATAGAAGCATAAAACGGGGGAAACGGGGCGGTAACTCCCGCAACGACGGGTTGGGTCGTTACATTATATTTTCCCAAACAGTCAACAAAATTCAACCCCCGAGCCCGATTATGTGATAAATTTTGAAATTTGCCCTCAATTTAAAGTCTAAATCTCAATTTTACAACCCCTCTCCTCGGTTCTTCCCAGATCCCTAATTTTCTACCATGAAAGAAGATATTTTAAGGATAGAATTAACGGGTGTTGATGGAAATAGAAGAAAACGAGTTAAAGTATACTAATCTATGAATCAGTGATAAATTTTCTCTTTAAAATCGCACCTAGGCCGAGCTCTAATGAAAAGATGGTGAAAATGTATGAAACCCTCTAGTTGGGACATTGAAAATCACTGGCATCAGGCCTCTTCGCGTTCGCAAAAGGCGTGTCGCCTTCGCGATGCATTCAGCCCCAATGGCCTACGCGTTCGCGAAGGCTTCTCCCCCCAAGCTTTCACGTTCGCGAGCCAGGGGTCGCGTTTCCGTATAGTATCAGCGTGCCCTTTCCCAGGTCCCCTCAACCCTCTACGTTCGCGAAGGGAAAATGCCCAAAGATTCGTTTTTGTGATAAAGCCATCGCGTTCGCGTCGAAAGAATTCCACCACTGTCCCAATTCTCCTTCTCGATCGTGAAGCACAAAGCATCAGGTGACAACAATATTGAAAAACAATTAATGACCTAAGTCCAAAAATCACTTGTAGCCTATACGGAACTCACCCACCCGAGCCCCTCAGGCTCCAAATCAAGCATGCACACAAGTGTAATAATATCATACGAACTTGCTTGTGGGATCGACACATCAACATAATGCTTAGAACCACGAATCAAATGCCAAAATAAATGAAATTTTCAAAGAAATTTAAGAACTTTTAATTTTACAATTGGACGTTTGAATCACGTCAATTCAACTTCGCTTTACACAAAAATTTGCAAACAAGTCATAAATATTGAAATAAATATATACCAATTTTCAGAACTGACATTTGAACCCAGTAGCAACAAAGTCAATCTACAGCCAAACTTAAAAATTCTTTACACTTTTAAATCGCTAGTTTTCGACAAATTACATTAAACCAAGTTAGGGACTTTCGAATTCGATTATGTCATATGTCCAAGTCCCAAATCACGATACGGACTTATCGGGATCCTTAAAATACTGATCCGGGTCTATTTATAGAAAATATTATCCATAGTCAACTTAAATGAGTTTTAAGGTAGAATTTCACATTTTTTTTTTGTTTTTTCACATGAAAGTTTTTTGAAAAAAAATATGAATTGTGCACGTAAACAGAGAAAGGCTGAACAGAGCTATTCATGATTTCGAAACACATATATGAAGGCTAAGTCTGAAAATGACCTATCAGTTCATCACAAAGTTTGAAAAAAATGTATATTTAAGTTCACGAAAGGCCAAACGTTATAATAACCTAAATCTATGTTTTGGATTCGCTAATGAGGAATTGATAGAAATTAAATGTAAAAAATACAAAATAAGAAGAGCATAAAAATAAATGGGTGAAATGGAAAATAAAACATTAATAAAAATGCATTGTAATAATCTTATGTGAATATTTAAAATCTTGCACAAAATTATTGAACAAGACACACGTGCTAATCACGTGCTTTATGAACTAATAAAATTATAAACACATTTAAGAAAATTATATTAGTTCATTTGTATATAGAAAACGTATTTAAGTTCCAAAAAATATCAAACAACGACCTAAATTTGAGTTCTGGATTCACTCAGAACTCAAAAGTTGATCGAAATTAAATTTAAAATAAAAATTTAAATAAACCAATAAAAAAACTGTTTAATAAAAACATATTGTATTAATCGTATGCGAATATATAAAATCTTATACTAATGATTGAGCAAGATACACGTGCAAATTACGTTTTTTAAAAATAACAAAATAATATAAAAATTATAACGAATCATAAAAAAATATTTAAGTTAAGAAAAAGCCAAGCGTTATATCTCAGTTCTCGATTTTCTACTTAGAAGTTGAATAAAAGATATTTATGTTTAGACAAAGCCAAAAGCTGAAATGACCTAATTTAAGTTTAGAACTACTCATAAATTAATCAATTTTTAATGTAAAAAATACAAAATAGAAAAATATTAAAATAAACCAGAAATAAAATTTAAGTCAAACTGTAACAATCTTACATGAATATTTAAAATTTTATGCTAAATAATTGACATGATACACGTGTAAATCACGTTCTTTAGGAACTAGTAAAACTATAAACATATGTAAAAAGATTATAATAGATCACTCATATAGAGAGAAAAATATTTAAGTTAAAAAAAGTTATATGGTCTAATGGTCTAAATCTAGTTCTAGATTTGTAGCTCATAAGAGCAAAAGAATAGTTAAGTTTAGAAAAAGGTAGATGCAATAATAATCTAAATCTATGTTTTGGATTCGCTACTCAAAATTAATCGAAATTCAATGTAAAAAATGCAAATTAGGAAAAACATTAAACTAAATGAGTGAAATGAAAAAAAAAACATTAATAAAAATGTATTTTAATAATCTTGTATGAATATCCAAAATCTTGTACTAAATTACTGTATATGACACGTGCAAATCACGTTTTTTAGGAACTAATAAAACTATAAATATATATAAAAAGATTTTGATAGATTAGTTGTACATAGAATAAATATTCAAGTTCCAAAAAAGTCAAACAATATAATTGTGAGCACGTGATTTTTGCCCCAAGCAAATTAGTCCAAAAAATATATAAAAATAATTTTTGTGTGAAACTTGTTGATCATTGTGTAGAAATACCAGTGTTTGTTTTTATTTGTTGAAAATAAAGCAAAGAAAATTAAAAGAAATAATATTTTGTATTAATTAGAAAATACCAAAATATAAGAAAATTACTCTTAATTCTAGAAAAATTAAAAGAAAATACAAAATACAAGGAATAATAAAATACAGGAGTAGTACAAAAATACAGAAAGAAAATAAAATATATAATACGAAAATACAAAAAAATACAAAAATAATACAAATATAAAAGTACAATTGGTAACACAAAGAAATTGGGCCAAAAAATAATTTCAGTAGCCCAACCAATCAATACACAGACCAGGCCCAAGTTAAAACAACCGGGCAATCCTTATAAACCAAAGACATTGTTTCAAGCAAGCAAATCTGGACCGTTGAAAAAGCTGAATCAAACGGACCAAAATAATGATTGACTAATAAACCAAACGACGTCGCTTAAGAGTCTAAATCTGGACCGTTAAAAATATGATCAAGCGACCCAGAGGTAACAGTTGCATAACAAACAAAATGACGTCCTTAATTTAAAATAATCAGGATCGTTCAATTGGCTAATCTGACGGACGAAATTAAAAGCCCCATGTAATCACACGAAGTCGTGTGATGTTAAACAAATCCTGGCCATTCATTTAATCTGATCCAACGGCTAAGAACTGTGCGCACGTGATTTTTGCCCTACATGTGAGTTACTCCCAAAAAGTTCAAAATAAAATAGTTTTGTGTTGAGCGTTGATTTTTGTGATTTTTGTGTTATTTTTTTCTCTTATTATTTGCATTTTTTGTGTGTGCATGTCTATTGTTTAAATTAATATAAAACACCAAAATGTTTGCATTTTCATATAAATTCATGTTTGTGATTTAGAGTAATTAAGTCGGTTTCACGAAAATGAAAAATAACAAAAAATATATATCTTGTGCATTTTTTACCATTTAAGGTCCAATTGTGTAATTTTGTTTTAATTTGTAAACGTATGATAATTTTATCCAGCATCAATTTGTTATTTGGGAATTAATTAGGATTTTTTACAATTTCTAGCATTAGGATTTTGATTTACATTTTAAAATTAATTTAGAAAAGTAAAATAAAAGAAACAAACTCAAAATAAAAGAAGAACTCGGAACTAGGCCAATAATGGAGCCCAAATCTCCCTTACCCAATACCAAACCCAAATTTCCCATATCCGGCCCAAGCCAGTCAGTCCCAAAGACTAACCCATTTTAACCAAACGACATCGTTTTATATTAGTGAAAGGATCCAGGCCGTTGATCTTAAATCCAGCGGCCAGGATTAATTCTCTAGCTTAGTACATATTCCTAAACCATACCCCTGCCCCCTCAGACCCCCCTCGCCCTTCGTCTCTCTCTCAAACCTCGTCTCTGAAAGAGACGAGGAAACCCTAGCCACCATCATACCCCACCGCCCTTAAGCCGGCGGCAAGCGCTCCGATGACCACCATCCCAACACCCTAGGACCACTCAACCACCCTAAATCCAAATCCACAGACCATTAACCTCGAATCAGCCCGTAGATTCTCGAATCTTCGATTGAAGATTCGAGCTAAACCAAAGCCCACTCCAACCGAGCCCAAAATCTTACCCTAGCGCCTCCAGACCACCCTCACACCCCGACTAACATTGGTTCTGTGCAAATCTGGCTAGAAACGTTCGAACCCCAAATCGAACGATAAAAAACCCTAAAAATTTCAAACTGGTTTTCATCCAGAATTAATGGACTTTTGGAGTTCAGTAGAGTTTGATTGAGGTGTTTTCAATTGAGAACACTTCAATTAAACTCCACTCGACCTCAAAAAAGGATCGAGTCCGAGTTGGCCCAAGTCCAAATGCTTTGAAGGTTCAAAACCAATCCCAATTGCTGGTAGGTTTTCTTTTTGTTTTTGATTTCTTTTTATTTCTGATTTAGTTTCGTTCAACTTCTACCCTTTTCTTTTTGATTTTTGGATCAAGTGTTTTTGGGTTTACTATGAATTCTGTTTAGCTAGTATCAGATTTTGTATAAGAATATGATTCGTCTATTATTGTTGATTGGTTTGGATTGCCTCAGTGATGTTATGTTTGTTTATTCTCTTCGTTGTCTATCACTCGTTGCACGCCCGTTCTGTATATTACAATGTTCATACAATTTGTCTAGGTCGAGAACCATGTTTGTTTGTTTCTTAAATATTCATCTCGGTTTTGTGTTATCCGAATTGATTTAAATTGAAATTTGCACTATAATATGAGGTTCATGAATTGAGTTCAAATGCTTGTTGTTGAGTGAATCCAACTTCATTGAGTTTACCCTAGTATGATTGGTTAGGGATTAACTTAGTCAGTTGATTAGATGATTTTGGTTTAGAATTGAAAGGGGTTTAAAACAGATTGGTAAGGGTTAAGGAATGTATAGTAGTTTTAATAAATCACAAGGAAAATTTAGGAAGATCAAACTTCTGAAAGTGTATTAGTTTGAGTGGTCCACCAATGGGAATAAAATACTGTTAAAATCTCAGATTAATTAATAGAAAGAGAGGAATGATGGGTTGGCTTAGCACTTTTGCTAGTGGCAAATCAGAAGTAGCATGGGTTTAAAGGGAATTTGAATAAAAAAGGGAGGCTGCCAGTATACTTTTCAAAAAAATGGGCTGCCAGCATTAGTTTTAAACTGCCTTGAGTACTTTTAAGAGAGAAAAAGCAAAAGAGTGAGGGAAGAATGATTAAAAAGATTAAGGGGTTCACATGTGCTAAGGGAATAACATGTTGGAAAGCTGAAACACTTTGAATTTAAAAAAGGGGTCTATTTTTGTCTATAAAAGGGGGGGAGAGACACCAAACTTGAGGGAGGTTTTAAAAAACAGAGAGGGGATACAATCTGGAAGATAGACATTTGGGAGAATTCAAAAAAAAATAGAGAGTTTCTTTGAGAGATAACACAAACATGGAATAACAAAGAAATCTCTAAGAGTGAATGTGGAATGTAAAGTCATTGAAGAAGCAATTGTGTTTCGTTTTGAGTCTGAAAGTTCTTTTACTTAGAGTGTTTAAAACTAGAAAGTATTGTCATTTTGCGGTTGGTTTCTTCTGTTGCGGTTTGTGATCGAATTTGGTATTTCCGGATTAAAATTGGTATTCTTGGGAATTTGGTGATGTCTTGAAACTATCCTGTTGCTGTTGCTAGTTCCACTGCTGCCACTGACCTCCTCATTTTTTGTTTGTTTAACAACCTCCAGGTACATATTTGTAACTTCAAGCTATTGGAAATAAATTGAAGTGCCGATCCTTTCTACTTTTAGTCTCTTTTAGTTTTGTTGTTCTTTGATCTGGTTTGCAAATTCTTATCAATATAAGAAGTTTGTTCTGAAGTTTGTACTAAAGACTGTCCTATTTTGTGTTTCTATTTGGACTGTTATCGGCTATAACGATGGATTTTAAGCTATTGTGTTCCATGATAGTAGTTTGTGATTAGGCTATTTGAAGGGTAAGTAAAGAGGTTATTGGTTTAAAGTGATAGGCCTTAAATGGTTGAATTAGTAGCGTAGGTTTTGTCTAATTAGGTAGTTAAGTGCTTAATAGAATGTTATATATGCATATGTAAATGGTGATTTCAGTGGCAGCTACTAGAAGTGAAATTGGCAAATGAAAGATATCCCACGTTACTGTTTCTGTTAATAGTGGTAGCTACTAGAATGGTGATTTCATTTCTGTTTCTGTTTACTATCGCTCACATTATGCATTGATTGTATAAACAAAGATGAGAAATCAATTATCATGCAAATTTACTTAAATAAGAAAAGTCAGCAGGCAAAAAATAGTTTTGGCAAAGCGAATTGAATACTAGCAAAAATTGAAAAATGATATTTTCATATACCAGCAATGCTGGATGTTAAAAACAGTATACTTAGTTGAAATATATGGCTCATTCGCTTGGGCTATTAATTCAAGTAATAAAATCCCATTTCATTTTTAAAACCAATAGATGAAATAAAAAATAGAAAATATAATCGGGTTAGGATTGGCCTTAAATAAAATGAGACGAGCCTCGCCAAACGAAGAATACACAAATTGCGGGGCCCTCAGCTAATTGTAATAAATTTTAGACTCGGAAGACCGTTTAGCGAATTTCACGGTCTTTCCAAAGTCAATCAAGACGATAGACTCTTTAGGTATGATTTGTAAATAAATTATTTTCCTAAATACGGGTGCGCATTTATGTGACCCAAATCTTACTCACGGCGAAACCGAAATACGTTAAAGTCACAGTCGTACTGGTTGCGGTGTGACTCTGAGTGTGTTTTCGTGACGTTGCAATTCTCCTAAAATTGAAAAGCGGAACAATAATAGCATATAAATTAAAATATATAAAGAAATCAGATAAAAACAAAAATCGCAGTTGAGCGACCGTGTTAGAACCACGGAACTCGGGAATGCCTAACACCTTCTCCCAGGTTAACAGAATTCCTTATCCGGATTTCTGGTTCGCGGACTGTAATACATAGTCAATCTTTTCCTCGATTCGGGATTCAACCGGTGACTTGGGACACCATAAAATCCCGAACCGATTGTCCTTTAATTGGAAAAACTCCTTCCCTTACGTTATTTTTATCCGTTTCGGATATTTGAGCGTCGGGGTATACCTTACGAGCGTAATATATGCTTAATTGGGGTGGTAAAAAAGGGATGTGTGACAGCTCTGGCGACTCTGCTGGGGATAAGTAACCCGAACTTCGGTTCGGGGTTTAAGAATTCGAGCTCATTTAAAATTGTTGTTTTTGCTTATATCTGATTTCATTATATGTCTTGATCAATGTGCTACATGTTTACCGCTTTGATATTACGTGAAATGTATATATAAAAACTGTGCCGAAAACCCTTCTTTTCTTACCTCTGGGGATGTGCTTACTGGTTGAGACTCCCCTTTCTGTTAATGTCAATACCAAAAATAAGAAAAAAGAGGCCGGATAAGTTACAAAGCCGATTGACCCCGCGGGTCACCGGTACGTAGCCCCCTCTTCGATCCGAGTTGTCCACTCGGGTACACGGTCTAGTACCAACGAAAAATCAGGATATTGAGCCTAGGTCTAGGACGTTTATTTGTATCATATCTGACTTAGGGGACTCAACACATGGGTTGAGTTCGTCTAGGACAGGTGACGCGGTAATCAAAGACCGAGCATATTATATATTGCATTTATTTGTCCTGCATTATTATGATGATTGGTTAAATTCCTGAAAACAAAAAGAAATAGAATTTTGGAATAGAAAAATATCAAAAGTATTGACGAAATGCTGTCGAAAATTTGAAAGTTTGAAAAATAGGAAGAACAATTTTGTTGAAATAATTGGTCACATAACAATCTGACCGAACTACGCAGGTTTGATTCTCCCCATTAGGTGGGATACGTAGGCAACCTTCATCGGGTCCAACCACCCCTTCAAAAATCAAAAATAAAAAATGTCGAAGTTTTAGTTTTCAATAAAATCAAAGTGACGCTGTTTTTGAAAATAGCCGAATGTTCCGAAAGGACACCGGAAGGCTGTTTTTTGCATAAATGGCCACTTTGAAATCTTTCCTTTTTCTTTTTGAATAATAGCCTTGAAATATTCCATGTGGAAATGTTGAAAGGCCGTAGCCTCAAAATCAAGTTTGAGTTTACCACCCTTTTTCAAAAAAAAAAATGTGTGTTTAGTTTTCAATAAATCGAAGTGATGCTGTTTTTGAAAATAGCCGAATGTTCCGAAAGGACGCCGGAAGGCTGTTTTTGCAAAAATAGCCATTTTGAGTCATCATTCAACTTTAAAAAAATAACCACTTTATCAAATAAGCCATTACATGGCCGGAATTTTGCTGATAGCCACAGCTTTGCATTTTAACCTCCTCAGTCTTGTGTTGGCCTGTATCGGTGCTGAACGATGCCCCATAGGCCATAGGATAGAAATTTTTGAATTTGTATATTCTTAAATAAAATTTTGCAAAAAGAGTCACTTTGTCTAAATAAGCCATTAAATGGCCAATTTTGTAAAAATAGTCAATTGACATTAAATACTTTTCAATCTTGTGTTGGCTTATGGCGATGCCGAATGATGCCCCTATGAGCCACAGGATGAAAAAAAAATTTCAAGTTTATCTTTCTTAAATAAATTTTGCAAAAATAGCCATTTTGCCCAATAAGCCATTACATGGCTAATTTTGTAGAAATAGTCATAATTGGCGCTAAAAATATTCTTATTCTTGTAGAAATCTCTGGCACAAGGTGTGAAAGTTTTTCATGAGAGTTTGTAGTTGGAGTCGGCTTTTACAATTTTTCTTAAAAAAAAGAAAAACAAATCAAATAATCATCTCTTTATTTCTTGCATTAATTTGCAAGAACTACGCTCGGTCTGATTCATGCGGGGTCATGATATGTAGGCAATCCACATAGGATTCGACCATTTCCATAACCAAAAAGAAAAAATTAAATATTAAAAAAAATAAAAAAATAAAAATAAAATAAATGAGAAAAAAGAGAAAAATAGAAAAAATAATAACAACAATTAAGAAAATAAAGGAAGGTTTAGGAAGCACAGATATGAGAAGCTGGAACGACACATATGCATGATAGAAATGTTTAACTGTCTAGGTTCATTACATCCCTAATGTGCGTTTACGTGTGTGTCAAATGTCCTAACGCTAACGTGATGACTTCGCTTTGTCGTGTCCATATACAGAAAGGTGGTTGGTTGTGGTTCTAAAATAACTCTTCCCTGTAACACAAAGTTAGAGGACAATGGCAGAGGATCTCAAGACTGAGTGGGTTGATACCGATACCCGACAACAGCTGGTTGAACAAAACCACGGGTTAGTAGAAGAAGTCAAAATATTGAGACAACATGTGGCTGACATGTATCGGGCATGGATGGATGGAAAAGCACCACCCCCGCCACCACCTAGCTTCCTGGACTCTGTCCTTACCCGTACAATGAACCCAATGCCAGATGATCCCCCACACTCTCCATATATGCCCGCCTATCACAACTTCTCCAGCTGCTCAACTAGCTCAACTACTCGTCCTCCAGCTATGTTTTCCCAACGCTACTCCCGTCCCCAACACCACTACTCTCCCGGGACACCCAAAATCGTACTTCACCTTCCAGGTACCCAGCTCCACAAAAATCCTACCAACCCCCACGAACATACCGGAAACCCCCTGGGTCAGGTTTCAGGCCAAATAAGGCGTTTAGGGAGGAGAGGTTGCTGAAGCGAGAAAAGACGCTCACCCCTATCGGAGAATCCTATGAAAGTCTGTTTGAAAAGTTAAAACATGTCGGCCTGATTACACCGCTCCCCGGATATACTCCCGATCCACGTGCAAGAAGATTCGATCCTACTGCACGATGTGCATACCATTCCAATGTCAGAGCGCACGATATTGAGAGTTGTCGTACCTTGAAAAAGGAAATAGAAAGAATGATTCAAAAATGATGGTTAATTGTGATCAATGACGATGACAGGGAGCACACGAATCCTCTGGGGGGTATATTGACTGAAGCTAAAAATGTTGAAGCAGATGGAAGCCTCAACAATATTGATGCAGAACTTAGTGGCTAAAATGTTGTGCTTGGTAGTTGGAAAGACACTCCGTCTTTGGGTCAGCTAGATGGAGTTTTGGTGGTTCATTTTTGTTGACATTTCTGTTGTCCGAGTTATTTTTAAGATTGTGATTCTGATTTTGTCTTGGGGTCAAACCCTCTTGTCCTTCCATTTTTGTCCTAGCAATTTGCTTTGGTCTTGCCCAGTTTTATTTCAGGGCTGTACTCTAGTTTGTTTTGCTTGTTTTGACATTGAACCATTTCGTCATTAGTTTAATGAAGCTTTCGGTCTTTTGTTACTTTCGGTCATCTTATTTGTTTAGTTCTTTTTACCCTTTAGATTTGTCTTGTGTTCAAACGCCAAATCTAATGACACGACATGCGCACACATAATTGTGGCATAATTCTAAAAGTTAATCATGAAGCAATTGGAAGATGATAGGGTAATTTAAAGGAAATGAAAACAATTTGAGATTATTCGGATCTTGAGTCTTGTGAAACCGGGGCAATTAAAAAAGAAACAGTCAAAGGCAAGCTGGCTAAATCGACGTAGGGTGGTTCATAATAATGAAAATGAGAGTGTTGTCCAACTGTGCTTTAAAGATATGACGAATGTTAATCGTGTTGTTTGCACCTGGTATGTTTTGAAGATTGGAATGACGAAGGCATTTTGTTCTGCTACCCAAATACTTTATCCTTCGTTAACCCTTCGAGCCTTATTTTGATTTCTTTCATACCCCTCCTTCGGAATCAGTACCAAAATTAGAAACACAAATGGGGAAGTTAAAGAAAGAAAAAGAGAAAAACAAAAACTACCAAAAAGGAACGAAAGAGAAAAAAAATTGAAAAAATGATGAAAAGGAAAACTAGAAAAATGAGGAATGGGGAACTACGTTTGACCTGATTACTCAAAGAGGATACGTAGGCGCTTCACAGCTCGGTCATAGTGTAAATAAAAATCAAAAAATTCCCAAGCCAGAAACCGGGGCAACAAAAGTTGTGTTTATAAGGAAGATGTAGACTCCGAAGGTTGTAATTTTGAACCCATATTGTTTTGTTTCGAGCCTTTAATACCATTTCTTTCTAGCCCTATCCAATTCCACATTACGGTCCGAAGAAAGACCTTTTGACCAATCTTCAAAAGAAGCCAAGTTAGGCAAATGAGAGAAGTCTTATCAGAACATAACACTCTGATTCCCATCAGAGAAGACTCTGATCTGCAGCAGAAGAAATATGAGAGAATCTTAGCGGTAACACCCGAATCCCCAGCTGAAGAGAAACACGAATGAGAGAGTCTTAGCGGTGAAAACCTTCACAGGCACCATAAGGCGATGAAAGCTGAGAGAAAAACCGAACTGAGAGAGGCTTGATAGTGAAAACCCCTCGGGCACTACAAGTCGAACGAAGATTGGAACTCAAATGAGAAAGCCCCAGGCGAAGATTACAAAAGGCGGTCTGACGACGGAGGATAGGCCATATGTGCATGTCATGTCCATTAGAGTTGGTATCCACGTTTGATAGGTTTACTTTATAATTTTCTTTTTAGAGAGTCATCTTCCTTTTGTCTTTTATTCTGTCTCCTTTTATCTTTCTCCTTTCTATCGAAAATTCCCCAATAGAGTCTATTTGCAAGAAATGACTGCAAAATTTTCCATCAGCTTTCTAAATTACGCAAGATGGGATTTGATTGGTACACCCAAGTGGTGTATGTCAGGAGGGATCAAGCGCAAGGACAGTGTCCAGAGGGATATTCCCCACCCATAGGAAATTGACAAGGGGATGGATTGGTGTCAATGAGGATATCTCAAGGAAGGTTAATGACTTCAAGGCCAAGGTCAAGGGGACTCAAAGGTCGGTAAATGCCCATTCCTTAAATATGCCGCAAAAGAAAGGGAGATATCCCCAGTAGAAAGGTATTCCCAGTGACAAGGGTGAACAAAGAAAATGGTTCACCAGTAAAACATGCAAGGTCTTCACGCAGGGTCACTATCATAGGAATTCGGTTGGTCAAGATACCAGTGGAAAACTACGTGGAAAGGCTCGCAAATAAAAAGTTGTCACGGAAGGCGGGGAAGCAAGAAAGGAGAAAACTATCCCCAGCATGAATATCATCAAATGATAACATCCCCAGCAGGGTCTGACAATGAAACGCAGAGCAGGGAAAGAAGAGGAGAACCATCCCCAGCAGGAGCACCATAACCAGCCACCACATTTTAAAACTAACCAATTTTTCTTTGATTTGAAACAGGAAAAATAGGGGTTGTTGGCAGAAAAGCATGCCACGAAGAAGATTCTCAAACTGGGGCAGAAAATTTTCTCCCGTTGCGAAAATTTTCTCGAAACCAAATACCTGGTTGGGAAAAGAAGCCAGATAACGCGAGGAAATGATCTTTGAACCCGGTTATCCCCAGCAACTTTGAAAGAAAGAAAACAACAAGCTGTGATTATACCCCCAACAGACATGACAAAATGAGGAAACTTGTGTTTAGAAAGGCAAGAGGCTGGTATCATCCCCAAAAGTTCTCGAAAAAATGAAACACCGATTTCGAGATTTTCCCCGGCAGCATTATATCCTACAGGTTTTTCAAGGGAGCAAAACGCGAGTCCCGAAGGAGGTTTGGAAAGAGGCAAAAGGAAAAGGGACCCCCCGACAGTGTAATCCCCAGCTGATGACATTTCAATCCCCAGCGATCTCGGGAGAGAATAAAGGTTTTTGAAGGAAGTAGAAAAGGAGGAAATAAAGAGGATTTCACCAGAAGTATTACCCCAGCAGGTAAGTAAAAAATTTCCAAAGATATCCCCAACAGTCAAGGCAAAGACAACACAACTCAGGAGGAAAGCAATTCCGAAACAAGGTACTTCAGAAGAGAGGAATGGCGATTTATTTTCAAAAGATGTTGAAGTCAGGATCCCGACTGAAGAGAGGAATGGCGTCTTTATTTTCTAAGTTGATGTTGAAGTCAGGAGCCCGCCTGAAGAGAGGAATGGCGATTTATTTTCAAAAAATGATGTTGAAGTCAAGAGCCCGCCTGAAGAGAGAAATGTCGATTTATTTCAAAAGATGTTGTTGAAGTCAGGAACCCGCCTGAAGAGTGGAGTGGCGATCTATTTTCTAAGTTGATGTTGAAGTCAGGAGCCCGCCTGAAGAGAGGAATGACGATTTATTTTTAAAAGATGTTGTTGAAGTCAGGAGCCCGCCTGAAGAGAGGAGTGGCGATTTATTTTCAAAGTTGATGATTGAAGTCAGGAGCCCGCCTGAAGAGAGGAATGGCGATTTATTTCAAAAGATGATGTTAAAGTCAGGAGCCCACCTGAAGAGAGGAATGGCGATTTATTTCAAAAGATGTTGTTGAAGTCAGGAGCCCGCCTGAAGAGAGGAGTGGCGATCTATTTTCTAAGTTGATGTTGAAGTCAGGAGCCCGCCTGAAGAGAGGAATGGCGATTTATTTTCAAAAAATGATGTTGAAGTCAGGAGCCCGCCTGAAGAGAGGAATGACGATTTATTTCAAAAAGATGTTGTAGTCAGGAGCCCGCCTGAAGAGAGGAGTGGCGATCTATTTTCTAAGTTGATGTTGAAGTCAGGAGCCCGCCTGAAGAGAGGAATGGCGATTTATTTTTAAAAGATGTTGTTGAAGTCAGGAGCCCGCCTGAAGAGAGGAGTGGCGATTTATTTTCAAAGTTGATGATTGAAGTCAGGAGCCCGCCTGAAGAGAGGAATGGCGTTTTATTTTCTAAGTTGATGTTGAAGTCAGGAGCCTGCCTGAAGAGAGGAATGGCGATTTATTTTAAAAAGATGTTGTTGAAGTCAAGAGCCTACCTGGAGAACGGAAAGGCATACCTTTTAATTCAAGAAGACAGTAGCCCGCTAGGAGAGCAAAAGGTTACAGCAAAATGTCCCCGACAGGAATCCAAGAATCAGAAGGAAGGCAACAAGGGTCAGAAAAGATAGATTCAGACTTCGAAGGAAAATAGTTCGAAGATCACAAGGAAGGGACCAATGGTCGGAGTTCGGCAATCAAGATAAGCCGAAATAACAATTGTCAGAAGAGAAGAAGCATGGGAAGAAACATGAAAGCCAGCAGGATGGCAAGGAACATGACAAGATCAAGTTGAAAAGATAGATAAGAATTTACAATACTGTAACTTGGTTTAGCTTCTTATTTTTCGTTTAGCACGATGTAATAAGGAGATCAGTTAAGTAGTGGCACCAGCAGCAATAACAGTAACAGCAAGATCACAGCTTCATGGTAGTCCCACCTACCAAAACTTCCCGAACTACATTGACTTGATTCCCTTTTAGCCAGGGATATGTAGGAGACCTTCTGAAGCAAAGGTTCGGTCGAACTTTTTCAAAAAAATGCTTCATACGTAGTGCTCAAGCGGGCAAAAATTGCTCGTATCCACTCACTTATCTTTGCACAAAAACTCTTCATGTTTCCGCGCAAAGAGGGACAACTGTGAGCACGCGATTTTTGCCCTACATGTGAGTTACTCCCAAAAAGTTCAAAATAAAATAGTTTTGTGTTGAGCGTTGATTTTTGTGATTTTTGTGTTATTTGTTTTCTTTTATTATTTGCATTTTTTGTGTGTGCATGTCTATTGTTTAAATTAATATAAAACACAAAAATGTTTGCATTTTCATATAAATTCATGTTTGTGATTTAGAGTAATTAAGTCGGTTTCACGAAAATGAAAAATAACAAAAAATATATATCTTGTGCATTTTTTACCATTTAAGGTCCAATTGTGTAATTTTGTTTTAATTTGTAAACGTATGATAATTTTATCCAGCATCAATTTGTTATTTGGGAATTAATTAGGATTTTTTTACAATTTCTAGCATTAGGATTTTGATTTACATTTTAAAATTAATTTAGAAAAGTAAAATAAAAGAAACAAACTCAAAATAAAAGAAAAACTCGGAACTGGGCCAATAATGGAGCCCAAATCTCCCTTACCCATTACCAAACCCAAATTTCCCATATCCGGCCCAAGCCAGTCAGTTCCAAAGACTAACCCATTTTAACCAAACGACGTCGTTTTATATTAGTGAAAGGATCCAGGCCGTTGATCTTAAATGATCCAACGGCCAGGATTAATTCTCTAGCTTAGTACATATCCCTAAACCATACCCCTGCCCCCTCAAACCCCCCCTCACCCTTCGTCTCTCTCTCAAACCTCGTCTCTTTCAGAGACGAGGAAACCCTAGCCGCCATCATACCCCACCGCCCTTAAGCCGGAGGCAACCGCTCCGATGACCACCATCTCAACACCCTAGGACCACTCAACCACCCTAAATCCAAATCCACAGACCATTAACCTCGAATCAGCCCGTAGATTCTCGAATCTTGGATTGAAGATTCAAGCTAAACCCAAACCCACTCCAACCGAGCCCAAAATCTCACCCTAGCGCCTCCAGACCACCCTCACACCCCGACTAACATTGGTTCTGTGCAAATCTGGCTAGAAACATTCGAACCCCAAATCGAACGATAAAAAACCCTAAAAATTTCAAACTGGTTTCCGTCCGGAATTAATGGAGGTTTGGGGTTCAGTAGAGTTTTATTGAGGTGTTTTCAATTGAGAACACTGCAATTAAACTCCACTCGACCTCAAAAAAGGATCGAGTCCGAGTTGGCCCAAGTCCAAAAGTTTTGAAGGTTCGAAACCAATTCCAATTGCTGGTAGGTTTTGTTTTTGCTTTTGATTTCTTTTTATTTCCGATTTAGTTTCGTTCAACTTCTACCTTTTTCTTTTTGATTTTTGGATCAAGTGTTTTTGGGTTTACTCTGAATTCTGTTTAGTTAGTATCAGATTTTGTATAAGAATATGATTCGTCTATTATTGTTGATTGGTTTGGATTGCCTCAGTGATGTTATGTTTGTTCATTCTCTTCGTTGTCTATCACTCGTTGCACGCCCGTTCTGTATATTACAATGTTCATACAATTTGTCTAGGTCGAGAACCATGTTTGTTTTTTTCTTAAATATTCATCTCGGTTTTGTCTTATCAGACCTGATTTAAATTGAAATTTGCACTATAATGTGAGGTTCATGAATTGAGTTCAAATGCTTGTTGTTGACTGAATCCAACTTCATTGAGTTTACCCTAGTATGATTGGTTAGGGATTAACTTAGTCAGTTGATTAGATGATTTTGGTTTAGAATTGAAAGGGGTTTAATACAGATTGGTAAGGGTTAAGGAATGTATAGTAGTTTTAATAAATCACAAGGATAATTTAGGAAGATCAAACTTCTGAAAGTGTATTAGTTTGAGTAGTCCACCAATGGGAATAATATATTGTTAAAATCTCAGATTAATTAATAGAAAGAGAGGAATGATGGGTTGGCTTAGCACTTTTGCTAGTGACAAATCAGAAGTAGCATGGGTTTAAAGGGAATTTGAATAAAAAAGGGGGGATGCCAGTATACTTTTCAAAAAAATGGGCTGCCAGCATTAGTTTTAAACTGCCTTGAGTACTTTTAAGAGAGAAAAAGCAAAAGAGTGAGGGAAGAATGATTAAAAAGATTAAGGGGTTCACATGTGCTAAGGGAATAACATGTTGGAAAGCTGAAACACTTTGAATTTAAAAAAGGGGTCTGTTTTTGTCTGTAAAAGGGGGGAGAGACACCAGACTTGAGGGAGGTTTTAAAAAACAGAGAGGGGATACAATCTGGAAGATAGACATTTGGGAGAATTCAAAAAAAAAAAAAAAACAGAGAGTTTCTTTGAGAGATACACACAAACATGGAATAACAAAGAAATCTCTAAGAGTGAATGTGGAAAGCAAAGTCATTGAAGAAGCAATTGTGTTTCGTTTTGAGTCTGAAAGTTCTTTTACTTAGAGTGTTTAAAACCAGAAAGTATTGTCATTTTGCGGTTGGTTTCTTCTGTTGCGGTTTGTGATCACATTTGGTATTTCCGTATTAAAATTGGTATTCTTGGGAATTTGGTGCTGTCTTGAAACTATTCTGTTGCTGTTGCTGGTTCCACTGCTGCCACTGACCTCCTCATTTTCTGTTTGTTTAACAACCTCTAGGTACATATTTGTAACCTCAAGCTATTGGAAATAAATTGAAGTGCCGATCCTTTCTACTTTTAGTCTCTTTTAATTTTGTTGTTCTTTGATCTGGTTTGCAAATTTTTATCAATATAAGAAGTTTGTTCTGAAGTTTGTACTAAAGACTGTCCTATTTTGTGTTTCTATTTGGACTGTTATCGGCTATAACGATGGATTTTAAGCTATTGTGTTCCATGATAGTAGTTTGTGATTAGGCTATTTGAAGGGTAAGTAAAGAGGTTATTGGTTTAAAGTGATAGGCCTTAAATGGTTGAATTAGTAGCGTAGGTTTTGTTTAATTAGGTAGTTAAGTACTTAATAGAATGTTATATATGCATATGTAAATGGTGATTTCAGTGGCAGCTACTAGAAGTGAAATTGGCAAATGAAAGATATCCCACGTTACTGTTTCTGTTAATAGTGGTAGCTACTAGAATGATGATTTCATTTCTGTTTCTGTTTACTGTCGCTCACATTATGCATTGATTGCATAAATAAAGATGAGAAATCAATTATCATGCAAATTTACTTAAATAAGAAAAGTCAGCAAGCAAAAAACAGTTTTGGCAAAGCGAATTAATACTAGCAAAAATTGAAAAATGATATTTTCATATACGAGCAATGCTGGATGTTAAAAATAGTATACTTAGTTGAAATATATGGCTCATTCGCTTGGGCTATTAATTCAAGTAATAAAATCCCATTTCATTTTTAAAACCAATAGATGAAATAAAAAATAGAAAATATAATCGGGTTAGGATTGGCCTTAAATAAAATGAGACGAGCCTCGCCAAACGAAGAATACACAAATTGCGGGGCCCTCAGTTAATTGTAATAAATTTTAGACACGGAAGACCGTTTAGCGAATTTCACGGTCTTTCCAAAGTCAATCAAGATGATAGACTCTTTTGGTATGATTTGTAAATAAATTACTTTCCTAAATACGGGTGCGCATTTATGTGACCCAAATCTTACTCACGGTGAAATCGAAATATGTTAAAGTCACATTCGTACTGGTTGCAGTGTGACTCGGAGTGTGTTTTCGTGATGTCACAATTCTCCTAAAATTGAAAAGCGGAACAATAATAGCACATAAATTAAAATATATAAAGAAATCAGATAAAAACAAAAATTGCAGTTGAGCGACTGTGCTAGAACCACGGAACTCGGGAATGCCTAACACCTTCTCCCAGGTTAACAGAATTCCTTATCCGGATTTGTGGTTCGCGGACTATAATACAGAGTCAATCTTTTCCTCGATTCGGGATTCAACCGGTGACTTTGGACACCATAAATCTCCCAAGTGGCGACTTTGAATAATGAAATAAATTGATCCCGTTCCGACTGTCCTTTAATTGGAAAAATGCCTTCCCTGATTATTATTATATTTCTTCCCGGGGTGTAGTAGTAAACAGTGGCACACATTACGTTTGTGAAAAAAGGAGGTGTGACAAGAACCATCATTACACCTTTAATATATCTACACCCACCATTACACCTTCAGTCATTACACCCCCTTCATTTTTAACCCCAAACACTAGCCGCCCTTGTCTTCCTTCCTCCTCTCTACTGGGCCACCGGAACCCTACCGGTGGTTCGATTCTGGTTGTCTTCTCCGACCATCCTTCACACCCCTGAACCTATTCCTCCTCCTCTTTCACCCCATCATCTTAGTTCTAGCCAAAAACCTTTCATTCCTCTCAAATCTTTAAAAAAACAGGTCGCTGAAACCCTAGCCGGCGACCACCACTTTTGAATCAGCAGTCACCATTAACACCCCTTGACCTTCTCATCGTCCTCCTCAACCCCCACTAGGCCAAATCCTTCGAATAAGCCCCAAACATCTTGAATCTTAAAAAATATTTAGCTGGAACCCTACTCCGGCGAGCACCCCTAACTCTCAAAACCCTCTATCAAACTTCTAACCTTCTTCTAGGAGTCTTTCCTACAAAAGACTCGAGGAGTCTGTTGAGATCCAAAAAACAAAGAAAATTGTCTCAGGGCCTTCTGATGCCAAAAAAATCAAGAACAAGAAAAAAAAATGAAGAAAAAGGAAAAGAAAGAAAGAAAAGAAAAAAGAAAACCAACAGAAGCTAAGTATCCAAACCTTATTTTCTCAACTGTACTATTTGTTTTGTTCGACTTTGTTATCTATTAGTCCCATTATATCCTGAAAACAGTTGTGTGCTTAAATTCTTCTTACATGAAACCAACTATGGATATGCATGATATTTTCTGATTAAGTCATTAGTTAAAGTTGCATGCTTTATATCCGTTTAAGTTTCTTACTTGAATAGATCTAATTTTGATTGAATGATTATGTTAATGGATTCAACCTATATCCAATTTGTCTTCTGAGTCATGTTAATTGAATGTTTAATCACTATATCTGTAAGACGTTTAA
The DNA here is from genome assembly GCA_032618575.1 of Nicotiana noctiflora. Taxonomy (NCBI): domain Eukaryota; kingdom Viridiplantae; phylum Streptophyta; class Magnoliopsida; order Solanales; family Solanaceae; genus Nicotiana; species Nicotiana noctiflora. The sequence continues at coordinate 163,266 of JASVEL010007680.1, forward strand.
TACTGGCTGTTATTGCAATATCATTTTGACTTTTGACCTTTTCTGAAATTCTGATTAATTAAAGGGTTAATTGGGTAATTAATCGTAATTAGGGCTATATTTGTAAGATTGTTTAAATGTGGTTTATTTCTTATGGCTATTTGTGAAATCCAGTGTTGACTTTGACATTTAAAGGTCTAATTGATTTAAGGGTTAGCCGGGTAAATAAACATAAAACACAGGGGTTAAAAGAGGAAGGGATAAATGGTGTTCTGTAATTAAACAAAAGGGGTAGGGGTATAAAAGGCAAAGCTGCCTGGTTCTTATGTAATTAACCAAACAATAAAAGGGTACCTTAGGTATACTAAAAGGGTAAATAAGTAGAAATCAATAGCAAGTGACGGTAGTAAAGACAGTTAAGGGTAATTGGAATAATGTGGATGCAACTAGAATCTTCTAGCAGGGGTTATAGTGCATTCACGGTTTAAATAAGTAGACTAAACTAAAAATAATTAAAAGAGTAGGGGTGGGAAATCTGAAGAATTATGATATTATTATTGATATAGTTGACTTTGTTCAACATTTTTGGTAAACGGGCCCGGACCGGTGATGTGACGGTCCCGGGAGGTCCATAGAAAATATGGGACTCGGTCATGTGCCCAGAGTTGAAATACGAGGTCCAGAACCCCGGTAAAAGAAATTTTCTCTTAAATTATTTTTTGACATTAATAAGGAAAAATGGAAATGAAAATGAGTTAGAAAATATAGGTACCAGGCTCGTATTTTAGTTTTGATGCCCGGTACATGTCTTAAATATTGGTTAAGCGCTTCCTATGAAGTTTGGTCGAAATCAGACATTGTTTGACGTGTTTCGGACCTAAATAGCTAAAGTTAGAAAATTATGAACTTTGAAATGAAATCTTGAGTTTTGGGGGTTGATTCTTAGTTTTTGATGTTATTTTAGCAATTTGATCACTCGATCAAGTTAGTATGATGTTGCTAAGTTAGTGTGTGCATTTGGTTGGGAGCCCCGGGGGCTCGGGAGTGATTTCGCGGGGGTGGTTCGGGGTGTTTTGCATTGAAAATCTGGTATTTTCTTAGCTGTTACTAGTATCTGGCATTTTGTTCTATGCGATCGCATGGGTCTTTCTGCGATCGCATAGTGTAAAAATTTAGGAGCCCAAATTATTCTATGCGATCGCAGCTCCCCTTGTGCGATCGCATTGCCCAGCTACCCATATATATGCAATCACATTGCCTACCTCACGATCGTATAGAGTGTTTCCCAGGCCCAGTCGCAGTTACTCTATGCGATCGCATCCTGATCTCCGCGGTCGCAGTGCACTAGCTTCCGTACCCTATGCGATCGCAATGCCTTGTACGCGATCGCATAGGGCATTTTTGCCCAGTGATTTTTCATAAAACCAGAACAGAATGCACGAGAATTTTCACACAAAATACATAAGGGTCCTTCTCATTCACTCTCCATTTTAAAGCCGCTAGCTCCCATTCCTCCATAGCTCCTTGGGTAAGTTTCCTAATATAATTTCTTCATTATTTCTTCATTATATCATAGTTAATCCTAGTCTAATTAATGAATTCAAGATAGAAATTGGGGGTTTTGGGTAGAACTAGGGCTTGTGGAATTTTGGGTGTTTCAATCTCAATTGGAGGTCGGATTGTGAAACAAACCATATATTCTAACTCGTGGGATTATGGGTGATAGGAATTTGGTCCGGGCTTCGAGTTTGGACCATGTGGACCCGGTGTCGGATTTTGCTATTTTTGGAAGAATGATGGGAATTTCATTTTTAGGCTATGGGATTGTATTATTGAGTCCTAATTTATATTGAATTGGAATTGACTAGATACCATTGTTTCGGAGTCGGATTCTAGAGGAAAGGCGGTGCTAGTGGATTGATTGCTATTTTCGGACCAAGGTAAGTGTTTGATCTAATCCTAGCTTGAGGTAATAGGACTAGAGTATTATTGCTTGCTATTTGCTAAATGATTGAGTGCGGTGTATAGTCATGGTGACGAGTATCTATACACTGGCGTCTAGCATGACCGTGAGTCTTATTTGTACATGCCTTGGGGTATATTTTGAAAATCATTCATATTAAAAGATGAATTTTGTTGAGAAATTATTTATGAAACATAAGATTTCTTGGAGTTTTGGCTCAAATGGTAGTGACCTTTATGAAGCCAGAATTGTAAATATTGTAAAGAAATGTAGTTGGATCCCTTGCCGGGATGAGTAGATTCTGATGGTTGTTGCTCCCTTATTCGGTGGAGCGTTATATGTAATCTCCACTGTTGAGACGTTTGAGCTGTTAGTGGTACCCTTATGATCGTTATATTGCCGAGTTTTCTCAAAAAGGGGAACTCCTTGAGAGAGGCTATATGAATCATTTATTATGATTATTGGGATCGTGTGGCACGCAGTCCACTATATTATATTATTAGGATCGTGTGGCACGTCGTCTACTATATTATATTATTGGGATCGTGTGGCACACCGTCCACTATATTATGACTATTGGGATCATTTGGCACGCCGTCCACTATATTATATTATTGGGATCGTGTGGCACGCCGTCCACTATATTATGATTATTAGGATCGTGTGGCACGCCTCTACTATATTATATTATTAGGATCGTGTGGCACGTCGTCCACTATATTATATTATTGGGATCGTGTGGCACGCCGTCCACTATATTATGATTATTGGGATCGTGTGGCACGCCGTTCACTATATTATATTATTGGGATCGTGTGGCACGTCGTCCACTATATTATATTATTGGGATCGTGTGGCGCGCCGACCACTTATGAAAGTAAATAAGGTAATTTTGGTTTAATGTCATCACAGATGACCCGTTCTCCTTTCAGTTGTATACTTCACATATAATCATGTTGTTCTTTATGTTATTGTTGTATCTATATGTGTATCTGTACAGGTTGGTTTAGTAAGTCATGTCTAGCCTCGTTACTACTTCGCCGGGGTTTGGCCAGGCACTTACCAGCACATGGGGTCGGTTGTGCTGATGCTACACTTTCTGTGCTTTTTGCACAGATCACAGCGTTGAAGCAGCTTACGGTCAGCAGCAGCAGTAGGATATTGTTGGGAGTTGTCATCAGCTTCAGGGACTCTTGAGGTAGCCTAGCCGGTGTTCGCAGGTCGAAGTCCCTATCCCTTATCTCAGTTTGTTTTATTGTATCAGAACAGACTTATGTAATTTTCTTTCATTCAGACTTGGTTGTAGTACTCTTTAGTAGCATGTGAGATAGCGACACCAGGTTTTGGGGTTGTGTTGTGTTCAGTATTTTTCCGCATTTGATTCTTCTTTATTGAATTTCTAAAGGGTTTTTCCGACAAGATTAATTATTTTAAATATATTCTGTTGTTAAGGATTGGCTAGCCTAGCTTCGATAGTAGGCGCCATCACGACTCCCGATGGTGGGAAATTCGGGTCATCACAAGTTGGTATCAGAGCTCTAGGTTTCATAGGTCTCGCTACTCACGGACAAACTAGGTAGAGTCTGAGGGATCGGTATGGAGACGTCTGTATTTATCCCTCAGAGGCTACAGAGTTAGGAAAAATTTCACTTTTGTTCTTTCTTGTCGCGTGATTCTGTTTCTCAAACACTGATTGTCCTTCTACTCTGTTCTTTCGCAGATGGCGAGAACGCATGCTTCATCTTCCACCGCGCGGCAGCCCGATCCCACAGCTGCACCCGCGAGGGGTAGAGGCTGAGGTCGGGGCAGAGCCCAGCCCCAAGTAGCCATTCTAGAGGTGGAGCCTCATGTTGACTGTGATGAGGAGGTTCGGGCCCCAACAATACAAGTGTGCCCAGCTCAGGTCCCAGGAGGAGTTGTGATCACCCTAGAGTATCAGGATGCTATAGTCAGACTAGCAGGCTTTATGGAGAGTGTTTCAAGAGCGGGGTTGTTACTAGATGCACCAGCCACCTCTCAGGATGGAGGAGGGGTTCAGACTCCTGTTACACGTACCCTGGAGCAGGCAGCTCCTAAGGCCCATGCCCCAATAATTCAGCCAATTATGGCAGTTCAGCCAGGTATTCCTGCTCAGGCTGGCGATGGAGCGGCCATAACTTCTGATGCTTTGTGGAGACTTGATCGGTTCTCCAAGCTATTCACTACCACCTTCAGCGGTGCTTCGTCCGAGGATCCCCAGGATTTCTTATTCAGCTTCCATGAGATTCTCAGGAACATGGGCATAGTAGAGACCAATGGGGTCGATTTCTGCACTTTCAGGCTTACAGGATCCGCCAAGACTTGGTGGAGGGATTTCTGTCTATCCAGACCAGCAGGGTCTCCGGCTTTGTCATGGGACCACTTCGTGGAGTTATTCTTGGAGAAGTTTCTCCCTGTCACTCAGCGGGAGTAACTTCACAGGCAGTTTGAGCGCCTGTAGTAGGGCACCATGACAATCACTAAGTACGAGACCAGATTCATTGACTTGGCACGCCATGCAGTAGTGATACTCCCTACAGAGCGGGAGAGGGTCCGCATATTTATTGATGGGTTGATTCAATCGATTTGCCTACAGATGGCCATGGGAGTGGGTAGTGATATTTCCTTCCAAAAGGCGGCCAATGCGGCCCGCAGAGTTGAGGTGGCCCTCGAACGGGGAGGTAGTCAGATATCAGATAAGAGACCTCTCCATTCTGGTAGATTTAGCGGTACCTCGTTTGGAGGTAGGGATTCTTATTGTAGGGGTTAGGCACCGAGGCCCTTTCAATCAGCTCTTTAGACTTCTCATGGTAGTTCAGGCAGTAGTGGTCACCATCAGTATCAGTCAGATCAGCAGCCTATCAGTGCACCCCCACTCCGTTATTCTCACTAGTAGAGGACTTGTTACTTGTGGTGATCCGAGGCATATTGCCGGGTTTTGTCCTTGAGATTCGAGAAGTTCTCAGCAGGGTCTCACCCCATGATTCAGGCAGCGGGTGATTCATAGCCCGCCCAGCCAGCTAGAGGCGGGGGTAGAGATCCTAGAGGTGGAGGTAGGGACTGTAAAGGTGGAGCTCATACCGGTAGAAGTAGAGGTTAGCCAGCGGTTGATCGCCCTAGAGATGTAGCTCAGGAGGGTGGGGCCTAGCCTCGTTTCTATGCTTCGCCACCCAGGCCAGAGGATGAGTCTTCCGATGCGATTATTACAGGTACTATTCTGGTCTGTGACAGGGGTGCTTCAGTGCTATTTGACCCTAGGTCTACATTTTCATACGTGTCGTCTTATTTTGCACCCTACCTGCATATGCCCAACGATGCTTTGGGTATTCCTGTATATGTATCTAGACCAGTGAGTGATCCGATAGTGGTTGATCGGGTCCATCGTTCTTGTATAGTAGTGTTTGAAGGTCTTGAGACCCGTGTTGACCTATTGCTTCTAGACATGGTGGATTTTGATGTTATATTGGGGATGGATTGGCTGTCCCCGTATCATGCGATCTTGGATTGTCACGTAAAGACCGTGACTTTGGCTTTAGCGAATATGCCCCGATTGGAGTGGAGAGTGACTTCAGGTCATGCCACCCACATCATTATTTCTTATGTTAAGGCTCGACGTATGGTCGAGAAGGGGTGTCTAGCATGTTTGGCTTATGTTCGCAACTCCAGCTCAGAGGTTCCTTCTATTGACTCTGTCCCTGTTGTTCGGGAATTTCCATAGGTATTTCCTTCAGGCCTGTCGGGCATGCCACCCGACAGGGATATTGATTTTTGCATTGATCTGGCCCCAGGCACGCAGCCCATTTCCATTCTGTCACCGTATGGCCCCGCCAGAGCTAAAAGAGCTTAAGGATCAGTTGCAAGATCTGTTGGAGAAGGGTTTCATCAGGCCTAGTGTTTCTCCCTTGGGTGTGCCAGTTCTCTTTGTGAAGAAAAATAATGGTTTCATGCGGATGTGTATTGGCTATCGACAGCAGAACAAGGTAATAATTAAGAACAAATATCCACTACCGAGGATTGATGATTTGTTCGACCAGTTGCAGGGTGCACATGTGTTTCCAAGATAAATTTGAGATCAAGTTATCACCAGCTGAGGATTAGGGCGCCTGATGTCCCTAAGACAACATTCTGCACTCGGTATGGGCATTATAAGTTCTTGGTCATGTCTTTTGGGTTGACCAATGCTCCAACAACATTCTTGGAGTTGATGAACCGAGCGTTCAGGCCTTATTTGGACTTGTTCATGATTGTCTTCATTGATGATATTCTTGTGTACTCCCACAGCCAAGAGGAGCACGAGCAGCACCTCAGAGTGGTTCTTCAGACTCTAAAGGATAGCCAGTTGTATGCCAAGTTTTCAAAATGCGAGTTTTGGTTGAGTTTAGTGACGTTTTTGGGTCATGTCGTATCATCTGAGGGTATTCAAGTAGATCCAAAAAAGATTGAGGCAGTTAAGAATTGGCCTCGACCAGCTTCAGCGATAGAGATTCATAGTTTCCTGGGGCTAGCTGGTAATTATCGTCGATTTATGGAGGGATTTTCATCTATAGCTGCCCCGATGACCAGGTTAACCCAGAAGGGTGCCCAGTTCAGGTGGTCAGATGAGTGCGAAGAGAGCTTTCAGAAGCTCAAGACAGTTTCGACTACAGCACCGATATTGGTTTTGCCCACAAGTCTGGGACCTTACACTGTTTATTATGATGCTTCCCATGTTGGTTTTGGTGCGGTATTGATGCAGGATGGCAGGGTTATTGCTTATGCTTCGAGGCAGTTGAAGATCGACAAGAAGAACTACCCAGTCCATGATCTAGAGATAGCAGCCATTGTTCATGCCTTGAAGATTTGGAGGCACTATTTATATAGTGTGACGTGTGAGGTGTACACGGATCACAAGAGTTTGCAATACTTGTTCAAGCAGAAAGAGTTGAATTTGAGGTGGCGGAGGTGGTTGGAGCTATTGAAGGACTATGATGTTACTATCTTACACCACCCGGGTAAGGCCAATGTAGTGGCCGACGCATTGACCAGGAAGTCAGCCAGCATGGGTAGTATTGCATATATTCCGGTCAGCCAGAGACCACTTGCCTTAGATATTCAGGCCTTGGCCAATCGGTTAGTTAGGTTGCACATTTCAGAGCCTAGCCGAGTATTAGCTTGCACGGTCGCTCGCTCTTCATTATTGGAGCGGATCCGTGATTGACAGTTTGATGATCCTCATTTGTGTGTCTTGAGAGACACTGTGCAGCATGGAGGTGCCAGGAAGGTGACCTTGGATGCAGATGGTGTTTTGAGATTACATGGGCGAGTATGTGTGCCCAATGTTGATGGCATTCGAGAGTTGATCTTAGCGTAGGCCCATAGTTCTCAATATTCTATTCACCTGGGCGCCGCGAAGATGTATCAGGAGTTGCGGCAGCATTACTGGTGGCGTAGGATGAATAAAGACATTGTTGCATATATGGCTCGGTGTTTAAATTGTCAGCAGGTCAAGTATGAGCATCAGAGACCTGGTGGTATGTTTTTAAGAGGATTGAGCTTCCCGAGTGGAAGTGGGAGCGGATTACCATAGACTTCGTTACTGGACTTCCAGTGACCCGGAAGAGATTTGATGCTATTTGGGTCATTGTTGATAGGCTGACTAAGTCATCGCATTTCATTCATGTTACTACTACTTATTCTTCAGAGAGACTAGCTGAGATTTACATCCGAGAGATTGTTCGTCTTCATGGGATACCGACATCTATCATTTCGGATCGGGGTACACAGTTCACCTCACGCTTTTAGAGAGCAGTTCAGCAGGAGCTAGGTACCCAGGTTTAGTTGAGTACAACATTCCATCCTCAGACGGACGGTCAGTCCGAGAGGACTATTCAGATATTGGAGGATATGCTCCGAGCCTGTGTTATTGATTTTGGAGGCTCTTGGGACCGGTTCTTGCCTTTAGAAGAGTTTGCCTACAACAACAGCTACCAATCCAGTATTCAAATGGCACCTTATAAAGCGTTGTATGGTAGGCAGTGTCGGTCTCTAGTCGGATGGTTCGAGCTGGGAGAGGCTCGGTTGTTGGGTAGTGATTTAGTCCAGGAGGCCTTGTACAAGGTCAAGATTATCCAGGAGAGGTTGCATTTAACTCAGTCTAGGCAAAAAAGTTATGCGGATCGCAAGGTTCGAGATGTGGATTTCATGGTTGGTGAACGAGTATTGCTCCGTGTATCGCCTATGAAGGGCGTGATGAGATTGGGAATAAGGGCAAGCTTAGCCCTAGATATATTGGCCCATTTGAGATACTTGATCGAGTAGGAGAGGTGGCTTACAGACTTGCCTTGCTACCTAGCTTGTCAGTTGTGCATCCAGTGTTTCATGTGTCTATGCTCCGGATGTATCACGGTGATCCTACCCACGTGTTAGATTTCAGTACTGTCCAGTTGGACAAGGATCTGTCCTACGAGGAGGAGCTGGTAGCTATTCTAGACCGACAGGTTCGACAGTTGAGGTCGAAGAGTTTTCCTTCAGTGCGTGTGTAGTGGAGAGGTCAGCCTCCTGATGCTTCGACCTGGGAGTCCGAGTCTGATATGCGTAGCCGTTACCCTCATCTATTTCCTGACTTAGGCACTTCTTTCTTTTGTCCGTTCGAGGACGAACGGTTGTTTTAGAGGTGGAGAATGTGACGACCCAAAGGGTCATCACCGTATTTCTCCCTTTTTCTGCACTTCCAAGGTCTTGAAAACCTCACTCTCAGTTGCCTCAATGTGTGTGCACAGTCCGGGCGCGAGGCCGGAAAGTTTTTGTGTTAAGATATATGAATTCTATGGAACATTTGAAGAATTGTGATATTATTATTGATATAGTTGACTTTGATCAATATTTTTGGTAAACGGGCCTGGACCGGTGATGTGACAGTCTCGGGAGGTCCATAGAAAAATATGGGACTCGCGCATATGCCCGGAGTCGAAATCCGAGGTCCAGAACCCCGGTAAAAGAATTTTTCTGTTAAATTGTTTTCTGAAATTAATAAGGAAAAATGGAAATGAAAATGAGTTAGAAAATATAGGTATCAGGCTAGTATTTTGGTTCTGACGCCCAGTACAGGTCTTAAATATTGGTTAAGCGCTTTATGTGAAGTTTGGTCGAAATCGGACGTCGTTTGACATGTTTCGGACCTAAATAGCTAAAGTTAGAAAATTATGAACTTTGAAATGAAATCTTGAGTTTTGGGGGTTGATTCTTAGCTTTTGATGTTATTTTAGCGATTTGATAGCTCGAGCAAGTTCGTACGATGTTGTTGAGTTGGTGTGTGCATTTGGTTGGGAGCCCCGGGGGCTCGGGAGTGATTTTGGGGGTGGTTCGAGGTGTTTTGCATTGAAAATTTTGTATTTTCTTAGTTGTTACTGGTATCTGGCATTTTGTTCTATGCGATCGCATAGGTCCTTCTGCGATCGCATAGTGTAAAAATTTAGGAACCCAAATTATTGTATGTGATCGCATTGGCCAGCTTCCCATATATATGCGATCGCATTGCCCACCTCGCGATCGCATGGAGTGTTTCCGAGGCCCAGTCACAGTTACTCTATGTGATCGCATCCTGCCCTCCGTGATCGCAGTGCACTAGATTCCCTACCCTATGCGATCGCAATGCCTAGTATGCGATCGTATAGGGCATTTTTGCCCAGTGGTTTTTCATAAAACCAGAACAAAATGCACTGGAATTTTCACAAAAAATACATACGGGTCCTTCTCCTTCACTCTCCATTTTCAAGCCACAAACTCCCATTCCTCCATAGCTCCTTGGGTAAGTTTCCTAACATCATTTCTTCATTATTTCTTCATTAAATCATAGTTAATCCTAGTCTAATTCATGAATTCAAGGTAGAAATTGGGGGGTTTGGGTAGAACTAGGTCTTGTGGGATTTTGGGTGTTTCAACCTCAATTGGAGGTTGGATTGTGAAACAAGTCATATATTCTAACTCGTGGGATAATGGGTGATTGGAATTTGGTCCGAGCTTCGAGTTTGGACCATGTGGGCCTAGTGTCGGATTCTGGTATTTTTGGAAGAATGATGGGAATTTCATTTTTAGGCTATGGGATTGTATTATTAAGCCCTAATTGATGTTATTGAATTGGAAATGACTAGATACCATTGTTTCGGAGTCAGATTCTAGAGGAAAGGCGATGCTAGTGGATTGATTGCTATTTTCGGACAGAGGTAAGTGTTTGATCTAATCCTGGCCTGAGGGAATAGGACTAGAGTATTATTGTTTGCTATTTGCTAAATGATCGAGTGTGGCGTATAGGCATGGTGACGAGTATCTATACACTGGCGTCTAGCATGATTGTGAGTCTTATTTGTACTTGCCTTGGGGTATATTTTGAAAATCATTCCTAGTAAAAGATGAATTTAACATGATGAATTAGTTGAGGAATTATTTATGAAACATAAGATTTCTTGGAGTTTTGGCTCAAATGGTAGTGACTTTTATGAAGCCAGAATTGTAAATATTGTAAAGAAATATGGTTGGATCCCATGCCGGGATGAGTAGATTCTGATGGTTGTTGCTCTCTTATTTGGTCGAGCGTTATATGTAATCTCCACTATTGAGATGTTTGAGCTGCTAGTGGTACCCTTATTGGGTAGATCGTTATATTGGCGAGTTTTTCCAAAAAGGGGAACTCCTTGAGAGAGGCTATATGAATCATTTATTATGATTATTGGGATCGTGTGGCACGTCATCAACTATATTATATTAATGGGATCGTGTGGCACGCCGTCCACTATATTATGATTATTGGGATCGTGTGGCACGCCGTCCACTATATTATATTATTGGGATCGTGTGGCACGCCGTCCACTATATTATGATTATTGGGATCGTGTGGCACGTCGTCCACTATATTATGATTATTGGGATCGTGTGGCACGCCGTTCATTATATTATATTATTGGGATCATGTGGCACGCCGTCCACTATATTATGATTATTAGGATCGTGTGGCACGCCGTCCACTATACTATATTATTGGGATCGTGTGGCACGCTGTCCACTATATTATATTATTAGGATCGTATAGCGCGCCGACCACTTATGAAAGTAAATAAGGTGATTTTGGTTTAATGCCGTCACAGATGACCCGTTCTCCTTTCATTTGTATACTTCACATATAATGCTGTTGTTCTTTCTGTTATTGTTGTATCTATATGTGTATCAGTACATGTTGGTTTAGTAAGTCCTGTCTAGCCTCGTCAATACTTCGCCGGGGTTTGGCCAAGCACTTACCAGCACATAGGGTCTCTTGTGCTGATGCTACACTTTCTGTGCTTTTTGCATATATCACAACGTTGGAGCAGCTTACGGTCAGCAGCAGCAGTATGATATTTTCTGGGAGTTGTCTTCAGCCCAGGGACTCTCGAGGTAGCCTAGCTGGCGTTCGCAGGCTGAAGTCCCTATCCCTTATCTCAATTTGTTTTTATTGTATCATAACAGACTTATGTATTTTTCTTTCATTTAGACTTGGTTGTAGTACTCTTTAGTAGTCTGTGAGATAGCGACACCAGGTTTTGGGGTTGTGTTGTGTTTAGTATTTTTCCGCATTTGATTCTTCTTTATTGAATTTCTAAAGGGTTTTTCCGCAAAGTTTAATTATTATTAGTGTATTCTATTGTTTAGGATTGGCTGGCCTAGCTTCGATAGTAGGCTCCATCACGACTCCCGATGGTGGGAAATCCGAGTCGTGACAATATCTGTGGATAAAATATCTGAAGGTGAAAACATTTTGGTGCCCAAGATAGCTTCCGCATCAGTTATGGTTGCTACAGAGATGTTGAAAAATGGGTTTCTCCCTGGGAAAGGTTTAGGAGCTGCACTACAAAGAATAACACAGCCAGTATCTCTTCCAGGAATCATTTAAACTTGTGGGTTGGGTTTTAAGCCAATTATTGCCGACATAAAAGGAGCCCAAAAATTGAAAAAGAAAGGATGGACCCTCCCTAAGCCTATCCCTAAACTCTCTTATTCATTCGTCAAGCCTGGTATAAAAAGGCGTCTGGCAACGGTCATGCCCAACCTATTAGAGATAAGGCTAGACAGGGAGCTGCTGGAAAGATTTGAGAAGTTGTTCGAAGATGTGAACATGGTAGAGGCAGTTGAGGGCACAAGTAAAATGCACGTCCAGTTTGTTGGATCACAGATCAAGCTGAATAGCTGGGAAGCTACTCCTCTTCTGACTAGAAGGGAGTTGTGGTAGTTAGCTTTGATATATCATTATTAATCTATTTTATTTCAAGGCTGTAATACAGATTCTATGTTCCGTCCAATCGGACGTGTCAAACCTTGTTATCTTTTGAATTTTTTAATGAAATGCAATTTCTTTCTTCCTCCATTCTGATAATCTTATTTTATTTTTATTTCTTTTCTTGTACAGTCCGTTTTACGCTGATTTCAATTATGTGTCATGCATAAGGAATTCTCGGCCCAGTCTTGATAGTCAAATTGTAATACAAAAAATTGAATACATTAATGAAGTGGAGTATGATGACGGAAAAGTTTTGGAAGAAATTAGTAAAGATCTAAACCACTTTGAGGAGAAACCCAAACCAAACTTGAATGAGAAGGAGGGGATGAGGAAAACATTCGGGAAATAGAGATTAGTGTTCATTTGGAATATTCACTCAGAGAGGACTTGATAAAGTTACTACATGAATACAAAGACATATTTGCATGGTCATATGACGATATGCCAGGGCTAAGTACTGATTTGTTGGTACATAAGTTGCCCACTTATTCGGAATGCCCGCCCATCAAGCAAAAATTGAGAAAGTTCAAGACAGATATCAACGTAAAATAAAAGAGAAAGTCAACAAACAATTTGAGGCAAAGGTCATACGGGTCACCAAATATCCCACCTGGTTAGCTAATGTTGTACCTGTTCCGAAGAAAGATGAAAAAACTAGAGTGTGTGTTGATTATCGAGACCTCAACAAAGCAAGTCTGAAGGATAATTTTCCATTGCCAAACATCCCCATACTAATTGAAAATTGTTCCAAACATGAGTTTGGGTCTTTTGTGGATTGTTATGCGGGTTATCATTAGATCCTGATGGACAAAGAAGATACAGAAAAGACAGCATTTATCACGCCTTGGGGAACATATTGTTATAGAGTAATGCCATTCGGATTGAAAAATGCTGGAGCCACGTATATGAGGGAAATGACTACTATGTTTCATGACATGATACATCAAGAAGTTGAAGTTTATGTGGATGATGTCATTATCAAGTCTAGGAAGCAATACGATTATATTAAAGACCTGAGGAAGTTTTTTCAGAGGCTTCGGAGGTACAATCTCAAGCTCAATCCAGCAAAATGTGCTTTTGGGGTACCATCAGGAAATTATTGGGGTTTGTGGTAAGTCGGCGTGGTATTGAATTGGACCCATGCAAGATCAAAGTTATTCAGGTATTGCCTCCACCAAAGAGCAAGAAAGACGTGATGAGTTTGCTGGGCAGACTTAATTACATTAACAGATTTATTGCCCAACTTACATCAACTTGTGAGCCTATTTTCAAATTACTAAAGAAAGATGATGCAGTAAAATGGACTGATGAATGTCAAGCTGCATTTGATAAAATCAAGGAATATCTGGCCAATCTGCCTGTATTGGTTCCTCCAAAACCCGGGAGTCCCTTGATCCTTTATTTGACAGTATTGGATAGTTCTTTCGGCTGTGTACTGAGGCAACATGATGAAACGGGAAAGAAGGAGCAAGCAATTTACTATCTTAGTAAGAAATTCACATCTTATGAGGTAAAATATACTCAATTGGAAAGAATATGTTGTGCTTTGACCTGGGTTGAACAGAAGTTGAAACACTACTTGTCGGCTTATACCACTTATCTCATATCTCCTTTGGACCCACTGAAGTACATCTTTCAGAAGCCCATGCCCACAGAGAGACTTGCTAAATGGCAAATTCTGCTCACAGAGTTTGATATTATTTATGTAACCCGCATTGCGATGAAAGCGCAAGAAATTGCTGATCACTTAGCAGAAAATACAGTCGACGATGAGTATGAGCCACTGAAAACATATTTCCCTGATGAGGAGGCAATAAATATTGAAGAATTGGAACAAGATGAAAATCCGGGTTGGAAGTTATATTTTGATGGGGCTGTTAATAACCAAGGCGTTGGAATTGGAGCCATGCTCATTTCAGAAACGAGTCAGCATTACCCTGTTACCGCTCAACTCCTCTTTTTCTGTACTAACAATATAGCCGAACATGAAGCGTGCATATTAGGATTAAGAATGGCGATAGACATGGGTGTTCAAGAGATTTTGGTCATGAGTGACTCATATCTCTTGATACATCAAATTCAAGGAGAATGGGAGATAGGGGATTTGAAACTCATACCGTAGTGACAGTGTCTGCATGAACTATGTCAACGGTTTCAATCCATAGAAAATAAACATATACGGAGAATGCATAATGAAGTTACTGATGCTCTGGCTACTCTAGCATCTATGTTACCCCACCCGGGTAAGGCTTATGTGGATCCACTACAAATCCAAGTTCATGATCAGAATGCTTATTGTCATACAGTAGAAGAGGAACTTGATGGCGAACCATGGTTCCGCGATATCAAAGAGTATCTCAGAATGGGGGTATATCTGGTACAAGCTACAAGGTATCAGAAAAGAGCCATAAGACGATTGGTGAGTGGATTCTTCTTTAGTGGAGGGGTTTTGTACAAAAGGACCCCGGATTTGGGTTTGTTAAGATGTATAGATTCAAAATAGGCTACTACAATCATGACTGAGGTACACGCAGGAGCATGTGGACCCCACATAAGTGGGTATGTGCTGGATATTATTGGCTTACTATGGAACGGGATTGTATCAGATATGTGCGAAAATGTCATCAGTGCCAGATACATGGGGATTTGATTCTTTCTCCGCCATTTGAATTGTATACGATGTCGGCACCATGGCCTTTCGATTCTTGGGGCATGGATGTCATTGGTCCAATAGAGCAACATCTAATGGGCACAAGTTTATTCTGGTTGCCATTGATTATTTTACTAAATGGGTAGAGGCAAAGACATTAAAAGCATTAACCAAGAAGGCAGTGGTGGACTTTGTACATGCAAACATCATTTGTCGTTTCGGAATTCCAAAGGTGATTATTACAGATAATGGAGCCAACCTTAACAGTCATCTGATGGCAGAGACATGTCAAAGGTTTAAATTTATGCATCACAATTCTACACCCTATCGGCCCAAGGTGAATGGAGAAGTTGAAGCAGCAAATAAGAATATCAAGAAAATCCTTCAGAAAATGGTGGAAGGATCGAGGCAATGGCATGAGAAATTACCCTTTGCTTTGTTGGGATATCGCACTACTATTCGCACTTCAATAGGTGCAACTCAAAATTCATTAGTGTATGGCACGGAGGCAGTGATACATGCGAAAGTTGAAATACCCCCCTCCTTCGAATCATTGTGGGGGCAAAGATTGATGATGATGAATGGGTAAAAGCCCGGTTAGAACAATTGAGTTTAATTAACGAGAAAAGACTGGCAAGGTATGCCATGGATAGCTGTATCAATAGAGAATGACCAGAGCATATAATAAGAAAGTACGTCCATGAAAATTTAAAGTCGGACAATTGGTGTTGAGGCGTATCTTACCTCATTGGGCGGAAGCAAAAGGGAAATTTGCTCCTAATTGGCAAGGGCCATTTGTTATATCTCAGGTGTTGTCCAATGGAGCACTACATTTGAAGACATATAAGGAAAATGCATTGAAATGGCCATCAATTCTGATGCAGTCAAAAGATATTATGTATGATTTCTTTCATGTATCTAATTGTATTTGTCATATTTTTTAAATTGAAATGATGAAGGTATTCTATTTCGCCATCTAAACATTTTATCCATTGCTATCCCTTTGAGCCTTATTACTTTATTCTTTCATACCCCTCTTTCGAAATTGATCACGCCCAACTATGCCTTACAAAAAAGGACAATGCGTTCGCTGCAAATATAATCCAGTTTACAAGTCCGGAGTCGAATCCCACAGAGAACTAAGGTTTAGCTACAACTGTTCACTATCACCAAGAAGACAAGCTTGAATAATTCCTAACTTATAGATATTTAGATTCTTGTGTTTAAATAATTAAATAATAAATTAAACTACTAAATTAACAACTAAATATACTAAGGGTTAGAGATAAGATTAATGAGGTCTAGAGTTATGATTTCCCCAATTGTCGGAATCCTTCCCGCTATGTCTTCTATAATTTCGCCTAAGTATTCTCTACCAATCATGAGCAATATTATTACCGTAAATCTCTCCCGAGGAATTACTACAATTTATTAGATGCACTCTTCCGAGCTACGCTAGCTAGCTTTTAATACAGCTCACATCAGATTGCATGCAAGGCTTCGTTATCCCTAATCCCGCCTTTAAACCCTTGGTTATTGATCCCTCATATACTTTGGGAGTGGTGTTGTTAAACAATTACCTAAATATGCACTCTCTCCCAAGTTATGCATAATAAATAGGCACTTCTAATTGAGAGCTCTTCAACCAACAACAATATAAACGCAGTTGAACAAATAGAGAAAAACTATGGCTCAATTATATGAAAACAAAACAAGAATTTATCCAACAAAAGGTTCTATCAAAACTCTAGATAACACATTAGCTATTCATAATAGTATATAAAACTACAATACTAAAAGTCATAACCAACAATGAAAAATAGGAAGAGGAAGAAAAACTTGTGGAAGAACTCTCCGCCTTGCTCCCAATGTGTTCTTGCCTCCTTAGGTTGAATTTGTGTCCAAAATATGTCCACTCTACTGCCAAATAGGTTTAGGATGCCTTTTATACAAGTTGGAATAGTGTACGGCTGAAATAAACTTTTCCCGGACGAATTAGGACTCCTTTTGACGCCTGGAGAGGCGCGACCGCGGCCAAAACGCGGTAGAACCGCGGCCAAACATGGTCTCTGATTTTCTGCCGCTGTCGCAGTGAAACCGAGGTATTTCATACTGTTAAGTTTATCATTTGGAAAAACTCAAAACATAAACGTTTTAGACCTTTGAGTTATATTTCCAACCATATATTACGGAGACAAAACGGAGTTCTGAGCAAATAGTTATGTCCAAATTACTAGACAGTGCGCAATCTCATCGAGTCTTTGTTTGTTCTCAACTATCAAATTTGACCCCCGAACACGATCCCGACTTAATTCCTTGATCTTTTACTCAGACTTCAAAGCTTCCAATCACTTAAATTCAGTACATAACATCTATATAACTCGGAATCACACCTACAAGGCATAAAACACACAATTAGTGCAAAACACTAGCGATTAAAGTTCAAACTCAATTAAAGTGCAGTAAACTCGAGTGTAATAAGCGACTAAAATACATAATTATAGCCTATCATCAGAAATAAACAAAGAAGACAAAATGGGATGATGAAATGTCAAATAAAAGAAGAAAAGTAAAAGATGAAAAAGACAAAAGAAAAGAGGAAAAAAAAGAGAAAAGAAAAAAAAGATGTGAAAAATGGCAAAAGAAAAAAAAAAGAGGAAAAAGAAAGAAAAATGCAAAAGAAGAAAATTGGAAGAAGTAAACATTGCAACAATGAAGCAATCTTATATTCCGAACTACGTTTTGACTTGATCACGAAAGGGTACGTAGGCACCCTCACTGAGGTTCAGTCATAACAGAAATAAAGTCCAAGGTTCCCCAAAAATTGAAACTGGGGCAGAAGTTCTGATCATTATGGAGAATATGATTCCGAAAGTTGTAATTTTGAAACCCAAGTTGTTATATATGGAATTTACCACCTATAGAATAGGTTAATACCTAATTATAACATATAAAAACCTTTTCAAAATTTTACATAATATAATAACATTTTCTATTTTGTAGATCAAAGTTTAATGATTTCCTATATATAAGCCTTATTTTTCTCAATCAAGTATAACTCTCGTAATATTTTGTTTTCTCTTTCATATTAATACATCTTTTCATAAAACTTCCCAAACACACTTATTATGTATCTCTCAAATCACTCTCCTCCCCTAATACTCTACTTCTCGTCTCCACACTTCATCCGACAATCCAATTTCTGCCATTGTCGAGGGTTTAACTTTCTTCATCAAATTTCTACGAAATACCAGTATTAACAGGTATATTTGTGTTATTGTTCCCTTCCGCCATTGTTGCATTCCTCCATTGTTGACATCCTCCATTGTCCTTGTTTTTTCTTTTTTTTCGTTAATTTTTTTCTTTTATATTTTCATAATTTCGTTTTCAATCAACAGGATTCTTCTATAATGACACATGCAACGCCATCTAAGAGATTATCAAGAGGTGTACCCACCAAAATTCTCAATTTTGATGGGCCATCTTTCTCATTGCAATTGACTCAATCCGAGTCTGATTTTGGGGATGTTTCGGCTTCAAAATTTGTTGAAAAGAGGAGTAAATCACAACATGACAAGTCTAAAGAAGTTCAAGTTGATAAATCTCTAAAAGAAACCAAAAATCAAGTTGGGTCAAAAAGGAAAACCCCTATAAAAGCTTCAAGAAACAAAAAGGTAATACTTATGTTGAATTTGCAGTTATCGATTTCGGCTATTTTATTCTAAATTTTTATATTTGAAGTTTCAAGTGTTTGATTGTATTCATATGTATATATGGGTATTTTTGATTCATACATGGTGTCTTAGTTATGTTTAGTCCAGTATGCATAGCTATTTATCGATTTAATTAGTTTTTTTCAGAATTATTCATTTTGATGTTGTGTTTATGGAATTGTATTCATATGTATTTGTCTGTATTTGTACTAATTAATGTTTCCTGTAATCTCTTTATTCCCAGTATGCATAGCCAAGTTTTTTTCAATTAGAAGTGTTATTCCAGTAGTACTAATAATTGTATGCATATGTATTTAACTGTATTTATCTTACATAAATGAACTTATGAGAAGTTTTATACAACATATATTAGTAGTGTATTTATAGGTATTAACATATATCTTTTTATTGTTAACTACAGGGAATAGATTATTTGTTAAGAACCAGCCAAAATTAGCACCCCATATTAGTAGTTATACTAATATTGAGATAGTATCCCACCTAAAAGACAAACTTACTCCCGAACAGTACCAACAGTTCAGTCATACAGTCTTTGGGCCATTCCTTCAGATGAAGCGATGTGATGATCAACATCAACTGTTTAGATGCTTCATGTCTCTTCAGTTAAACAGAACCTCAAGCAATGTATTTTTTTTATATGTAAATGGTACTGAGTTGCACTTCACATTAAAGGAGTTTGCGATCGTGACTGGACTAAAATGTGTAGGTGAAGATGTAGATTTTGAGTTTGGTGAAAGTATGCCTAACAGGCTTGTTGTGAAATATTTTGGTGGTGCTAATATAGTCAAGAAGAAAGATTTGATTGAATGCTTCAACAACAAGGCATGGGGTATTGATAATGACGAGGATGCACTAAAGATCGCATTGTTGTATTTCATTCATACCTTCATATTTTCATCTGAGAAGAGCATTGCGTCTATTCCCAAGTTGCATTTTGATTTAGTAGAGTCGGGGCATTATTCTGAATATCATTGGGGTGTTAGCGCATTTGATATGTTGATAAATTCTATTAGCAAGAAGATGGACAATGTCAAGAAATATTACCGGATAGCTGGGATGCCCCTAGCTATGTAAGTATGGTTTTACGAGTGTTCTTCTTTGTTCGTGTTGGCGATGTGGTCCCAAGAATTCTCAACTGGAGAACAACTGGAAATCCGCCAACTTTTTAATATCTGATGAATAGAATGTTCAGTGACACTGGAAACAAGATAATATACAATTGTTATTATATTTTTATCAATATTCTGTTGCTATATATTCATATACATAGCTGTTATGTACATATTAATACATATTAATACATATAGTTCCATCTATATTGATATAGTTAAATACAGGGATATAGAACTGTATTTTAATTCATACTTTTACTTTTCTCCAGATTGTTTTCAAACACATTAAGCCTCAAGGAATTGAGCTTGCTGCACTACAGATTCCCCATGGGTGTACAGATGATGAGAAAATACAAAATGCTGCTCATTCACACAAAACAGAAGATGATAGTGATGACTTCTCTTCTACACCCAATCTGCGTTCTAAGAGAAAACTTTATGAGAATGTTGGTCCTTCATCATCATCACCAAATAAGAAGTTCAAGGAAAAGGACAAGATTTCTACCAGAGAAAGGGTATATCAGCAAAACGTTTCTCCTGTTGGTGTGTCAGATATGCAACACAAAAGTGGGAATGACGATTAGCTCCCAGATGTTAAAAAAGATGAAGTATCTGCTTTGAGGAAAGACTTTAATAAATTCAAAGAATATGTAAGTATTTTCTCTTAGATTTGTTTTTTAGAGTTTAATGCTATATTTTTAAGTAATCTTATAATTGTTTTATACTGTTAAGGTTGTTGGTGAGTTCAGTTCTCTTAGAACATTGATAACGGATAACTTCAAGATGATTTCACACCATCTTCAACAAAATCAGCAAAGTGAGCCCATATGGAGAGATGATGGTGGCATTCACAGTGATGCCAGAGATAATCATGAGGTTTAATATCAATTTAATTCCATTGCTCAACTGTTATTTTAGTAAGTCTATATATGTATTTAAACCTTTAAATCAAAATATATATACGTAGATGTATTCAAAGTACTGTATTTAAACATATAATAGTAATATATTTAGATGTAAATGTGAACTTATATCAGGATGATTCAACATATAATGATAATGTATTTAACTGTATTAACATGTATACTTTTTTAATATATAACAAAAGCAGACTTCTAAGCCAGAGGAACCATCCAACATACCATCTACCACTACTGACTTCTATGTTTCACAATTTGAACTAGACGACAAGTTTCTACCCAGTCAAATACCTGAAACTAGAATAGTGGTTCATAGCAGTGCCATAAAGGATGAAGTTACACCTGTGCAAGTCCAAAGAAATAGGCGACCAAGTAGATGAAACTCTTCGCCTTACCAATCTAACTTCGACTCAGGAGGTTAGTGATCTTTCAAGCGTAATATTCATCTTTCAATGTTATTGAAATATTTATATTAGTTCATAACCAAAAACAACTTGTACAGCATGTTCCTCTGTTAAGTTGACACCAATATTTGAGCAAAGACACCCGTTTGAGGAATATTCAATAACGGGGCCTAAACCTATGTTGCTCATCCAAGAATATGTTAAGTGGGTTCGTGATGGTCTACTAGCAAGACATGATCAGAAGTGAGTTTAACATAATTTATTGTGTTATGTTTTTCATTTAGTTTAAGGTCTAGAAATAACTAATTTTATACAATACTTGTAGAGGTAATATTGAAGACCATTACAAGAAAAACAAGTCTACACTTCACATTCCAATGGATTTTGGTGTTGACCAAGTTATTTCAAAAAACTGGTTTTACCTTTTGTCAATCGAAGGGAAGTTATGGGATGATAGCGTAAGTTTTTCATTATTGATATACTCTATGTTCATTCAGATGTGACGTCCCGGCCCGTCGTCATGGGAATTACCACCCTGTTATGTTATAATTACATGTT
>JASVEL010007681.1:0-145216 GCA_032618575.1 Nicotiana noctiflora
TTTGTATTTTCTGTCGATCTTCTTTTTCTCTTAACTTCTTTTCCCCCCCCCTCCTTTTTTTCATTTTTATTTTTATTTATTTATTTTTTAGTGATGGTCGAATCTTATGTGGATTGCCTACGTATCATGTCCCCGCATGAATCAGACCGGGCGTAGTTCGGAAACAATAGACATAAGATGAAGTGTTCATGAATTTTATTTCAACAAACTTAAACTTGAAACACTTGCAAAAATGTCAACAATGGAGAAAAAACTCGTACAAGGACAAACATACTCTAAAACAAAAGACTCTCCTAAGCATGTTCCAACGCCTCGAATCTTTGCGCCCGGGGGGCGTTGTTTGGCCTTGCTGCAGTTCTTGGGGTGAGATCTTTCTGTATACTTCCCAATTCTGCCATGACTTGGTGGACACATTCCATGATTGAAGAAAAGAGGGCAGGCCGAGGTACTCGTTCGCAGTTCAAACACCTCATAGTAACGTAGTGCCCGATCTCATTGATCCTGGTTCTGATTATGTCCTTTTCTCTGAGCAGCTGCCCTATGTGCCTGTTCTTTGCCCCTAATACTTCAGAGTTGCCGGAGACATGGTCCAAGAGCCTATCTATCTGTCTTTCCATCTGTGCCATCAAGTTGTGACAACGGTCTCTATCTGCTTTAGCATCCTGGACTTGCCTGAGAGTTCGCTCTCTAAGAGTGGCATTTGCTTTTCTCAAATCAACGATGATCGCATCATAGTCTTTCTCTACTTGTTGTAGATGGAGTGCTTCTTGGTGGGCCGCTCTCTTCCATTTTGTCCGGATTGCAACCAAAGCCGCTTTTGCCTTCTCCAAGTCTTCTTGGTGTTCAAAGGCTTTCCTTTCCAAATCGTTTATCAGCATCTGATCACTCCGACTCCTCCTTGACCTTTCTGCGGCCAATTGCATTTCTTGAATTTGAGTTTGGAGTGCTTCTCTTTCTTGCTCCCAACCGGCCCTTTCCCGATCGAAGTCAGCCTGTTGTATGTCCATGGTCGCTTCCAGGATTCCTTTGTCTTCTTTTAAAGTGTTGATGCAAGATTGGAAATTTTGTGCTGTCTCACGCTCAGCCTCCCTAACTCTGGCTTCTATTTCTCTCTCCCAATCGACGGCATACTTCACTGACCTTTCTGACCTTTGCTCTGGTATTGATTGGTTGTGGAACCATTCAAGATAAGCGAGACTCACTTCTCCCCGTTCCCGATCGGCAACCATTTCGTTGATGTCGGAGAGTCGACTACCGAACCAAACCTTCTGTGCATAAGTCTCCCTCGTGGTCTCTTCTGTCACAAATTCCCATACAAATGATCGCATATCCTCAATTGGGGCCCTTTTCTCTTCTCTTCCCAACTGCCGCATGACACGTAGCGGGGCATATGGTTGGAAACCCCTGAAACCCATTAGTATGTAGAATAGGCGGTATGTCGACATATGCATGATTTTGGCGGAAGGGAACCAATAATAATTCCAGGTAAGTTGATCTGCTTTCAAAGAGTTGAGAAGTTCTTGCCAAGTCCTCAAGTCTTCTCGAAGGTTACAACGGGCGGCTCTGTTTGTATGACAGCGAATATAATTCAGCCAATCTGCTTTGAAGTTTATCACAATCGGGTGATGATAGAGATGTTCTATAAACCACATTTGTAATAAGATATTGCAACCTTCAAAATAATCTTGTCCTTCTTGGCACCGAGTTAAGGCCCGGAAGATGTCTCCTAGTATCATCGGAAGAACAGTGTGTTCCTCGTTACTCTGTAGATATGAGACCACCGCAGCCAAACGGATTCTGATGCGTCCGCCACGTTCGGGAAAAACCATGGTTCCCAAAAAAGCGATCATGAAAGCATAGATTCTTAAATCTCCCCAGGCGTCATAATTTAGCTGGTTAACAAATTCAACGTTTGAGAATTTCTCAAACCCTTCCTTATCACCAAATCTGTCGTAGAGATAATCTAGTGGCACCCAACCGTTCTCCAGACAACCGAGGGGAACCCGCCGGAGACATAGCTTTTTCAAGAAGTTATTCACACTCATCTGCCTAGGAGCTGCAGGTCTCATCTTGTGCAAATCTCTTCCGAGCCCTGTGAGTCCGCCCAATTCTTCCAAAGTGGGTGTCATTTCACAATCCCGGAATTTGAACACATTGCTTGTTGAGTCCCAAAAACTCACTAAAGCTCTGATCACATTTTTATCCGGTTTTATCATCATGATGTCCGGAAGAAATTTGAGGTGCTTGTGAACTTGATTTCTTTCCCAAGCTGAAAAACTAGTCCACCATTTACGTAGCCGATCTGGGGTTTTGTCCTGGATCATGAACATAGGTGGCATTTCGTCTCTCACCCTTTTCTGGCCGATTCGTTGCGAGGAAGTCATGCTGATCCTAGAAAAGATAAAAAATGGATTTAAGATTTTTTTTTTTTCAATTTTTTTTATTTTTTATTAAAAACGAATCTTGTTAATACGGCCTTTCAACACTTGAAGAAGATTTGAAGGCTGTATAACAGGATACCAGTGTGATGTCTATATTCCGTTTTGCAAAATTAGTCCTCCGGCGCCCCTTTCGAGGCGTTTGGCTATTTTTGCAAAATTTCCTAACTCTCGACTAAGAACAAAAATCCTAATTCTAATATATTTTTTTATTATTGTTTTTTTTTTCTTAAAAAAAAATCAGTATTAGTTGAGCCCGATATGGGTTGCCTACGTATCTCATTTTTGGTGAGAATCAAACTTGCGTAGTTCGAAAATAAAAGAACTAAATCATTTTAAGAAAAGAAAACAAACTGTTTTTAAACAGCATTTCTAAAACAAATTATTTTCAAAGGAACTAAGAAAATTTATTTGGAAATTTTTATTTTATTTTTTTTTCAAAGAAACATAAACTATTTTTGTAAAATTAAGAAAATTTATTTGGAATTTTTTTTTTTGCATTTTTCAGAATTTTTAAAGAACTAATTATTTTCATAAAATTAAGAAAATTTATTTGAAATTTTTTGCAATTTTCAGAATTTATTTTCAAAGAACTAACTATTTTCATAAAATTATTTTAACTATATACCCTGACGTTTTCCACTTCTTCCTCTTTTTAACAAACCGGTCGGCATGTAAGATCGAAACAACTAAATGCACACATTTTTTTTTTTGCATTTTTTCAGAATTTATTTTCAAAGAACTAACTATTTTCATAAAATTATTTTAACTATATACCCTGACGTTTTCCACTTCTTCCTCTTTTTAACAAACCGGTCGGCATGTAAGATCGAAACAAATAAATGCACACAAAAAGATGCAACAAGTCGGTCTTTTTGTTTCAGGTACACCTGTCCTAGACAGGCCCAACCCCTGTGTTGAGCCTCCTAAGTCAAATATGCACATGATGCAAATAAACGTTCCTATCGGGGATCCGACATAAGGTCTTGTTATTCTAAGTCATCATCCTGTCGGAAAAAGTGTCTAGACCGGCTTTAACTCGAGCGGACAACTCGAGCCGAAGAGTGTCGGTGCACCGGTAGCATGACTTTCCGGCTTAATTGAAAAAACTCTCCGCCTAAACATGTGTGACTACAAAATCCTTCACCGGGTGCCAAGCACCACGGCTATCTTGAGAAAAACGGGCTATGTCCAGCAAATGCCCGGTATTATATTTCAAAAGACTCAGAAAAGAAAAAACGGGTATCGGCACAATTTATATACAGTTCACAAAATATCAAAGCGGTAAAGCAACATTTAGCATATAAAATATAAACATGTAATAAAATCATATAATAAATAAGCCAAATAAAATAATTATTCAAAGCTCGAATTCTTAAACCCTGAACCAGTAGTTCTGGGTTTTCCTCCCCAGCAGAGTCGCCAGAGCTGTCACACCTCCTTTTGGCGCGCCCGCTACCCGGGGGTAGAGGAATTGGGAGTTTTTTTAATTTAAGTGACAATATTCGAAATGGGATTATTTATTTAATTCAGAGTCGCCACTTGGAATAAATTACGGTGTCCCAAGTCACCGATTTATTTAAATCCCAAATCGAGGAAATTTTCGACTTTCCAAATGAAGTTTGCGAACCAAAAATTCTAAGTAAGGAATTCTGTTGACCCGAGGGAAGGTGTTAGGCACCCCCGGATCCCGTGGTTCTAGCACGGTCGCTTCAATTATTCTAAATGGCTAAAATTATCTGATTTTAAAAATGTTTATAAATTATATGCTCTAATTAAACTTCAAACCGCTCTTTTAATTTGAAACCGGACCCAAAGAAAACAAAAACTAATTACAAACGGACTTGGATTTTTGACAAATAAAAATAAAAAGGTATCCGAATTACTTACTTTGAAACTATGCTGATTAAAGAAAACATTGTAAAAAAAACTAAACTAAAAAAATTCAATTTATTTAACATGATATCTCTTAAAATTATTGTCAGTTAAAGAATCATACCAAATGATGTGTTATTTCTTAGCTTTTAACTTATGGCCGGGGATTGAATGAAAAGATGTGGATTAGTAGAAAATTGACCAAAATATACAAAAAAAATAGAATTAATTCGTCTTGGTTAATTATTTAGCCATGAGGTTGTCTACTTTGGATTTCGCTATCCTCAATATGACATTAATTGACAAAATCGAAATTATATGATTAAAGTGACTAACATTGTTATCTAAAAGCATTGTCTAACTTATCCTTGCTTGCTTGATTATGAATAGACTTCAAAAGAAAAAGAAAAATTCAAGGTAAAAGAAAAATTTGAAATGATTCCAAACATCTTATATTAATAGCTAAACTTTAAACCGAACCAACATCTTGAACATGCTTGAACCATTTGACTTTAAAAACAATTACCTACAAAATATCAAAGGAATTCCAATCCGTATTGGCTAGTTTTGACTTACACGGGTCCTGAACATTTACTAACAAGAATAGAAAACTAATCAAACACAAATGAAAAATTAAAGTCTATTCTAATCAATAGTCCCAAAATAAACCAAGTTTACAATGACGAACAATACAAGCCCGGCGGATTTTTTGTCTCAATTCGTACATGCCGAAGCAAGAGCTAAGTAGACATACAAGACTATGTGCATTTTTAATCCTTTAAACAAATAGTTACATAATATCTATTTGTTTTGCTAATAGTCTTTAGTTTGATAGATAGCCAGATAGGATCATTTATATAATCGCTAAAAAAAATTCAAAGAGTAGCTCTTCATTTCATTTCTGGTATAATAGTGCACAAATCCAAAAGACGTGTACCTGGATTTCAAAATCGAGCAAGAAAGGAGTCAACAACAGTAGGCGACGACAAACAAACAACCAAACTAAACAGCAACAGTAGTGGCAATTCTCGGCCAGAAATCCAAGAGAACAACAACCAAAACACCAAATCCCAGGGATGTTTTGACGAACCAAAACAAAGAAACCAGAAACAACCAGAAAGAAACAACAGAACAAGTTTGGCGAAGAAAACTAGATGTGTTTTCAAACTGAAACAAACAAAACAGGTTTTGTTTTTCAACTAAAAGACTGCTGGATGTGTTGAAATCAGTGGAAAATTTAGTTTCCAAATGTGTCTAGAGTATCTTTTCTGTGTGTTCAAAGTGTTTCCAGAGAGTGTTCTGTGAAACAGTGTGTGTATGTTTTTCAGAATGTTTCTGTGTGTGTGAATGTTCTGCCAGTGAGCCTCTCTATGTGTGAATGTATATTCCAGAGAGTATGTCTGTGTGTGTTTTCTGTTTTTTGTTCCAATCAGTCTCAATGTCTATTTAAAGACTTGTCTTGAAGCCATCTTCATGTTTTTTAATCTAAGGTGTATGGGCAAGCATGATTTGTTTAATTGACTCCCCATGTGAACTCTACCTTTTACAGCCTGATCAAAACACTCAAACCAAACAACAACCCTTCCCCTCTGTCAATCAGACTATACTTAAACTTTTAATTCTTTTCAAATACATCCCATGTTCTTTCTGACTTATACAAAAGGCATTAAACCAGGTTTTCTGCATCAATGACCCTTTTTCCTTCTATTTAAAACTAATATGCAGTGCATATCTTGCTGTAAAACTAAACCTTCCCATGTGCAATCACATTTGAACCCTTGAGTATGGTTTTCAGATTTCTAAACTAAAGTTAAACAAGCTATATCCAATTCATTCTAATTCAACAAACGAAAATCAAACAAACAAACTATTTCAAACCAAACAGTGAATCCGGATCAAGTGAACCAATGCCAAACTTGTGCCAAAATGTTCTAACAAACGAACCTACGAATCTAATCGACGACATTCGTATAGTCGATTACAACAAACACAATCAATAACACACAATCGATGAACAAATTTTCATTTTTTTTAGCACTTAGGCCGAGAGAGAAACAAAAATGAAAGAAGCAAGAATGTTATTCGGCTTCAATAATCGACTCGAATACACACACTTATCAACAAACAACAATCAATCGATTACGATACGTTCAATCGATAAACAAACAATCTCGAAACAGTGAATCAAGGAAACTCTCGGCCAATGCTGGGAATACAAAATTAATCGTTCGACGACGCTAATCGACGCGAACACGTATTCGACAACATACGTAATCAAACAAACAAGGACAGAAAAACAATTGACCAAATAAAAGGTCTTTGAGAAGGAGTGACAACAGGGACGGCCAACAATAATCAAGAAGAATTCAATCAACTAAACTAAACAAATACAAAAGCAAATTGAAATAAACAGTAAACAAGAAAATTACCTCAAAGAGAAATCAAAATCGAACGAGTCTCGACTCCAATGGGCTTGAGTTTGCATTTTTGAAGTAAACGGACTTTAATTGAAGTGTTTTTCAAACGAAAAACAATCCAATTAAAGTCCATTGACTTCAATTAACTTTAATTCGGACAAAATCCCTAGGTTTCGAATTCTAGGGTTCTTGAAGGCTCAATTTGGGGCTTGACCAATTCCGGCCGGATTCGACGGGTACAAAGGCTATTTCGGGTGTGAGGGGGTGAGGTGAATGTATGGTATCAATTTGGGATGATTTGGGATAAATTGGTTTTAAACTCGAATCTTCAATTGAAGATTCGAGAATTTCCGTTTTGATTCGAGATTAACTAAGCACGGGATTGGAATGAGGGGATCTTAGGGGTTCAGGGGTGTAAATTTGGGAGGGATTGGACCACCGGAACCGCCGTGAGGCGATTTCCGGTGGGACGGAGCAACGGTGGCGGCGGCGGCTATTCTCTAGGGTTTTCGGAGATGATGTTTAGAAAGAGGAAATGGAGAAATGAGATGGGAAATGGGTTTTGGGGGGCTTTGGCTAGATTGAATTAGTATTTTAATTAGGATCGTTGGATCAAGAAGATCCAACGGCTGTGATTAAGTCTGGGGCAAAACGGGGCGGGTAGGAGTCAATTGGGTCGGTTCTGGGCAGGGTTTTGGGTTCTTTGGGCCTGGTCTTGGCCGAAAATGGGTGGCCCAATCCGATTTAATTCTTCTTCTTTTCATTTGATTTTGTTTTCCTTATCTCTTTAATTTAATTTTCTAATTAAAACAAAAATTACACTACAAAATCAATTAAATTATAAGAAATACTAATTAAGTTATATTAACAATTAACACACTCAATTTAAACATCAATTAAATATAAATCACACAATTGGGACATTAAATACTAGAAAAGCAAAAAATACATATTTTTGTGATTTTTATTTTGTAAAAATAAACTTAAACTACCCCTAATTGCAAAGTTAGATCAAAAAATGTAAATATGACCTATTTTTGTATTTTTTATTAATTTAAACACATATAATCATGCATATACAAATGCAAACAATTACCAAAAATAACAAGAAAATTCACAAAAATACACATCGTAAAAAAATAGACAATTTTTGTTTTGATTTTCCCGGAGATCCTAGCTACTGACATATATATGGGCTGCGGGTTCGATTCCCATAGATCCTGAGCTACTGAGTATAACTGGATTGCGGGTTCAATTCCCGGAGATCCTGAGCTATTAATTTTGCACTTGTTGTCTTGATATCTCGTTGTTAGATTAACTGTAAATGACTTGTAGTTTCTATCTCATTTAGCTATTATTTCAGATTTACTCCTGTTTTATACCATTCGATATATTATTATTATTATTCTTGGTAGGGCCCTGACCTTCCTCGTGATCCTAAGCTGTTGAGTATAGAGAGGGACTGCGGGTTCAATTCCCGGAGATCCTGGTCTGGTTGATTTGTACATTGTTGTGTTGATTCCTTGTTAGCTTAATTGTATACAGTTGCATTATTTACTTCATTGCTATTATTTCAGTCTTATTCTCATTTGAACTGCTCGATATTATTATTATTATCGTT
This sequence comes from Nicotiana noctiflora, assembly GCA_032618575.1. Taxonomy (NCBI): domain Eukaryota; kingdom Viridiplantae; phylum Streptophyta; class Magnoliopsida; order Solanales; family Solanaceae; genus Nicotiana; species Nicotiana noctiflora. Next base: position 8,352 of record JASVEL010007681.1, read on the forward strand.
ATTTTTATTATTTCTCGGTAGTGCCCTGACCTTCCTCGTCACTACTCCATCGAGGTTAGGCTTGGCACTTATCGAGTACCATCGTGGTGTACTCATACTACTCTTCTCTGCACACTTTTGTTGTGCAGCAGGTACTTCGGATCAGTCGCACTACAGGTGATTTAGGAGCATCTTCAGGAGACTTGAGGTATGATCTGCTACGTCCGCAGATCCGGAGAGTCTTCTTCCATTCTCATTAGTGATATCCGCTATTTCCTTATTTCCGTTGTATAGACACTCTTGATGTATAGAGCCACAATTGTACTTTTTATTAGTCTGTGTTGCCCGTGAGTTTTCGGGTCTTGGTAGTGTGTTTTCTTCTGGTATTTGGCGAAGTGTATGTGCCGAGCGTCACTTATTACATTTCTTTTACATCATTTTGCTGTTATTTTACGTTTTGTTCATGAAGCTGTATATTCTGCATGGTGTTAGGCTTACCTAGTCGCGATGACTAGGTGTCGTCATGACATGTTCACGATTCGTGAACTAGGGTCGTGACAAGTTGGTATCAGAGCTCTAGGTTCAAAGGAGTCACGGGACATAGACCGGTTATTTAGAGTCTTGCTGATCGATACGGAGACGTTTGTAGTTATCTGTGAGAGGCTATGTAACTATTTAGGAAACTCTTCATTTCTTTTGAATTCCTTGTCGTGCGATATTTTTGCTCCAAATCTAAACTTCAATTTTCTACTCTCTCACAAATGGTGAGGACACGTGCTACTCGTGAGGATCAGGCACACGCGCCCCCTGCGGTCGTTGTCAGAGGTCGGGGTCGTGGTAGAGCTCGAGGACGCGCCCGAGGTGCAGCCACAACACCCGCGCACGCTGTCGCTGAGGCACCACCGGTGGATCAGGTTGGAGCGTAGGCACCTGCTACACCGACTACAGCTGCTACTACTCCAGCACTCCAGGAGACCCTGGCCCAGTTTATGAGCATGTATACTACTCCAGCTCAGGCAGGGTTGCTTCCTCTCACTGCAGCTACATCTCAGGCCGGGGGAGGGGCCCAAACTCCCGCAGCCGGTACACCTGAGTAGCGAGTGCCCGTAGGGCAGGTTCTAGAGATTATTACTATGCCTCCTGCCACCCCAGTACAGCCCGGATGTGGGCCAGCTGCCTCCGAGGATGAGCAGCGTAGATTAGAGAGGTTCAAGAAATATAATCCCCCAGTGTTCAGTGGCTTGGCTTCGGATGATGCATTGGGATTTCTGGAAGAGTGTCATCGTATCATCCATACAATGGGTATAGTGGAGACCAGTGGGGTTTCCTTTAATGCTTTTCAGCTTCGTGGGGCCGCTTATGATTGGTGGCGCACGTATGAGTTGGATAGTCCATATGAGCCTGCCTCATTGACAGGGACATAGTTTTATTATATGTTTTTGAGGGAGTTTGTTCCCCATAGCCTTAGGGATACTTGGCGATCAGAGTTTGAGCGGTTGCGTCAGGGCTCTATGATAGTATCGGAGTATGTTATCAGTTTCACCCAGTTAGCCAGGTATGCACCGGCCTTGGTAGCCACGCTCCCGGAGAGAGTGTAGAGGTTTATTGAGGGCCTTATTCCACCGATCCGGTCCAGCATGGCTAGAGATCTCGAGACAGATGTACTGTATCAGCAGGCGGTGAGTATTGCCAGGCGGATCGAGAGTATGCTCCCTAGAGAGCGAGGAGAGAGGGAGGCCAAGAGGTCTTGTGAGTCGGGTCATTTCTCTGGTGCCCGTACTTCAGCAACCGGTCGTTTTGGCTGGGGTTATTCCGGTCGCCCAGTTTATTCAGCATTGCCAGCAGCTGGTAGTACTCCAGCTCTTCCAGCACCTCAGGAGCCTTATTATGCTCCCCAAGTTTTTCCAGTGCGCCTTTTGCGCGGGTACCTCGAGGGGTCAGTCCAGCGGGAGCGGGGCCGGTCAGTCGCAACCACCGGGTCCTCCCGGGACTTGATATGAGTGCGGGGATACTCACCATCTGGTTAGGGAGTGCCCCAGGCATGGGAAGGGAGCGCCTCCACAGACTTCACAGCCTCAGCATGGTTCACAGGGTCAGTAGGCCATTGTTCTAGCTCCAGCTGACACCCCACCTGCCCAGCCGGCCATGGGCGGGGATCAAGTTGATACAGGCCGTCCTCGAGGGAGCGGCGGGCCAAATTTTATGCTATTCCTAGTCGCGCCACAGGTGTTGCCTCTGATTCTATTATCATCGGTATTATCTTGGTTCGTCACAGAGAGGCATCAGTTCTATTTGATCCTGGTTCTACTTTTTCATATGTGTCCTCTTATTTTGCTTCACATCTGGGTGTGTCTTGAGATTCTTTGAGTGCCCCCATTTATGTTTCTACTCCGGTGGGAGATTCTTTGGCTGTGGACCGTGTGTATCGGTCGTGTTTGGTCACTATTTGTGGTTTTGAGACCAGAGCTGATCTATTATTGCTCGATATGGTTGATTTCGATATTATTCTGGGCATGGACTGGTTGTCGCCCCATTATGCTATTCTTGATTGTCATGCTAAGACCGTGATGCTGGCTATGCCAGGCATTCCACGTATTGAGTTGAGTGGTACTCTAGATCACACCCCCAGCCGTGTTATTTCCTTTCTCAAAGCTCAGCGTATGGTTGATAAGGGGTGTGTAGCTTATCTAGCTTATGTGAGGGATGTCAGTGTTGACACTTCTTCTATTGATTTCATCCCAGTGGTACGTGATTTCTCTGATGTATTTCCAGCTGATCACCCGGGCATGCCGCCCGACAAAGATATCGAATTTGGAATTGACTTATTACCGGGCACTCAGCCCATTTCTATTCCTCCGTACCGCATGGCTCTTTCTAAGTTGAAGGAGTTGAAGGATCAGTTATAGTAGTTGTTGGGTAAGGGTTACATTCGACCCAAAGTTTCACCTTGGGGTGCTCCCGTATTGTTTGTGAAGAAAAAGGACGGTTCTATGCATACGTGTATTGACTATCACCAGCTGAACAAAATTACGGTGAAGAACCCGGTATCCTTTCCCGTATTGATGATTTATTTGACCAGCTACAGGCGCACAGGTGTTCTCCAAGATTGATTTGCGCTTCGGTTACCATCAGCCGAAGATTCGGGAGCCAGATATCCCGAAGAATGCCTTTCAGGACTCGGTACGGTCACTACGAGTTTCTCGTTATGCCTTCGGTAGTTGACTCACCTACGATGCTTTTGTGCGATTTGATGCACGGTATATTTAGGCCACATCTGACTCGTTCGTGATTGTTTTCTACCGATGACATATTTGGTGCATTCCGAGTAACGAGGAACAGCGAGCAGACCCGACGGTAGTGGCTTAGACTCGAGGGAGAAGTAATTATATGCAAATTTCTCTAAACTCCCGGGCTCAGTTCAATGGCATACTCTAGGCCACGTGTGATGCAGGAGCATTCGAGGGAACTTCAGCGGGCGTAAGAAAGAGGCGACAGTTGGCCCAGACTCTCCTCACCACATCCGGAAATTGTAGGCCTTTGGCTCCGCCGTTAGCATCGCCGTTTGCAGAGGGTTCTTCGACCCAGCACCTATGACTAGACCGACCCAAAAGGGTGCCCTTTTTGGCCGCGGGGAGAGTGAGGCGAGCCGGGGCGCCTAAAGACAGCTTGACTTCAGCCCCTGATCTTGATATCGCCATCGGTTCGGGTCCTATACGGTGATGACCACGCTCACGCAGTCGGTCCCGTGCGCATTGATGCACGCACGAAGTAGGGTGACGCTACGCGTCTCCGTACCTACACATGAAAAGCATCGACCCTCGTCCACGATCTTGAGCTAGCTTGACATTGTTCACGCTCAAGATTCGGCTCATTACTTGTACTGGGTCTTTGTGAGATTTACACCGCATCATCGCAGCTCAGCGACTTGCTTACGGTACAGGACCTCAAACACGTCTGGTGAAGATGGTTGGAGCTATCGAAGGACTATGATATTACTATTCTCTCATCATCCGGCACCGCCAATGGAGCGTTGATCCCTCGAGTCACGCGCGAGTAGCTTGTGTGAGTTTGAAAATCTACCAACTTTGGGAGAGGCTCAATGGCGACGGATGTTCAAGCTTTAGCTGTGCGTTGCTTAGATTGGATTCTTCGGACACACCGGTTTTCGCCTTCGTGGTTTCTGTTTTCTCTATTTGACGCATCGCAGAAGCAAGCGACGACCCCCAACCCCAGGATCTTCAAGACAAGGTTCCGCACGGCGATGCCTAGATGTCACTCACTCGGGACGATGAGAAGCGACGAGAATGCAGCGGCGTATCCGTGTGCTCCAATGCAGATGATCTTTCGAGATCTCGATTCTAGCAGTAGGCCCGGAGCTCAGTGGTTCCATCCATCCGAGTTCCGCTACATGTATCAGCACTCGAGCGCGCACCATCGTAGACAGGGGACAAGGCAGATATAGTTGACCATGTTTCTAGGTGCCTCAACCGGCGCAGGTGAAGATGACATTAGCCCAGGCGGGTTAATGCCGCGATTGAGATCCCGCAGTGGAAACGAGCGCATCACCAGCCGGACTTCTATCCGGACCTTCCTGATCGCCGTGGCGTAAGTTTCCGATTCCATTTGGGTCATCAGGATCCATGTGACCCAGCACTGAATATTTCACACTTGTGCGCACCACTTACTCATCGTGATCAGCCAGCAGATCGACATGGAGAGATAGTCCGACCGCATGGTATTGGGCCCTCCATGCATTTCGCGCGCAGGCATTCTCGCTCACTTCGTCGCGACCGCTCTCGAGGAAATGCGTCAAAGAGAGTTAGGACTCGTGTGCCCCGAGCATAAGCCGTTTCACCCCGCATTCGGATGGCCGCTCCGAGCGCACTATTCAAATTTTGGAGGATACACTCCGTGCGTGTGTGATTTAGTTTCCGTAGTGTTCAGCGGGATCATTTCTTGCCACCGGCAGTAGTTCGCTCATAATACATAGCTACGCGCTCCGGCTACCGTACGGAACCGTACGGCAGCCCTCAGTACGGGCAGAGTGTGCAGGTGTCCCCCACGGGTTTGTTCGAGCCGGGCGCGGCGCAGGCTGCTGGGGGTACCGCACGAAACACATCGGTGACGAACGCATGCGGTCGAAGGTGATCCGCACGTACCCCGTGCGGGCGCCCCCGCCCAGCATGCGAGCGTGCATGCGTGCAGCGCGGCCCAAATGCGGGGCACGGCGGTCGACGAGCCGGGTCCCTACCCGGGTCCTCCGCCCCACGAAGTGGCGCTGGCGAGGCTCCGGGAAGCAGCGGGGGCCGTAGTCCAAGCATTCATCGCTCTCGAGATTTTCGAGGCGTGCCGGGGAGGTTGCTTTGCGCAGTCGGCTCTACACTCCTAGGTCAGGGCCGCAGTCCATCCCGTATACCTATATCTCTATGCTCCGTAGATACCCACAAGCACCGTCTATCCGGTCGATTTCACCTTCGTTCACCACCAGGATCCAATGAAAGCTCAGCAGCCAGTGCTGCTGGGATGTAAATGTAGTTAATACTTGAACATCACCGGGCGTCCGTCAAGTGGATCACTCGGCCATGAGGCGATTGGGAGACGCAGCAGAGGAGTACCAACATCTTCATCTTTTCACCACTTCCTAGGTATGCTTGCTCGTTCGCAGCCCAACTAATCTTTAAGTGTAGGAAGATAATCTAATTTAGATTGCCATTTTTTTGAAATTTAATGCCTTTATCCCCATCAACTGCTCTAAATTGTGATATGTTCGCCGAGGTTCGCTTTCTAACGGAGGTTTGTTTGTGCTCGTTAGAAGTAGTTAGTACCAAGTCAGATTGGGAATGTTGTTGGGGATAACTTTAACGGAAATTTATGGTTCCATTGTCCTCCAGCATTCCGGGTCGTATGTTCTAATGTATTTGAGGTCTTGCCTATTTAGGCTTTGAAAGGCTTGCCGGGAATTTTTTGAAACTGACGAGATTTTGATCTGTATAATTTTAATGGAATTCGACACAGAGTTTCCGTTAGTGATTTTGATATGTTCAGGAATTTAGGTCATTCGAGACGGCTCATTTGGCTTTTTGAGAAGACGTGGTGTTTGTTTTGTCAAACTTGTGCTTTAATCCGCCTTGACGATTTTCAAGGGTTATGTGGGGTTTTTATAGAACAAGTTCAGATTTTGTGGGGTTACGGTTTTCGTTGGTCTCGGGCCTCTAGAATCTGGGGTCCAATCGACGTAATTCTTGCATTTTAGGCAGGTCATTGATCAGCCAAGATGGTTGCATTGAGTCGATTTCCCATGCGACGATAGGGGTGGACATAATCGCTGTAGAAGAACAAGAATTTTGAGCTTCGAAGTTGTTCTGTGTTTTATCATTATGGCTATTTGTGCGACAAGTAGAATAGACGCAAGGTTCTGATGATAGTCTTAATATTACCATCAGCGGACAGCGCTGATTTGTATAAATAAGGCATTGCATTGCCATCTCATGTGGCCTTTACCATTTTTAAACTTCAGCATGGTTTATTTTGCGATTTATTGGTGGTAACAATTCTTTATGATCATTTCATCCGCCTGCACCTCACTCTCTTCCTTTAATTTCGGACGGAAAAATCGGTATTTTCAGAAGAAATTTGATGATGTAAGAACACTCCATTTTTACAAATTTTATACGGGGACAAAATCGAGAAAATATATTCAAAAACTGTTCATCGATCTTGTTGATGACAGGTATTTTGAAACACCACCATTTTGTGTTTAGATTTAAATTTTATCATTGTAATTATTATTATGCATGTTGTTTGGTTGTTTGGTCAAGTTCGACTGCATTCGTCATCCCGGTCGAGATAATTGCAGCAAGAGAGCTTATTATTTTTTTTGTACGAATGTATGTATTTGCCTGCGCTGAAACTTCTCCCAGCTATGCTGATGATGTTTGCAATGCTGAAGTATGCATGCATAATAGGAAATGAACGCTGTTAATTTATACTATTCAGATTAATTATAAGATGTCTGACACATATAGCACACATGATTATCATTTGGGCAAGCTGTTAAATTATCTAATTTTCTGACAGTTTTTCACAGCTCTTCATTGCCGTTTCAGCTGATCATGGCTGACTCCCCAGACGGAGGCCGCGCCTGCCACTCGGTATCAGAGACAGCCGATATGGAGACAGGAAGCCATCCCCAAGACTTCGAGATATTGAGACATGATCGCGGGAACCATTATTGAGACTGACAGCAGCCTTTATTTGAAGCCTGCATATATACTGCGGCTCACTCTCGGAGATCTCAAGGAGACAGACTGGCCTCTGGGACACGTGAGACGATGGATTGCTGAAGCCGCCGTGTGATTCTCGAGAGCCTGTTCACACAGATATTGTAGTTACTTTCAGCAGTTTAATTAAAGGGTTGCAAGATTTTGCCTACGCTGTCATTCTCATTTGAATCGCTGATATTATTGTTATTATCATTGGGTTTTATTATTTCTGCAGTATTCTCATTTATTTATTTTGAAGAAGTGGCACTACTATATTTTATGTATTTGCCCCATTTTCTGTGACACTTGCACTGCCAAGATTCATGCGATGGTGAAGCATCTTCAGCAGATTCTAATGATTCGTTATACCAAGAGATGTTTTTCCTTTATTGGCACAGTTTATTTTTATTTCAAGAACATTCTTGATGTATAGAGTCATTAAATATTTTCTTAGGCCTGTAGCTAGATATTCGCTGCAGCCCCAGCTTCAAGAATTGTTATGGTATGTGATGAGCGGCACCTATTACATTTCTTTGTAGACAATTCATTGCTATTTTAGTTTCATTGTTTACGGTGTTGTATATTTCAAGATGTAGTTTGGGACATGCTCATGACCCGTGAAATATATCGTGATAAATAAAGATGTTAACGGACCGTACAAGTAAAGAAAAGAAAAGGCCGTAAAATAAGACTATAAGAATCTTGGCGTGTTAGTTAAATTGCATTTAATTATGTCGTTTGGATATACTGAATGATGGACATAGAATTTTATATTGTCGCTTGAAAAATAAAATAGATTTTAAAATGAAACATCACATAATCCCTTCTATTGAAAGGTATTTTCCAGTATTCAGTTTGATTGGATCTAACTGACATCCATTTTATTTGTACTTCAAATGTTTTCTGCCCACATCTGTCTGTCTCTCCTCTAGCATTTTCGGTTCTGTCTTATCTTCGCTTAGGTTGGCATGAATGGCTGCCGGACTGTTTTTGTACTAAAGAATCGTGGTATTTAGTGATATTTTTTAGTGGAGGGTCTGGACTTTCGCTGATGCAGATAACAGAATGGTTTGTTGTGTCCCATTAAGATAATGTTATTTATCTCTACCATTAACATCATCAGAAAGGCCCATAATTTTAGCTCTTCGGGGCACTGTGACAATGTTTTCACATTCCGTATCCCCAAATATATGTCCACCACTGGTACTAGATTTCAATCTCATTGCTATTTATATATTGTGGTAAATACTCACCGTGAAATCCATATTTGATTTTAGGCCACGCGGTCTCATCTATTCGACGGGCGCTGGAGGCCTACATGAATCTATCGGTTGTTCCTATTAAGATTATGTATTAATGTAATTAAATTATAGTAACTTCTATCGTAAGTTCCAAGCTTCGATATGACCATTTCATTAAATTTTATTATTATAGTAGTTGTTACGTAGATTCTTTCATACCAATCTTGGCTGGTAGGGTATGTTGGCATTCCATTATCAATAACACGCATATTAATGTATCTTTATATTTTAATATAGAATATACATAAAATATATATTTATGTCACCCTGTTCACCTTAAACATTTTATTTGCGATCTTTTCTATGATTCATCGTAATATTTTCGGTACATGGTCTGCTGCCTGTGATTTGATGATGTTGTTGAATGGACAAAGAACAATAGTATGATTTAAGATTTGCCAGATTTTCCATGCCACATAGAATAACTCAAATTTTCAGTCTTCTTTCAAGGATGTTTTTTGTCGTTGCTTTCTTATTTATCGTAGTCAGTCATCTCTTCGACCTGGGTAAAACCGTTGGTTAATAAACTCATCCTGATTTCATTTCACGACGGGTCACCTTCTGTTGCACTCATAATATTTTTGCTGATTATAGGGCATTTGCACCGGCCTTTATATTTACACTTCATTTGTTAATCACAATTTTGTCATCAGTGCTCATATCGATTGCTAATTATTCCATGGTTGATATTTATCAATACAAGGCTGAAAATTTATTCCCCTCTGAACACATTTTACTGCTGGGCCAGGGCATATATTGAAGCTGCAGCCGCTCGGGACTTCAAATTTTCTTGCATCATTGCTCAGATTAAATTTTGCTGCCGCTGTTGCTCTATTTACACTGCATTTGCAGGGATTGATGCATGACAAGGTTTAACATGTATTTGTCCAAATTTCTACGGAAAAGCATCGGGCGTATGACCACCTTGGGGTGGAGTAAATGTTTTCTCTCTTGTCCGTGTCATTCTGATTCCATGGTTAGGGCGAAAACTTGGTTCCACTAGGAGTTTTATTTTGGGCTTGTTGCAGGGTACCATTTTCAGGCATCGGAGTTTTTTCCTCGCCATTTGGGAGATAGGAGTCATGTAGTTTGAAGCGCGATGTACGGAGCAGGGTAGTAGTGTGGTAGGGCCATGGTGCTGGACAGTGTTTGAAACGGAATGGCATTGGACTCTCTGACCAAGACCTCCTCTTCTAATGACAGTTACCCTCTTATTTTTTCCCCGAGGTTTCAATTGTACTGTTGAGTCACTGTTCAGGCGATGTATCGGTAATTTTGTTTGATCTTAACCTTCTCAACCAGTGTCTTCAATCTTCAATGTTTCCAACGGTACTAAACGCCCATATATCTTCCTGCAAGGTTTCTCCTCATTGCATTGAAGTTCTCCATGCCACGCGGTCTTCTTCGATTATTTTCCATCTTATCAAGATATCAATCAGACTGAAATGAATTGGTAACGGTCATTAGTCATCCCAAATAACTTCAGAGCTGTCTTTCACATTCGGACCACTGAGTGACTTTGTCGAGCCATGATTACGCTGCTGGCCAGAAGACTGCCGTAGGTCTTTACCGTTAGTTGTCGTTACGGTTTCATCAAACTTGCTGCTTAGGGAATAAACATAAATCTCAGTTTGTCATTTCATGTTCATCGATACTGATGTTTTCATTTTTCTAGCTATTCGCTTCGGTGCGCGTTTCAAATGAGCAATAAATCGGTAGGTATATCGCAGCATCGAAGTTAGGTTAGCGCTAATAATGATAGTCTCGACTGGAATAATGGAACATGTTAGATTGCGTAGGCTATGTATATATGCGGTGGAATTTTAGAGGTGGGCATACGGTTTACAAAGGCCAGAGGGCGGACGTGACGTGGATTGGTCAAGTATATTGTCCTTCACAACAAGGCATTCTCCTCTTTTGCCCACTACTCTCATCTCACGACGCTGCCTCGTATTTCCGTTTTGCCGCTGCGAATAGTAAGGCGTATAGCCATAGCATTAACCACTCCATCAACGCTATTGCTAAATGAATGCGATATTATAAACATATTTGCTCAAAAGTTAATCTAGTATTGTTATTTGATTCGCTAACGAGCTAAGCTTTATTTTCACGCTCTCTTCCGGCTCCTCTTTTTTCGCTTATTTATCCTATATTTGTTTATCGCATTTAAAGAATTGAATTACGCGAACCTTAATAATCGATCATTGATTACAGAGATAATACTCTAATAATAATTGTACTACAACAATCAAAATAAATACAAACTCAAAAATTAAAAGTTCTACGCTAAATTTTCTTCGCAATGAAAATTTTAAACTTTATTATACAAATATTGTCGCATAACGCGTTCAATATATCTTCATATATCTGAGTGATAGTATGGTGCACGCCGCATTGAATCCCTCTTAATCTTCTCTTCGGGAATTGTTTGGCAGAGATATTTGCCAGAAATTTTCATGGCTATATAAATTGTAGTTCCTTCAAGTACTGTTTTTCGGAAATCTGATATTAATTTTTCTAATCAACTTTATTATGTTTTCCAGAACCTCTTTCATCACTCAACCTCATTGTCAAAATTTTTTTTTTTTTTGTTCAAATGTATTTACGGCCAAGAAGTCCCGGCATCGTATTTGTTGTTCACTAGAATTTGAGCTTAATCGTTTCTTTTCAATTTTCATTGACATAATAGTTTTCAACTTGAACTCGCTTTTTCTAGCGAAGAATTATAAAGCCAAGCCAACCAATTTATTGAAAAAAAAAAAAAATGGATGTACCATTGTCCATACATGCGGATACTTACCTTCAAATTGTTGTCCACTTTGTCGTACTTTGTCGGTTTTCATCGCAGATATCCATTTTGCTTTGATATTCAGAACATTCGGTATGTATATTCAACATCTTTGTGCCCCATTACAGCAGACAAACATATGATTTCATCGCAAATACTCAATGCCATTTTATTGACGTGGTGAAAGGACCCAGACCCTCCCACTTGACCCTTTTATGAAATTTTCTATGCAAGTCTTTTCGATGATCCATAACTCGTGGGCGGTACTGACATATTCGTAATAAGATACTTCGAAAATTTACCTACAAGTTTGAGTGTACGAGCATTACTCTCATCATAGGTGGTGGATGAGGGCACCAATCCCAATTTGATTTTCTGAAATACCTAAAGTTTTCACTCATACAAAATTTTCCATTTCGCCTGGTTTGTTTTTACTGCAGAAATTTGTCTTCCAGAATCATATCGATAGGGGTATATGTAATTTCATAGTGCAAAACTGTAATTTTCTCTGTGAACGTCATTAAGGTAATCCATGCATATACTGGACAAAGAGGAATCCAGGTATTGCAGGGACATCATATTTACCGATAAAAATAGCAATTTAAGTAGCAGGAGTAGTCCGAGAAATAGTTAATATTGTGTGTAAAGAGTGTGACCAGTCTCCCCGAGATAGATGCTACGGCATCTTCTCTAAATATTTTCTTCAATCTGCCTGCTCCGGTCATCTATATGCACAAAAGGGATTTTATTCCATTAATGAAAAAGGTTCATTTTTTTTTTTGCTCATCCCGCACATTTATTTAAAGTGACCGGTTAAAACACATATTTGACCAAAAAGACAATATATTTTTAAAGAAAAAAAGGTCCTTTTCAGTCAGGTTTTAAGGATGCATTTATTATTTAGGGAAAGTAATCTCAGTGGCAATTTTACACACGCCCTCTCGACACACGGTTTTGTAACAAGATCAATTTCTACCAAAACAGAAGACATTTCTGCAGTTGTTTTGCAAAGGGATGTATTTGACCGTCAAGTGGGTTGCTCTGCTTGGGTGAGAATCGTAGTTCTGGCCAAAACTATTTTTAGACAACCATTTTAATTTTGACAAAATTGACTATCTAACCTTTTTGATATTTCCCCGGTATTTTACAAATTTTCGGCCAAGATTGGACATCGGTTCCTTCAAAATTGCTATTTTCCTCTCCTCACATTTAATGAAGATATATTTACCCAAGATACAAATACCAACATATAATCATGTTGGTCTTTATATTCAGTCACTGTCTCTAGACAACCATGTACCAGGCCCGCATAATGCATGCAAATAACGCCCCAATTTAGGGTCATTATCTTGATTTTTTCATTGGTCTTGCAGGCTGGAATGGATTTAATTGAATGGCATAATTTCATGCGCATCGGACAACGTTCGGTGGCTAAGGGTTTTTTCGGTTTTCGTTTATTTTGGTACCGACTTAATAGGTGGAGTTCAATTACAGGACATTATCCTCGGGAGGTAGTATTGCAGGATTTTCTAAGACACGAGGTATGGAATTCACGTAATATCAAAGGGTAAACAGTAGCACATTGATCAAAATATATAGGGAAATCAGAGTTTAAAAATAAATAATTTTTAACTAAGCTCGAATTTCTAAATCCCGAACAGTTCTAGGTTTTCTTCCCTTGTCATACATACAATTAATTCTCTATTATGACATTTTAACAACTTTCGCCCAACTATTAATTGGTCACCGGTCATTAATAGCTTATTTTCAGAATAAACAACAAGGCGGAAACAAAATAATAATTTTAAAATGTGTTCTTGCACCGCTGAGCCTCTACAGAAGGAAATATCCTATACAATCTGATAGTAACAAAACAGAAGCAGCTGGACGTGGGTCTGGCATCGGCGCAGCTCTGCCTCGATGTCTCCTCGACAGAAGTTTTTTTGTTGTTTGGTGCAGTGTTGACCGCCTTCAACACTGATCCGCATAAGCGCAGGTCAGGGGCGAGTATCTACTGTAGTAACAATAAAAAGAATAAGTGAAAGTAGCACACCGCATCACTAAATAGCCGAGAATAAATTGCAGGTGCTGACTATGTTTACCACGCCTACACCGGACTAACATCGATACGCATCAACTCGATCCTTTCCTCATAGCCGCGACGTGTGTGCTCGATTCAATTATATATATATATATATATATATATATATATATATATATATATATATATATATATATATATATATATATATATATATATATATATATATATATATATATATATAATAATATAATTAAACAATATATATATACGCGCGCGCCGACGGGAGTGATTGCCGGGCGCGCGCGCCCCCATAATAATATATATATAAGTAAGTGTGTTCCTTCCCGCCCGTTGCTACATACTTACATGTACACATATATTACTCCCGCCGGCAGCCGGACCCATAATTTATATATCTCGTGCGCGCCCGTCTCTCGCACCCCACCCACCTATAAACGCATCTAACAATATTTAAATCTGTCGATTCAGTCACATCCAAAAACTCTAAACTACATTACGCAAATCTTTTTATTTCAAGACAAGTTATCCAAAATCCTTCCAATGAAAGACAAGTAACCGCCGTGAATTCCATCTCCGACTCCCCGATCACGACGATGGATCACAAATTTCAAAATCAACTTGCCCGCCTATATCAACCTCCAAATCCATCACAATGACTCAAGCACCAAATCATCTGGTTCTAATTGTCAACATCCGTTGACTTTCCCAACTATCCAAGAGACATTCATTGACCAAACTCGATTGACCAAACTCACTAGATTGAAACAGAAAATACTGCATCTCCCTAATCCACAGAGGGCAAGTCGGCATTCACAGTACTGGGGGATTTCAGCTGACTATACTATAGGTCGGCACGCACTCCCAATGTCTGGGCCAAGATCGTCTACCTGCATACAAATTACATCAGGATAACACATCAAGTCAACAGGTATCGATGTACACATAGATGATCTCACATTCGAACATAGACACATGGAAGGATGCCGCTGCGGTACACCATACACTCTTCCTAGCATTTCAGAATTAAAACGCATAACACTTCACGGGCGAAACTCCACACACTGACTGTCTGTCCACAGACACCTCATTCGCATAATTTTCTTCAAGAGGCGAATCATCAATCTCATCCTCAATCCATCTCACCACAGTTTCAACCATGCGCATCTATACCGCGTACAACACCTCTACACTTCGATTGAGCATGAGCAGAATCTTGCCCCATGAACCTCACTCACATACGCACATACCTCTCTAAGCATTCTAATAATGGCGTTGGGACGTCACTGGTCGGTGATTTTAATGCCGTGCTCAATCTCGCTTCCCCGCCGAAATGTTTTCGTATAGAAAGACCAGTACTCCATATGATGTGATAATTTGTTCTATTAACGATTACTGTTAATCATTGATGCAGTACGCAGAATATACTACTGAGCTGCAGAGTTTGGCCACCTACACCAAATTTCGGTTTCCGAATCTATGGTATTCGCTCCACTTCTACTCAGAATACCATACGCTGAATAATACGTTTTCAGTTTTTCGATGTTGTTTGATACGCTGCAGACACTGTCTCTATTTTTCTCTGCATTCAATTCTCAGTAGACTGCAGAGGGGTGATGAATGATGCACATTGCGCCGCTGGAAGTTTCTAATGTCAACTTATTTATCAAATAATATATAATCCCTGCATCCTCAACACCATCACTATTTACATTCTAGCATCATCGTTGTAACTCACCGACAAAAGTAGCCGTGATTATCATATTAACATTTTCGATACGAATATATAAAGAAGAAACATATTAATATTTTCAGCGGCCAGTTCTATATGCAGCAATTTACTCCAACTAGGAATATGTTGCTCGTCCCACATTGGACAAGCGGTTTCAGGCACGGCAACACTACCAAATATAATTTTAAACACTAACCTTCAACAGCCGAAAGCCGCGATGATCGGCATACATCTCATTAATATTTGCCTGTAGAGGAGCACTTTTCAGCACAAACATGCAACTAGCGATTATTATTGGTCCTACCCCACACACATTACGTTGTTACGCATAAGAATTCAGTCGATGGCAATATCAAGATCGGTGTCGTGTATAACAATGTTCAGCTCGGTCATTTTCCAGCATCTTCAGCAAGCGTGAAGTAATGTAGCAGGTCACGGCGATGTTTCAATCCCAGGAAACTACGAAGTCGGTGTTGTCTACAAGACACCTCTGAATAATAATGATTACGTTCCCACGGTTTTACTCGCTAGAACTCATCCACTGAACCATAAACTTTCTTCCTTTCCGCACCTTCGTGAATACAACTCGGGATACTGGTACTTTCCTCAAGATATCATCACGACACGGGGCGAGTTCAAATACGGCTGCAATTAATTACGAGAACGCGCCAAGCATTATCAACTAGGCAATGCCTTCGCCGCCATTATTGGAAGTCTCTAATATTCGTGTGATACTCAACAGATTAATTTTCTGAAATTTAAGCCTGAGTCAATACAAAACATCACGTAGGTATTGTTTATGGGCTAATACATTATCCTCATTCGGTTATCCTTCTTCTTCAAACAGAGCCGCCAATGAAACCTCTATCTAGTGAGTTCTCATTGAAGTTACCTCACAGCGTTACGATAGGAGTGGTCTATTGTTGAGTGCTCAAGTAATTATTAACTTAAAATAATTGTCTGCAGATAAGCAGTCGCAAATTACATAGAAAATCCGCGATAATGGGAACAGTAATAGAGCTCCGTCATCCGCATAAATGCCGTTGCAGTACTTCACCACTGCTGGGAAAAGATATTCCCAATTACGCACACTACGTACACTGACCCTTCAATAAGATAACAATTCGCACGACGGCCGCCACAGACATCGGTATTGGCCAATCTATCCCTGTCAGTCATAGCAATAAAGAAATCCCCACATTGCAGTATTAAGACACAACATGCATATACAATGAGAGCAAACAAGAATAAAGTGAACCGGGATCAGGTATCTTCGCAAATAATACATGTAATGATTAACACAAATTGATCAGATCAGAATGATCATCTTAGCCTGACCACCTCGGTATGGCGTCGCCGCGCCTCACCAAGGGGAGCGCGGATCGACACTTCACGACGCTCAGTCACATCGAATTCAGCCGGCCGGATTGATTTGCATCCCCGCATTACGCCCAAACAGCACTAGATCGTGGAACACAAGGGAATGCAATGAACCCCCGCCGGGCTGCCAGAGACGGGCAGAACCAGAACCTCCGCCACCCACGCAGTTCTGAAGAAATGGAGCCAAGATCAGCAGCTTCACTGACTGCCGCCGTGCCATCGGAACTGGGCCGAGCTCGGTAAGACTTTGGCTCCTCTCATTTCGCGATGATCTATCTCTAGGTCGCTGCACTCAACGGATCTCCGTAACTCCTTCCTCTATGTCATCGTATAGCGATTCGAATAGAACTGCTGATAACTCGCGGAATCTACCTGACACGTTACTTCATCAGTTCCTCGAGACGGTGACCATTCAAGAAGATGAGAACTGATAATATACTCGCCATCACACACATAAAGCCCAGTTTGGCAGCAAATTCTAAACTGAAGCAGTAGCACTCCAAAATGAGCACGACGCCCAAAATTGGAGCCACTGAGTACTGGCTCATGAGAGATAATAAGATGATTGCCATCGACTATCAATACCGTCATTGCCACCGGTCACCGCTGAGCCTGTTCTGTGCTCCGCATTGCCGCTGCCATGGATTCAGATGTAAATGAGGTGCCAGAAATCAAGCCACTCAGAGATATACTCAGTGTCAAGAATTGACTGAACACATGGTCAATCACTCTGACTCACTTCCAAGAAAATGGTGTGGTCGTTCTCTGCCTGCACGAGCATGGCATTAGCTAATCAAGACTTGGAGTTCCTTCCTAAGCTTCAATTCCAAGATACAGCTGTAGATCTGCTGGCATCTCCATAAATCGACGTAGACTAAAGCACCTTAGGTTTCGATACATCTTCCATATCTCCATGTATTTTAATAGCATTACCCATGTCTTTCATATTACTGTTCACTAAGAATGGTCAATAGCAAATATTTTCATAATAGCAACAAGTACGGTCACTACCAAGATCACATATATATATTTCACAGAAGTAGTACACTCATAATAATCTAGATAGTAACATGTAAGTATTAAAGCAGCATCAAACTATGGACGCCGGCAAATCTCTGCAACAGTAGCATAAATGCGATAGTTCAATCGTTCTCCCCAACACCTACACCGCACATAAGCTGTGTGAGTGGGGTGAATTAACTCGCTGAGCATAATAAGTATAATCAGGCATAACACCTAGATAAATAGTTCTGCACAACCGCATGCATGATGATAGTCCACTGTCTTCACATCCAACATCATGGTGCTATGTGTCATACTCAAGTGTACCGATGTAATATATATGTATATATATATATATGTTATAAGTAGATTGTGGTTAAATTAACCATCAATATATTATTGTATTTAAATGTGGATAGCAATTCAAACACCCTTATTCTTGAAATGTTTCATTATCACATATATTGTCAATATTCATTATGACTTCGAATGCCATAAATATGTTCGACCCATATATATATATATATATATATATATATATAGAGCGCTATTTATAACACTGATATATATATATATATATATATATATATAGTTGTAGTTGCAAGTCTTAGTAATCAATTATGACTCCTGCCTTTTGTTTGGTTTTACCGGATTCAGTCGACATTTCTAATGCAGACTCAGCTAGAACATAGTATTCAACCCCAGGTAGGCTCACTTAGAGTGCACATCTAGTACTTGTTCATGTCATGATATACAGCTATGAATACGTCTAAGTGTATGTGTTCAACTTGATATAGGGGTCATTTAGCTCTACAGGCTACCCTAATATTCTACAGATCGGCACAAGCCCCAAACATGGCTACCAGCCAAAATACACAGATATAAGCCCAGTCTCAGTCATTATACACAGTAAACTATCAATCGGGAAGGACCAAGTACAAATCCCCAGTCACAATACCACCACACTCGTCACATGACACATGTTTCATCTCAGCATAGCACTGTATAGTTCAAGCTTTGCCACCCAGCTTGTCCAGTGTACATCCAGTATTCCATGTGTCTATGCTTTGGAAGTATGTTGGGGATTCATCTTATGTATTGGACTTCAGTACAATTCAGCTTGATGGTGATTTATCTTATGATGTAGAGCCGGTGGCTATTCTGGGTCGATAGGGTCAAAAGTTGAGGTCCAAGGATATTGATTCAGTAAAGGTGCAGTAGAGAGGTCGGCCCGTGGAGGAGGCTACTAGGGAGACCGTGCAGGAGATGCGGAGTAGATATCCCCACTTATTTGAGACTCCATGTATGTTTCTTGACCCGCTCGAGGACAAGCGCTTGTTTTAGTTGGGGAGAATGTGACGACCCAGTCCGTCGTCATGTGAGTTACCACCCCGTTTTCCCCGTTATATGATTGTTATTATTTCAATATATGTATTTGGTGAATTTGAGTCAATTCGGATTGAGTTTGGTAGGAAATGAGACAAATAGTCTCTTTAATGAAAGAATAGTTTAGAAAAGTCAACTGGACATTGACTTGTGAGTTAGAGGGCTCGAAATCAAATTCTTATGGTTCGGTTAGCTTCAGAGGATCGTATGTGACTAAGGAGAGTGATCAGAATTAAATTTAGAGGTCCGGTGTAGAATAGGCTTGAATTGGCGAAGTTGGAATTTTGGCGAATTCCGGTCAATAGGTGAGATTCTGATCCGGGAGTCGGAATGGAATTCCAACAGTTGTAGTAGCTTTGTTAGGTGATTTTGGATATGTCCGCAAATTTTCAGGTCATTCGGACATCGTTTTGTTGGGTTTCTGATTGGGTGTTGGTTTCAGAAGTTTTGGTTGAATCTTAGGCTTGAACCGGCTTAATTTGATGATTCGTGTCTTGGAGGGTATGTTTTTATGAATGGAACTAGTTTGTGTGATGATTTAGAGTGGATTGGTATTTTTGGTTGAGGTCCCGGGGGCCTCGGGATGTTTTTGGAGTGTCTACGGAAGAATTTTTGAGGTTTTTGGTCTGCTGGTGTGTTGCAGCAGGGATTTTCGCTTCTGCGGATGGGGAACCGTAGAAGCGGCCCCACAGAAGCAACCAGGAGGTCGCAGAAGCGGACATGGGTTTTCCAGGAAAATTCCGCAGAAGCGGAAGGAATGTCGCTGGTGCGGGCTCGCTTCCGCAGAAGCGGAGATGGGCAGCAGGGGAAAAATTGCAGAAGCGGACATGGCTTCGCAGGCGCGGTCTCGCTGGTGCGAGAAATTGAGCGCGGAAGCGGTCCTCGCCATTAAGTGAATTGTCGCAGAAGCGACTGGAAAACCGCATAAGCGGTATCGCTTAATGTTCCGCAGAAGCGGAAAATCGTCAGTGAATATAGAAACAGAAGGGTTAGAATTTCAGAAGTTATATCACATTTGAGGCTTTGTTCTAAGAGGCAATTTACGCGATTTTGAGGAGAAAATCGAGAGGATTCTTCAGGTAAGCAATTATGGACTAAATTTATGTTATTACATTGTTAAATTATGGAGTTAATACCTGAAAATGGAGGTATGGAGGTGTATTAATGGAGGTTTTTGCTCTAAGCCTAGGTTATTGAATATCATCGATTTGAATGGGCAAACGGAGTCCGATTTTGATAAACATTATATGTATGGATTCGTGGCAAGATAAAGAATCTGAAAATGTAACTTTTGTAATTTTTCGAGAAGCAAGCTCGAGGGTTGGATTTTGGCAACTTCGTGGTTTTTGGTGTAATTCGAGTTATTTCGATTGGGTTATCTTCATTTAGCCTATTTTGATGTATTCTTATTGATTTTGGTCAGATTTGGCATCCGAGGAGGTTGATTTGCGAGCCAAACGCAAGGCGAGCTAGGACTTTTGCCGATTCGAGGTGAGTGGTGATAATAAATGATGTACTGAGGGTTTGAAACCCTGTATTTGAACTATACAGTGCTATGCTGAGATGAAACATGTGTCATGTGACGAGTGTGGTGGTATTGTGACTGGGGATTTGTACTTGGTCCTTCCCGATTGATAGTTTACTGTGTATAATGACTGAGACTGGGCTTATATCTGTGTATTTTGGCTGGTAGCCATGTTTGGGGCTTGTGCCGATCTGTAGAATATTAGGGTAGCCTGTAGAGCTAAATGACCCCTATATCAAGTTGAACACATACACTTAGACGTATTCATAGCTGTATATCATGACATGAACAAGTACTAGATGTGCACTCTAAGTGAGCCTACCTGGGGTTGAATACTATGTTCTAGCTGAGTGGGCCCGAGAGGCCAAGTCTATATTGACTGAGATGGGGGCGAGGACCCATTATGAGGTATTGATATATATACCGGATTGGGCTGCACGATAAAATTAATTACTCCTAATTGTAGAATTAAATCCTAAATGCAAATGCGATATATATATATATATATATATATATATATATATATATATATATATATATATATATATATATATATATATATATATGGATTGGGTTGCACACTCCAAGAGTAGTGTTGTTATATTGTTTTAGATACTGGATTGTTCCTTCATATTTATTTAGCTTCTGCTAGTGAGCGCACTATATATATTGGATCAGGCTGCGCGCCACAATAGTATATCTATATATTGGATCGGCCTGCACGCCGCAACACTATATATATTAGATCAGGCTGCACACCGCAACATTATATATATATATACATATATATTGCATCGGGCTGCACGCCGCAGCGGTATGAGTGAGGATCGGGCTGCACGCCGCAGCAAGACTAGATCAGTGTTGGATCAGTGTGAGACAGTAGTGTACTGGAAATGGACTTATCCTTGTGAGATGACATACCTGTACGGTTATTCTTAGAACTATTTAGTGATAATGTAGGTGTTCTATCTTTCAGTTATTACTTATTATTGTTACTCACTGAGTTGAAAGATACTCACCCCACTCCCTGCACTTTATGTACAGATATAGGTGTTCAGGAGGACAGTTGAGCTATCCGCAGCTGCTACTTTTCTGTTATTCTGGGGAGACATCGAGGTAGCTGCCAGCGTCCACAAGACCCGATCTCTTTCCTTTCTTCCTTCTATGTTTTTGTTACTCTATCTAGACTTAGATTGTATAGGATATTTTCCTTCTATTAGAGGCTCATACTTGTGACACCGGATTCGTTGGGCTGTATTTCGTGTATTTTGTTTCCGTACTTGTTGCTTCTGTTATGAAAACAAGCTATTTACTTTAATTGACCAGTATTAATTAATAATTGGCTGGTAATATGGAAAAACATGGTCGGGCTTGCCTAGCAATGTGTTGGTCGCCATCATGACCGGGGTTTGGGTAGTGAGAAGATGGTATCAGAGCCTAGGTTAACAGGTCTCGCGATTCATGAGCCGATTTAGTAAAGTCTCGCAGATCTGTATGGAGACGTCTGTACTTATCCTTGGGAGGCTACAGAACCTTTTAGGAAAGCTTCAAATTCTTGATTCGAAACTGAACTTTGATATTTTATTCTCTCGCAGATAGCGAGAACTCGTGCTACAGGACGAGGCAGACGACCACCATTGCCACCTGCTGGAGGCCGTGTATGAAGCCATGGTCGTGGTAGGGGTAGGCCAGCTGAGGTAGTGCCAGTTGACCCACCCGCTGTTCCCATTCCAGATCAGCCTCCAGTTGCAGAGGTCCCAGCAGCACCTGTTCAGGCACCAGTTGTGCCTAATGTGATTCCGGGTCTACAGGAGACCCTAGCTCAGATATTGACGGTTTGCACTGGCCTGGCTCAGGCAGATTCAGCCTCCACTATAGCAGCTACATCTGGGACCGGGGGTGGTCATCAAACCCCCGCAACTCGCACTCCAGAGCAGGTAGTGCAGGGCCTTTAGACACTTGAGGCTCCACCAGTCCAGCCAGTGGCCCCAGTTCAGCCAGCTGTTCAGATTCATGGGGACAGGGTCCCAGTGATGGCCGACGATGAGCAGCGTCGTCTTGAGAGGTTCAGTAGACTATCTCCTCCTATATTCAGTGGTACTCCGGGTGAGGACGCCCAAGGTTTTTTGGACAAGTGCCGTCGGATGCTCCGTACAATAGGGATTTTGGAGTCGACCTGGTGTATCCTTTACTACTTCCAATTTCAGGGAGCCGCCTTCGCTTGGAGGGAGGCTTATGAGCAGTGTAGATCAGCAGGGGTGGCACCATTATCATGGCAGGAGTTCTCCACTATTTTCTTGGAGAAATGGATACCTCGATCTCAAAGGGAGGAGATCCGCAGGCAGTTTGATTGGCTTCGTCAGGGGGACATGACAGTGTCGGAGTGTGAGGTTAGATTCACAGAGTTATCCAAACAAGCATCATGGTTGGTTCCTACTGATCGGGAGAGGATCAGACACTTTATTGATGGGCTTATATATCCTATCCGTATTCTGATGACCCGAGAGAGGGTTCTGAGTCACTCATTTGAGGATGGTGTTGATATCGCTCGCGACATAGAGATAGATCGTCGCAGGGAGTGAGAGGAGAGGGAGGCCAAGAGGCCTCGAGGATCAGCTAGTTCCAGTGGCACTCAGACTAGAGGCCAGAGGCAGCAGATCCCAGGTCGCTCTTTCAGATCTTCACAGCCAGCCTGCTCAGACTACCGTGGGTCATCTTCTGGCGGAGGTTATCATGGTTCTCACCAGGGCCAGCCATCTCTCAACGCTCTACCAGCACAGAGTTCATTGCAGGCTCCATATGTTCAAGGTTCTTCCCGATCTAGTTCTTTTGCTGGACGCTCTAGTGCGAGGGATTCTCATCAATCCCAGCCCCCAGCACCTGGGAGTTGCTTCGAGTGCGGAGAGTTTGGGCACATCCGTAGAGAGTGTCCCCGTCTTGTATCCAGTCCATCTCAGCAGAGGGGACAACTTTCATCATCTGGTCCATCTACTTTAGCACCCGCCCCGCCAGCTAGGGGTGAGGATTAGGCAACCAGGGGTCTCCCTCGAGGGGGAGGTCGATTAGGTGGTCAGGCTCGTTGCTATGATCTTCAGAGCCGTTCAGATGTGGTCGTTTCAGACGTTGTTATTACAGGTATTATTTCAGTCTGCCACAGAGATGCCTCGGTTTTGTTCGATCCCGGTTCCACTTATTCTTATGTACATATTTTGCTCCTCATTTGGGCACGAGCCGAGGGTGTCTTGCATTTCCCATGCATGTATCTACCCCGATGGGTGATACCATTATTGTGGACCATGTGTACCAGTCCTGTCTGGTCACTATTGGGGGTTTGGAGACCCGAGTAGACCTGTTGCTTTTGAGCATGATTGATTTTGATGTTATCTTGGGGATAGATTGGCTATCTCCGTGTCACGCTATTCTAGACCATCATGCCAAGACAGTCACTTGGGCTATGCCGAGTATTCAGAGGATCGAGTGGCGAGGCATGACTGATTATGTACGTAGTAGGGTAATATCTTTTTTCAAGGCCCAACAGATGGTTGGGAAGGGATGTCTTTCCTATTTGGCATTTGTGCGGGATGTTGGAGCTGAGACTCCCAGTATTGATTCTGTTCCCATTTGGCGGGATTTTCCTTATGTATTTCTCAGACCTGGCGGGCATGCCGCCGGACAGGGACATTGATTTTGGGATTGACTTGGTGCCAGGCACTCAGCCTATTTCTATTCCTCCCTATCGTATGGCACTAGCTGATTTGAAAGAACTGAAGGAGCAACTCAAGGAACTCCTAGATAAGGCGTTCATTCGGCCGACTGTGTCACCGTGAGGTGCACCGGTCTTGTTTATTAAGAAGAAGGATGGCTCAATGAGGATGTGTATTGACTATAGGCAGTTGAACAAAGTAACAGTGAAGAACATGTATCCTCTGCCTCGCATTGATGTTTTATTTGATCAACTCCAGGGAGCTAGGGTATTCTCGAAGATTGATCTTCGTTCAGGATATCACCTGCTGAATATTAGAGACTCTAATATTATGAAGACAGCCTTCAGGACGAGGTATGGGCACTATGAGTTTCTTGTGATGTCTTTTGGGCTGACCAATGCCCCAGCCGCGTTCATGCATCTGATGAATAGTATATTCTGGCCATATTTGAACTCCTTCGTGATCGTGTTCATAGATGATATCTTGGTGTACTCTCGTAGCCCGGAGGAGCATGCCCAGCATCTTAGAGTTGTATTACAGAGGTTGCGGGAGGAGAAGTTGTATGCCAAGTTCTCCAAGTGTGAGTTCTAGCTCGAGTCCGTGGCATTCATGGGGCACATGGTGTCCAGTGATGGTATTCAGGTGGATCCGAAGAAGATAGAGGCGGTGCAGAGTTGGCCCAGACCGACCTCGGCCACTGAGATTCGTAGTTTCCTGGGATTGGCAGGATATTATCGCCGTATTCTCTTCTATTACTTCACCCTTTACTAGAATGACTCAGAAGGGTGCTTCTTTTGTGTCGTCCGAGGAGTGTGAGGAGAGCTTTCAGAAGCTCAAGACGACATTGACCACGACACCAGTCTTGATATTGCCATCAGCTTTAGATTCTTATACTGTGTACTGCGTTGCCTCGAGAGTTGGCATTGGTTGTGTGTTGATGCACGAGGGTAGAGTTATTGCTTATGCTTCTCGCTAGTTGAAGCCCCATGATAAGAATTACCTTGTACATTATTTGGAGCTAGCAGCCATAGTTAACCCTCTGAAGATTTGGAGACATTACCTATATGGTGTTTCTTGTGAGGTGTATACCGATCATCGCAGCTTTCAGCACCTGTTCAAACAGAAGGACCTTAATTTGAGACAGCGGAGGTGGCTGGATTTGCTTAAGGATTATGACATCACTATATTGTATCATCCAGGGAAGGCCAATGTTGTTGCCGATGCTTTGAGCCGAAAGGCGGTCAGTATGGGTAGCTTAGCTTATATTCTAGTTGGGTAGAGGCCCTTTGCATATGATGTTCAGACGATGGCCAATCGGCTAGCGAGGTTGGATGTTTCTGAGCCGAGCCGAGTGTTGGCTTGTGTTGTTTCTCGGTCTTCTTTATATGATCGTATCAGAGAGTGTTAGTATGATGATCCGCATTTGCTTGTCCTTAAGGACAGAGTTCTACACGATGATGCTAGAGATGTGACTATTGATAGTGATGGTGTTCTGAGGATGAAGGGTCGTATCTGTGTGCCCAATGTAGATGGTCTTCAAGAGTTGATATTAGAGAAGGCTCACAGCTTGTGGTACTCCATTCATTCACATGCCGCGAATATGTACCAGGACTTGAGATAGCATTACTGGTGGAGGAAGATGAAGTTAGTCATGTGGCCAGATGTCTCAACTGCCAGCCGGTCAAGTATGAGCATCAGAGACTGGGCGGTGTTCTTCAGCGTATGGTTATTCCTGAGTAGAAGTGGGAGCGAATTACCATGGATTTTGTGACTGGGCTCCCTCGAACTTCGAGGAAGTTTGATTCAGTGTGGGTGATTGTTGATTGGCTGACCAAATACGCACACTTCATTCTAGTACGTACTACGTACTCATCGGAGCGGTTAACATTGATCGTTATTCGGGAGATTGTCAGATTTCATGGGGTCCCATGTATATCACATCAGATGGAGGTACTCAGTTCACTTCTCACTTCTGGAGGGCATTTCAGCAGGAGCTGGGTACGCAGGTAGAGTTGAGCACAGCATTTCATCCTCAGACGGACGGACATTCTGAGCGCACTATTCAGATCTTAGAGGATATGTTGCGTGCATGTGTGATTGATTTTAGAGGTTCATGGGTTAAGTTTTTGCCACTTGCAGAGTTTGCCTATAACAACAGTTATCAGTCGAGTATTCAGATGGCCCCGTATGAGGTGTTGTATAGTAGACGGTATAGATCTCACATGGGATGGTTTGAGCCTGGCGAGGCTAGATTTATAGGGACTGAGTTAGTTCAGGATGCTTTGAATAGAGTGAAGTTGATCCAGGAGAGGTTTCGTATAGCACAGTCACGCCAGAAGAGTTATGCGGACTGTAGAGTTCGAGAGTTGTCTTTCATGGTTGGTGATAGAGTATTGTTGAAGGTTTCACCCATGAAAGGTGTTATGCGGTTTGGGAAGAAAGGGAAACTGAGTCCCAGGTTCATTGGTCCTTTTGAGATACTTAGAAGGATTAGGGAGGTGGCATATGAGTTGGCCTTGCCACCCAGCTTGTCCAGTGTTCATCCAGTATTCCATGTGTCTATGTTCCGGAAGTATGTCGGGGATCCATCTCATATGTTGTACATCAGTATGATTCAGCTTGATGGTGATCTATCCTATGATGTGGAGCTGGTAGTTATTCTGGGTAGACAGGTTCGAATCTTGAGGTCCAAGGACATTGCTTCAATTAAGGTGCAGTGGAGAGGCCGGCCCGTGGAGGAGGCTACTTGGGAGATCGAGCAGGAGATGCGGAGCAGATATACTCACTTATTTGAGTCTCCAGGTATGTTTCTTGCCCCTCTCGAGGACGAGCGTTTGCTTAAGTTGGGGAGAATGTGATGACCCGAGCCGTCATCACATGAGTTACCATGCCTTTTTCCCCGTTATATGCTTGTTCATGTTTCAATATATGTGTTTGGTGAGTTTGAGTCAATAAAGATCGAGTTTGGTTGGAAATGAGACAAATAGTCTCTTTGAATAATGAATAGTTGGGAAAAGTCAACCGGATGTTGACTTGTGAATTAGAGGGCTCGGAATTGAATTCTGATGATTTGGTTAGCTTCGGGAGGTCATTTGTGGCTTAGGAGAGTGATCGGAAATGAATTTGGAGGTTCGGTGTAGAAATAGGCTTGAATTGGCTAAGTTGGAATTTTGGCGGAATCCGATCGATAGGTGAGATTTTGATCCAGGAGTCGGAATGGAATTACGACAGTTGCCGTAGCTTCGTTAGGTGATTTTGGATATGTCCGCAAATTTTCAGGTCATTCAGAAATTGTTTGGTCGGGTTTTTGATAGAATGTAGGTTTCAGAAGTTTTTATTGAATCTTAGGCTTGAATCGGCCTTAATTTGATGATTCGTGTGATGGAGGGTACGTTTTTATGATTGGAACAAGTTCGTATGTATGGATCGGACTGCACACCGAAGTAATATATAAATATATGGATCAAACTGCACGCCACAGTAATATATATGTGGATCGGACTGCATGTCGTAGTATCATAGCACTTGGGCTGAAGGAGCCCCTCCGGAGTCTGCACACACCCCCAGTGAGCGCACTATATATATTGTATCGGGCTGCGTGCCGCAGCAGTATATCTATATATTCGATCGGGCTGCACGCCACAACACTATATATATTGGATCGGGCTGCACGCCGCATCATATATATATATATATATATATATATATATATATATATATATATATATATATATATATATATATATATATATATATATATATATATATATATATATTGGATCGGTCTGCACGCCGCAGCAGTATGAGTGAGGATCGGGCTGTATGCCGCAGCAGGACTAGATCAGTGTTGGATCAGTGTGAGACAGTGGTGGACTGGAAATGGACTTATCATTGTGAGATGACTTACCTATATGGTTATTCTTAGAACTATTTAGTGATAATGCAGGTGTTCTTGCTTTCACTTATTTCTTTTTATTGTTACTCACTGAGTTGAAAGATACTCACCTCATTCCTTGCACTTTATGTGCAGATACAGGTGTTCAGGAGGGCAGTTGAGCTTTCTGCAACTGCTACTTTTCTATTATTCCGAGGAGACATCGAGGTAGCTGCCGGTGCCGCAGGACCCGATCTCCCTCCTTTATTGCTTCTATGTTTTTGTTACTCTATCTAGACATGGATTGTATAGGATATTTTCCTTCTGTTAGAGGCTCAGACTTGTGACATCGGATTAGTTAGGCTGTATTTCGTGTATTTTGTTTCCGCACTTGTTGTTTCTGTTATGAAAACAAGCTATTAACTTTAATTGACCAGTATTAATTAATAATTGGCTGGTAATATGGAAAAACATGATCGGGCTTGCGTAGCAATGTGTTGGGCGCCATCATGACCGAAGTTTGGGTCGTGACAGGTATCGTAGTAACAAATAGGGAGGTGTGACAGCTCTAGCGACTCTGATGGGGATAAGAAACCTAGAACTTTTGTTCAGGGTTTAAGAATTCGAGCTTAGTTAAAATTGTTGTTTTTGATTATATCTGATTTCCCTATATGTTTTGATCAATGTGTTATTTGTTTACCACTTTGATATTACGTGAATTGTATATATAAATTGTGCCGAAAATCCTTCTCTTCTTACCTCCGGAATGTGCTTACTGGTTGAGACTCCCCTTTCTATTAAGTCAGTACCAAAATAAGAAACAGAGGCCGAAAAAGTTACTATGCCAGACGATCCCGTATGTCCCCGGTACGTAGCCCCCTCCTCGACTCGAGTCGTCCGCTCGGGTACACAGTCTAGAACCAATGAAAAATCAAGATATTGACCCTAGAATTGGGGCGATTATTTGCATCATATCTGACATAGGGGACTCAACATATGGTTTGGGTCCGTCTAGGACAGGTGACCTGAATATAAAAAGACCAAGCATGATTATATGTTGTATTTATTTGTCTTGGGCCATTATGCTGACCGGCTAAATAATTGAGGGAAAGAAAAGAGAAAAATAGCAATTTTAGAAGAAACCGATGTCCAAACACTAACAAAACTTTGTAAAAATTCTGAGGAAATTATCAAAAAAGAGTTGGAATAAGTCAATTTTGTCAAAATTAAAATAGTTGGTCTAAAAAATTATTTGACCGAACTATGCTGGTTTGATTCTCACCACTAGGCAAGATACGTAGGCAACCCTTGACGGGTCCAAGCATCCCTTTTACAAAAACAACCAAAAAATGTTAATTTTGAATAAATCAAAGTGATGCTGTTTTTGACAAAATAGCCGATTGTCCCGAGAGGACGTCGGAAGGCTGTGTGCTAAAAAATTGCCACTTTTGAGACACTTTCCCTAAATAATAAATACAGCCTTAAAATCTTCGGAGAAAGCGCTGAAAGACCGTATTCGCAAATAGGGACCTTTTTTTTTTAAAAGAAAATTTTTCTTTAAAAATATATTCTGTCTTTTTTTGGTCAAATAATATGTGATTAAATCACCTTTAAATAAATGTGCAGGATGAGCACAATGCAAAATGAACCTTTTTCATTAATGAATAAAATCCCTTTGGAGTTACGCTTATGGTGGAATGACTTGGGTCAGGACGGACAAGACGAGGTCAAGAAATATTTGAAAGGTCTTACCGGGTTGCTTGATATCATACCTCGGGGAGACATTATTCGAGCCTTGGTCACTTGCTGGGATCCCGCACACAATGTGCTCTATTTCTCGGACTTCGAGCTTACTCCGATACTAGAGGAGATTGCTAATTACATCGGTAAATATGATGTCCCTCTGAAAGATAAATACCTGGTTGCTCCGAGGGCCATCAACGCTCATAGATTCCTGGATTACCTTGAAAATAGCCCGAAACGTTCACAATGAGGATTTAGCCCACGGATTTTGCACTATGAATTTCATATACTATCGATATGGTTACGTTGGAGGATTTAATATCCCGACAAACAAACTCTGCAGTAAAGCAAACCGGGCGAAATGGGAGGAACATTGGCGTTTTACTTTAATGGTGGCCTTTTGGGTTTGATAATATTTCCAAGAAAAGACGGGAACATCGACATCAAAATTGCCAGGATTGTCAGTACCCTCATCACACATGATAATAGTACTTTTTCACCTATGATAGTGGCCGATATCTTTCGTGCACTCACAGCTTGTAAAGCTGGAGTAGATTTCTTCGAGGGATGCAACTTGCTATTACAGATATGGATGATCGAGCACTTATGCCACCGCCCTCAATTTTTGAGTTATGGATCATCGGAAAAGACTTGCATAGAAGAATTCTTCATAACGATAAAAAGGGTCAAGTTGCCGGAGGGGTCTAAAGGATGGATCGCATACTTCCGATCTCTTACTGCTAGTCAGATAGAATGGGCATTCGGGTGACTACACATTGATGAAATCATATACATGCCAGCAGAAGTATTGCACTTTCTTTTAATGGGGCACAAAAGTGTTGAACTTTATACACCATACCGAGTGTTACGGCAACTTGGAAGATATCAAATAGTGCTAAAAGATGGATATCTCAGCATTGAGGTGAGAGAAATTTGTCCCGGTGGGCAGTTTCCTGAGGCAAAAGTCTGACAAATATAATGTATGAAAGTGGACACTTGTGTAAGGGATTGGGCCAGAGGTGAAGTGTCATCTGGTTACTCCGCATGGTACAGAAGAGTTAATGAGCATGAAAGAACAATGAAGAGACCTTACATCCAAGAAATTGCCGAGCTGTCAAAAGAGCAATGGGATTGGTTGGCTAAAGAGAACGAATACCGAGCCAAAATCAGTATACTAGAAAGGCAGGTTCAAGACTTCAAGTTCGAAAATAGCTTACAAACAACGGCCGATGAGGGTGAAAAGAAACAACTGATTAAGGGAAATGAAGAATTGAAAGCTCAAATTCTGAAAATGAGAACAACAACTGAAACCCCTATTCGACATGCCCGGGATGAAAAACTGATTGATAATTTGCGGCGAAAGGTGAACGATTACAGTTTTGACCTGGACAAAGCCAAAAAAGAATTAATCGGTGTGCGAAAGCAATTGGTTAGAATTGATGAAGAAAGGGTTCGTATGATCCAATAATTGAAAGAAGAACATAATATTAAAGTTGCTCGGTTAAGGAAAAAGATTGTCACTATCGAGGTCAAGAGTAGCAAACAGGTAAAAGAGTTTGACATGGAAAGGGAACACAGCTATATGGCCATGGCCCGGTTAGAAATGGAACTGCAGCACCTTCAAGAGAAAAGCCAATAGACTCTAGATGCTCGTGCCAAACAAATAGGGAGGTTGCTCCAAGAGAAAGGAATGATTAGAGAGAGAATTGTCAACATTGCTCACTATATCACTCGAAAATGCCATATATGAGAAGATATGACCCAGACCACATTTGTCGCCTCAGCAATGATATTTGTATAGCAAATAATAAGAGATTTAGAAAAACTCTAAAGGGCACTTGCATATAGGCCCACGGCGAGAGCGAACAATGTCTCGCGGGCACTAGGAACTTTAATTTATTCTTAGGTTATGCATTTTGAGTTTGTATTTTTATTTCTACATTATTAGAAGGTTGTAGCACAATTATTATTAGAGTATTATCTCTGTAATCAATGATCGATTATTAATGAAGTTGAAAATCTCCAAAATCCGTCTCTAATATTCTTTTCCTTTAAATACTTATGCGATAGGCAAATATATAGGATCGATCAATGAAACACGAGAAAAGAAAGAGGGAATGAAAACTGGAAAAGAGAACGTAAAGGAAAATAAAAGCCGAAAACAAAAGAATTGGCAGATCAAGAAAGATAACAATGCCAAGATGACGCATATTGCCAGGCAAAATTGTGTTTATATTCCTAATCTGTGATTTTGACCCGTTTTGGCCTAACCACTAACAAGTTTTGGCGTTGTTGAGTAACAAATAGGTGGTTAGTAACTGGCATTCTGGCAACCCACCATTACAACACTCGTTCAAAGAATATGACAAAGGCAATTACACAGGAAATTGAAGCAACAATTATGGATCCAGTACATGAAGATGAGGTAGTGGACGTGAACAGTATGAAAGAGGAGATGTATAAGCTGAAACAACAAATGGCCGAGATGTACCTGGCTTGGGCGAAGGGACAACCTTTACCCACATACCCGACCAATCCCATCTACATCCCTCCACCAGTCCAAGCATATGACCCACCCACCATAAACGCATCCTCCACTTATCCCACATACCCACCTTACTATGCAACCACATCACAAGCACCACCTCCCCCACTCCCTAAACAAATTCCACCACCACCACCACATGTTGCTCCTGTATATGTGGCCCCACCACCAGTCACCTTGCACAAATCATCTAGCGAACCATTATTCCACGTCCAAGACAATCATTATTATCCCCCTTAACCTACTTTCCGATAGCACGATTCCTATACCCCTCTCATTGACATCGCTGAAGAGGAGAAACCACCTAAAACTTCTGAGCAGGAAGAGATAGCTAGAAAAATGAAAAGCATCGAGCAATCATTCCGGAACATGCATGGCTTGGGTGGTCAAGTGAGCGGTAGCTTACAAGGATTTATGTTTATTCCCTAAAGTGCAGCTGCCAACAGGATTTTAAATGCCGAAATTTGATCTATGATGGTCACGGCGACCCGGTAGCACATTTAAGGGGCTTCTACAGCAAGATGTGCAGAGCCGGCAGGAAAGATGAATTGATCATGGCTTACATTAGCCAAAGTCATAGTGGTTCATCTCTCGAATGGTATACCAGGC
This sequence comes from Nicotiana noctiflora, assembly GCA_032618575.1. Taxonomy (NCBI): domain Eukaryota; kingdom Viridiplantae; phylum Streptophyta; class Magnoliopsida; order Solanales; family Solanaceae; genus Nicotiana; species Nicotiana noctiflora. The sequence continues at coordinate 41,244 of JASVEL010007681.1, forward strand.
AAGACCATACCAGGTGGTTTATTTGGGATGACCTGGCTCAACCATTTGCAATTCATTTCCAGTACAATTTGGAAATTGTTCCAGATATGCTGACACTGACAAAGATGGAAAATAGTCGGGAGAAAGTTTTCGAGAATATGGCTTTAGGTGGAGGGAGCAAGCTGCTCGGGTAGACCCACCTGTGAAGGAGGGAGATATGGTAGACTATTTTCTGCAAGCTTTTGAACCAACGTACTATGGGCATTTAGTATCTACCATTGGGAAAACATTCAACGAGGTAGTTAAAATGGGAAGCTTGGTTGAGGAAAGGTTAAGATCAAACAAAATTATAAGCTATTCAGCCATAAATGCTACGAACCAGGTGATCCAAACAGGCACAAGTGGAGCTCTCAGGAAAAATAAGAAGGAAGAGGTGGCAATCGTAGAAGGGAGGTCTTGGTCCAAGAGTCCCAATCCATACTACCATCAGCCTCGCCCACATCAACCTTACCCACTAGCACCATATGGCCTACCACAACACTACTACCCTCTTCCTAATCAACAATTTTCCGTACATCACGCTCAAACCTACCCACAACCCTATACTACATGGCGAACTCCAGCACCTCAAAATATTTACCACACTCAAAACACATACCCACCGCCCAAAACATATAAAACTCCTAGTGGAACAAGTTTTCGCCCTAACCCTGGAATCAAGAATGACACAACAAGGAAGAAAACATTTACTCCCTTGGGTGAGTCATACACCAGTCTTTTCCATAGACTGAGACAACTCGGGATGTTAAACCACATAGAACCTAAAATCCCCAATCCACCACCAAGGAACCTGGACCAATCTGTTAATTGTAAATACTGTTCAGGAGTTCCAGGGCATGACACTGAAAAGTGCTGGCATCTAAAGACTGAAATACAGGAGCTTATTGATTCTAGAAGAATTGAAGTCCAGGCAACCGAGGCTTCCAATATAACACAAAATCCTCTACATGTGCACCACAAAACCCACGTGATAGAAGTGATACAAGGAGGAGATTGCAGGAAGCCCTCTCAGGCTGTAATGATGATCAAGGCAAGCGAAAGCATGACAGAGGAGAAAGCCATAAGCGAGATAATACTAATCAAGCCATTTGTGAACGAGCCAACAGTGGTAGCAGAACCTGAGCCAGTAAAGGTGACAGTGCCCTAAGCAAGTGTAAAGCATGTATACTATAAAAGGAGCGCAGCTAGAGCCAGTTACTATTAAGCTAGTTACTCAAATGCCTATAGTAAACGCCAAAACTATGCCATGGAATTACAACAAGGTGACCGTCATGTATAGAGGAAATGAAATCAAGGATGAGATTTGTGAAACCCACGGTTTTACTAGGTCGCGGAGATGTTTTATTCCCGATAAACTAAGAAAAGCACCGGCCAATGTAAAAAAAGCTGTCACTGAAGAAGAGGCCGAGGAATTTTTGAAGAAAATGGAAGCTCGGGATTATTCTATAGTTGAGCAACTGAGGAAGATGCCAACACAGATATCCTTGATGTCTTTGTTGATTCATTCTGATGAACACCGTAAAGCATTAATGAAAATCCTGAACGAGGACCATGTACCGGAAAATATTACAGTGAGTCACTTAGAAAAGATCACAAATAAAATCTTCGAGGTAAACAGAAAAACATTTTCAGATGATGAACTGCCGATGGAGGGAACAGAGCATAACAAGGCCTTATATCTTATGGTAAAATGTAAAGATTCGGTGGTAACATGCGTGTTGGTTGATAATGGGTCAAATGCCAACATATGCCCTCTATCTACTCTCGAGAAGCTTAAGATTGATTATGAAAGAATCCATAACAACAGTATATGTGTAAGAGGATTTGACGGAGGCGGGACAAACACTATCGGAGACATTATATTGGAGCTTACTATCGGACCAGTAGAGTTTACTATGAAATTTCAGGTATTGGACATTGCTGTATCCCACAATCTTCTATTAGGACGACCATGGATTCATGTGGAAAAAGCTGTACCTTCCTCACACCATCAGATAGTGAAGTTCACATGGTATCGTCAAGAAATAATGGTTCACGTTGAAGATAATTTCTGCAATATCATCACGCCATTTGAACAAGTTGAGGGCGATAAAGGTCCCTGAGTATACCAAGTGGTGGACACTATATTTGGGGATAAAATATCTGAATGTGAAAACATTCTGGTGCCCAAGAGAGCTTCCGCATCAGTTATGGTTGCTACGGTGATGTTGAAAAATGGGTTTCTCCCTGGGAAAGGTTTAGAAGATGCACTTCAAGGAATAACACAACCAGTATCTCTTCCGGGAATCATTGACACTTTTGGGTTGGGTTTTAAGCCGACCATTGCCGACATAAAAAGAGTTCGAAAACTGAAAAAGAAAGGTTGGACCCTCCCTAAGCCTATCCCTAAACTCTCCAATTCATTCGCCAAGCCTGGTACAAAAAGGCGTCCGGCAACGGTCATGCCCAGCCTAGCAGAGATAAGACCAGACAGGGAGCTGCTGGAAAGATTTGAGAAGTTGTTTGAAGATGTGAACATGGTAGAGGCAGCTGAGGGTACAAATAAAATGGATGTCCAGTTTGTTGGATCCCAAATCAAGCTGAATAACTGGAAAGCTACACCTTTTCCAACTAGAAGGGAGTTGTGGTATTTATCTTTGATGTTTCATTTTAAAATCTATTTTATTTTTCAAGGCGGTAATACAAATTCTATGATCCGTCCAGTCGGACATGTCAAACCTTGTTATCTTTTGACATATTAATTAAATGCAATTTCTTTCTTCCTCCATTCCTTATAGTCTTATTTTATTTTCTTTTCTTTTCTTGTACAGTCCGTTGTATGCTGATTTGTCACGACCCTATTTCACGAATCGTGAACATGTCATGACGGCACCCAGTCCTCGCGACTAGGTAAGCCTAACACCATGCGGAATATACACTTTCATCAACAAAATTTAAAATAACAGCGGATTGATGTAAAAGAAATGTAATAAGTGCCGCTCGGCACATACACTTCGCCAAATACAAGAAGAAAACACACTACCAAGAGCTGGAAACTCACGGGCAACACAGACTAAGAAAAAGTATATTTGTGGCTCTATACATCAAGAGTGTCTATACAACGGAAATAAGGAAATAGCTGATATCACTAATGAGAATGGAAGAACACTCTCCGGATCTGCGGACGTAGCAGATCATACTTCAAGTCTCCTGAAGATGCTCCTAAATCACCTATAGTGCGACTGATCTGAAGTACCTGGATCTGCACAACAAAAGTGTGCAGAAGAGTAGTTTGAGTACACCACGGCAGTACTCAGTAAGTGCCACGCCTAACCTCGATGGAGTAGTGACGAGGAAGGTCAGGGCCCTACCGAGAAGTAATAAAAATAATGATAATAATAATAATATCGAGCAGTTCAAATGAGAATAAGACTAAAATAACAGCAATGAAGTAAATACTGCAACCTTCTACAATTAAGCTAACAAGGAGAAATCAACACAACAATGTACAAATCAACCAGACCAGGATCTCCGGGAATTGAACCCGCAGTCCCTCTCTATACTCAACAGCTCAGGATCTCCAGGAATCGAACCCGCAATCCATGTATCAGTCTCACGTGATCTCCGGGAATGGAACCCGCAGTCCTTGTCTTAGTATCACAGGATCTCCGAGAATTGAACCCGCAGTCCGTATATAAGTACCTCTGGGCCTCCAAGAATCGAACCCGCAGCCCTCGGATCTCCGATAATGGAACCCGCAGTCCGTGTCTCAATATCTCAGGATCTTTGGGAATTGAACCCGCAATCCGTATATCAGTATCTCTAGATCTCCGGGAATTGAACCCGCAGCCCTCAGATCTCCGGGAATTGAACCCGCAGTCCACAAACACAAACACAGCCAATAAGAGGAAAAACACAAAGAAAAATGAAGTACATAGCTACAAATTACACCAATAAAGTCTCAACAAGTTCGAGAAAGTTCAATTAAGACAACTAGGCACTTAGACAGATAATCCTATCTAGTCATGCTTCTCTAACTAACATCAGATAAGTCTTATAATTAAATCAATTAATTATCAAGGATAACACGATTTGAACAGTTCAAGTAAGGTGGTTTTTCAACAATTGTGCAAGTACACACCTGTCACCTCGCGTACAAGGCATGTAAATCAACACATAATATCCTAGGGGAGAAGTTTCCCCCACGCAAGGCTAGACAAGTCACTTACCTCAATTCCGGTACAAAACCGCTAATAAACGACTCTCTTGCCACGAGTATCCGACTCCGAGTGGCCCGAATCTAGTCAAACCAATTAGACAGTGTAAATAACATCGCAAATAACTAATTACAATGATAAAATTTAAATCTACGACACAAAGTGGGTGAAATGACCAAAATACCCCTACATCCATCAGCTCGGAATCAAAATAATTTTACGTTTTTAGAACCCTCGTACTCTCACGATTTTAACCATATAAAATTTATCAAAATCGGAGTACGTTTGCCCCTCCAAATCGTCAAAGTTTCTTCTATTAAACTACCCCAATTTTACACTCCAAATCCGAAATTAAAGGAAGAAATTGAGTTTATATTAGTGAATAATGATCATAAGGGAGTAAGAAATTGTTACCCTACAATTTTCTCTGAAAATCACGCAAGAAATCACTCAAAACCGAGCTCCCTAGCTTGAGTTTTGTAAAAATGGTGAAACCCTCGCGGATGAGGTGTTATATTCTTATTCTGTCTGCCCATGTATTTACTCTACGCGATCGCATGCCCACTGTTGCGATCGCATTGAACAAAATTTTACTCCCAATATTTAAGACTATGCGATCGCAGACATACAATGCGATCGCATAGAACAATTGTCCAGGCTCCAAATTTACTACTATGCGATCGCACTCAATCCCCGCGATCGCATAGAACAAACGACATCCAGGGACCCCGGGCCACAGTACACTACGCGATCGCACAAATAGCCATGTGATCGCATAGAACAACTCAGAAGCTCAAATTCATTCTTCTACGCGATTGCATCACCCCTATGCGATCGCATAGAGTATTCGTCTGCAACACATACCGGCAGTCAACAGCACTTCTAAAATGCAAGAATTGGTCCGATTGGACCCCCAGATTCACCCCGAGGCCCCCGAGACCCTAACGAAAACCGCCAACCTACCCCAAAACACGATACGAACTTGTTCCTATCATAAAAACACACCCTTAAACATGAAAATCATCAAATCAAGGCGGATTAAAGCCTAAGTTTCAACCAAAACTTCTGAAACCTACATGCTATCAAAAGCCCAACCAAATGATATCCGAATGACCTAAAAATTTACAGACATATCCAAAATCACCTAACGAAGCTACTGCAACTGTCGGAATTCCATTCCGTCTCCCGGATCAAAATCTCACCTATCGATCGGATTTCAAAAAATTCCAAACTTCAGCATTTCAAGCCTAAATGAGCTAAAGACCTCCAAAATACATTCCGAACGCACTACCAACCCCGGAATCACCTAACAGAGCTAATGGAACCATCAAATTTCCGTTCTGAGGTCATCTTAACACTGTTCCAAATGCAGGCGATTTTTCAACTATAAAGCTCTCATTTAGGCACTAAGTGTCCCAAAACACTCCGAATTCTAGAACAGAACCTCCCGGCAAACCACTATATCATAAATTTAGGGGAACAGTTAAATTGGGGATCGGGGCGTAAATTTCAAAAATGACCGTCCGGGTCGTTACATCTTCCTACACTTAAAGATTCGTTCGTCCTCGAACGAGCATAGAAAACATACCTAGAGTGGTGAAGAGATGAGGGTACTGGCTGCGCATATCCTGCCCGGTCTCCCAAGTGTCCTCATCGGACGACTGGTCCCGCCACTGGACCTTCACCGAAGTGATGTTCTTTGACCTCAACTTTCTGATTTGCATGTCCAAAATGGCCACTGACTCCTTTACATAAGATAGATCCTTGTCCAGCTGAACAGAAGTGAAATCCAACACGTGCGACGGGTCGCCATGGTATCTCTGGAGCATAGAGATATGATATACGGGATGGACTCCGGCTAGGCTAGGAGGTAAGGCCAGCTCATAAGCAACCTCCCCAACACGCCTCAAAATCTCAAAAGGGCCAATGAATCTTGGACTCAGCTTCCCCTTCTTCCCAAACCTCATGACGCCCTTCATGGGCGAGACCCAGAGTAGAACCCGCTCGTCAACCATAAATGCCACATTGGGACCTTCTTGTCTGCATAACTCTTATGTCTAGACTGGGCTGCACGAAGTCTGTCCTGAATCACCTTGACCTTGTCCATTGCATCCTGGACAATCTTAGTACCTAGCAGCCTCGCCTCGCCCAGCTCAAACAAACCCATGGGGGACCTGCACCTCCTACCATATAGAGCCTCATACAGTTCCATCTGACTGCTGGACTGATAGCTATTATTATAAGCAAACTCTACCAGTGGCAAGAAATGATCCCATGAACCTCCAAACTAAATCACACACGCACGGAGTGTATCCTCCAAAATTTGAATAGTGCGCTCGGACTGGCCATCCGTCTGGGGGTGAAACGCTGTGCTCAACTCCACCCGAGTGCCTAACTCCTGCTGCACGGCTCTCCAGAACCGTGAAGTGAACTGAGTGCCTCTGTCTGAAATGATGGAGACTGAAATACCATGCAGTCGGACTATCTCACTAATGTAGATCTCCGCCAGCCGCTCCGATGAGTAAGTGGTGCGCACAAGTGTGAAATGTGCGTACTTGGTCAGCCGATCCACAATGACCCAAATGGAATCAAACTTCCTCACAGTCCGTGGAAGTCCAGATACGAAGTCCATGGTGATGCGCTCCCATTTCCACTCTGGGATCTCAATCTGCTGCATTAACCCACCTGGACGCTGATGCTCATACTTCACCTGCTGCCAGTTGAGGCACCTAGAAACATAGTCAACTATATCCTTCTTCATCCGTCTCCACCAGTAATGCTGCCCCAGGTCCTGATACATCTTAGCGGAACTCGGATGGATGGAATACCGCGAGCTTTGGGCCTCTGCTAGAATCAGATCTCGAAGATCATCTACATTGGGCACACAGATACGCCGCTGCATTCTCATCACTCTGTCATCCCCAATGGTGACATCTCGGGCATCACCATGCGGAACCTTGTCTTGAAGATCCTGCAATTGAGGGTCATCAAACTGCCGCTCTCTGATGCGATCAAATAGAGAAGACCGAGAAACCACACAGGCCAAAACCCGGCTGTGTCCGAAAGATCCAATCTAACAAACTGCCTGGCTAAAGCTTGAACATCCATCGCCATAGGCCTCTCCAAAGTTGGTAGATTTTTCAAACTCCCCAAACTCTCCGCCCGGCGACTCAAGGGATCGGCAACTACATTGGCGTTGCCCGGATGATAGAGAATAGTAATATCATAGTCCTTCAATAGCTCCAACCATCTTCTCTGACGCATGTTCAGGTCCTTCTGCTTAAGCAAGTGCTGCAAGCTCTGATGATCAGTGTAAATCTCACAAAAAACCCCATACAAATAATGACGCCAAATCTTCAAGGCGTGAACAATGTCAGCTAGCTCAAGATCGTGGACAGGGTAGATCTTTTCATGTACCTTCAGCTGTCGGGACGCGTAGGCAATCACCCTACCATCGTGCATCAATACTGCACCGAGCCCAACTCGTGAGGCATCACAGTATACCATATAGGACCCGAACCAGTAGGCAATATCAAGATAAGGGCCGAAGTCAAAGCTGTCTTGAGCTTTTGAAAGCTCGCCTCACACTCCTCTGTCCACTGAAAAGGGGCACCCTTTTGGGTCAGTCTGGTCATAGGTGCTGCGATCGAAGAGAACCCCTCTACAAAACGACAGTAATAACCCGCCAGGCCAAGGAAGCTACGAATTTCAGTAGCTGAGGAGGGTCTGGGCCAACTTTGTACGGCCTCCACCTTCCTCGGGTCCACTCGAATACCCTCGCTCGACACCACGTGGCCTAGAAATGCCATTGAACTTAGCCAAAATTCACATTTAGAGAAATTTGCATATAATTACTTCTCCCTCAAGGTCTGAAGCACTACCCTCAGGTGCTGCTCGTGCTCCTCCTTACTCCAGGAATATACCAAAATATCATCAATGAAAACAATCACGAACGAGTCAAGATATGGCCTAAATATACTGTGCATCAAATGCATAAAAGCTTCTGTGGTGTTAGTCAGCCCGAAAGGCATAACGAGAAACTCGTAGTGACCATACGGAGTCCTGAAGGCACTCTTCGGGATATCTGGCTCCCGAATCTTCAGCTGATGATAACCAGAGCGCAAATCAATCTTGGAGAACACTTGTGCGCCCTGTAGCTGGCCAAATAAGTCATCAATACGTAAAGGATACCGGTTCTTCACTGTAATTTTGTTCAACTGGTGATAGTCAATAGACATATGCATAGAACCGTCCTTTTTCTTCACAACTAACACAGGAGAACCCCAAGGTGAAATACTGGGTCGAATGAAACCCTTACCCAATAACTCCTGTAACTGATCCTTCAACTCCTTCAACTTAGAAAGAGCCATGCGGTACTGAGGAATAGAAATGGGCTGAGTGCCCGGTAATAAGTCAATTCCAAATTCGATATCTTTGTCGGGCGGCATGCCTGGGTGATCAGCTGGAAATACATCAGAGAAATCACGTACCACTGGGATGAAATCAATAGAAGGAGTGTCGATATTGACATCCCGCACATAAGCTAGATAAGCAACACACCCTTTCTCAACCATACGCTGAGCTTTGAGAAAGGAAATAACACGGCTGGGGTGTGATCTAGAGTACCACTCAACTCAATACGTGGAATTCCTGGCATAGCCAGCATCACGGTCTTAGCATGACAATCAAGAATAGCATAATGGGGCGACAACCAGTCCATGCCCAGAATAATATCGAAATCAACCATATCGAGCAATAATAGATCAGCTCTGGTCTCAAAACCACAAATAGTGACCAAACACGACCGATACACACGGTCCACAGCCAAAGAATCTCCCACCAGAGTAGAAACATAAATGGGGGCACTCAAAGAATCTCAAGACACACCCTGATGTGAAGCAAAATAGGGGGTCACATATGAAAAAGTACAACCAGGATCGAATAGAACCGATGCCTCTCTGTGACTAACCAATATAATACCTGTGATAACAGAATCGTAGGCAACAGCTGCAGCGCGATAAGGAATAGCATAAAATCTGGCCTGCCCCTCTCTCGTGGGAGGCCTCTGGCACCCTGATCCCCGCCCCTGGCTGGCTGGGCAGGTGGGGTGGCAGCTGGGGCTGGAACGATGGCCTGCTGACCTTGTGAACCACGCTGAGGCTGCAAAGTCTGTGGAGGCGCTCCTCTCCTACGCCCGGGACACTCCCTTACTTGATGGCGAGTATCCCCACACTCAAAACAAGCTCTGGGAGGACGCGACAGCTGTGACTGACCGGCCTTGCCCCCGCTGGAAAGACCACTGGAGGTACCCTGTGCAGGAGGCACACTGGAAACTTGGGGAGCATAATAAGGCTCCTGAGGTGCTGGAAGAGCTGGAGTACTACCAGCTGCTGGCAATGCTGAATAAACTGGGCGACCGGAATAACCCCAGCCAAAACGACCGGTTGCTGAAGTACGGGCACCAGAGAAATGACCCGACTCACAAGACCTCTTGGCCTCCCTCCCTCATCGCTCTCTAGGGAGCATACTCTCGATCCGCCCGGCAATACTCACCGCCTGCTGATACGGTACATATGTCTCCAGCTCCCTAGCCATGCTGGACCGGATCGGTGGAATAAGGCCCTCAATAAACCTCTACACTCTCTCCGGGAGCGTGGCTACCAAGGCCGGTGCATACCTGGCTAACTGGGTGAAACTGATAACATACTCCGATACTATCATAGAGCCCTGACGCAACCGCTCAAACTCTGATCGCCAAGTATCCCTAAGGCTATGGGGAACAAACTCCCTCAAAAACATATAATAAAACTATGTCCCTGTCAACGAGGCAGGCTCATATGGACTATCCAACTCATACGTGCGCCACCAATCATAAGCGGCCCCACGAAGCTGAAAAGCATTAAAGGAAACCCCACTGGTCTCCACTATACCCATTGTATGGATGATACGATGACACTCTTCCAGAAATCCCAATGCATCATCCGAAGCCAAGCCACTGAACACTGGGGGATTATATTTCTTGAACCTCTCTAATCTACGCTGCTCATCCTCGGAGGCAGCTGGCCCACATCCGGGCTGTACTGGGGTGGCAGGAGGCATAGTAATAATCTCTAGAACCTGCCCCACGGGCACTCGCTGCTCAGGTGTGCCGGCTGCGAGAGTCTGGGCCCCTCCCCCGGCCTGAGATGTAGCTGCAGCGAGAGGAAGTAACCCCGCCTGATCTAGAGTAGTATACATGCTCATAAACCGGGCCAGGGTCTCTTGGAGTGATGGAGTAGTAGCAGCGGTAGTAGGTGTACCTGGTGCCTGCGCTCCAACCTGATCCACCGGTGGTGCCTCAGCGACAGCGTGCGCGGGTGTTGTGGCTGCACCTCGGGCGCGTCCTCGAGCTCTACCACGACCCCGACCTCTGACAACGACCGCAGGGGGCGCGTGTGCCTGATCCTCACGAGTAGCACGTGTCCTCACCATTTGTGAGAGAGTAGAAAATTGAAGTTTAGATTTGGAGCAAAAATATCGCACGACAAGGAATTCAAAAGAAATGAAGAGTTTCCTAAATAGTTACATAGCCTCTCACAGATAACTACAAACGTCTCCGTATCGATCAGCAAGACTCTAAATAACCGGTCTATGTCCCGTGACTCCTTTGAACCTAGAGCTCTGATACCAACTTGTCACGACCCTAGTTCACGAATCGTGAACATGTCATGACGACACCTAGTCATCGCGACTAGGTAAGCCTAACACCATGCAGAATATACAGCTTCATGAACAAAACGTAAAATAACAGCAAAATGATGTAAAAGAAATGTAATAAGTGACGCTCGGCACATACACTTCGCCAAATACCAGAAGAAAACACACTACCAAGACCCGAAAACTCACGGGCAACACAGACTAATAAAAAGTACAATTGTGGCTCTATACATCAAGAGTGTCTATACAACGGAAATAAGGAAATAGCTGATATCACTAATGAGCATGGAAGAAGACTCTCCGGATCTGCGGACGTAGCAGATCATACCTCAAGTCTCCTAAAGATGCTCCTAAATCACCTGTAGTGCGACTGATCTGAAGTACCTGGATCTGCACAACAAAAGTGTGCAGAAGAGTAGTATGAGTACACCACGGTGGTACTCAGTAAGTGCCAAGCCTAACCTCGATGGAGCAGTGACGAGGAAGGTCAGGGCCCTACCGAGAAGTAATAAAAATAATGATAATAATAATAATATCGAGCAGTTCAAATGAGAATAAGACTGAAATAATAGCAATGAAGTAAATAATGCAACTGTATACAATTAAGCTAACAAGGAATCAACACAACAATGTACAAATCAACCAGACCAGGATCTCCGGGAATTGAACCCGCAGTCCCTCTCTATACTCAACAGCTTAGGATCTCCGGGAATCGAACCCTAAATTCAATTTAGCAAGTCCAGGATCTACGAGAATTGAACCCGCAATCCCTCTCTATATCCAGCAACTCAGGATCTCCGGGAATTGAACCCGCGGTCCCTACATCAGTGTCTCTAGGTCTCCGGAATCGAACCCGCAGCCCTAGGATCTGCGGGAATTGAACCCATAGTCCGTAACTCAATATCTCAGGATCCCCAAGAATCGAAACCGCAGGGAATTGAACCTGCTGTGAGCACGTGATTTTTGCCTAACATGAATTACTCCCACAAAATCAAAACAAAAATTGTCTATTTTTTACGATGTGTATTTTTGTGAATTTTCTTGTTATTTTTGGTAATTGTTTGCATTTGTATATGCATGATTATATGTGTTTAAATTAATAAAAAATACAAAAATAGGTCATATTTACATTTTTTGATCTAACTTTGCAATTAGGGGTAGTTTAAGTTTATTTTTACAAAATAAAATCACAAAAATATGTATTTTTTTGCTTTTCTAGTATTTAATGTCCCAATTGTGTGATTTATATTTAATTGATGTTTAAATTGAGTGTGTTAATTATTAATATAACTTAATTAGTATTTCTTATAATTTAATTGATTTTGTAGTGTAATTTTTGTTTTAATTAGAAAATTAAATTAAAGAGATAAGGAAAACAAAATCAAATGAAAAGAAGAAGAATTAAATCGGATTGGGCCACCCATTTTCGGCCAAGACCAGGCCCAAAGAACCCAAAACCCTGCCCAGAACCGACCCAATTGACTCCTACCCGCCCCGTTTTGCCCCAGACTTAATCACAGCCGTTGGATCTTCTTGATCCAACGATCCTAATTAAAATACTAATTCAATCTAGCCAAAGCCCCCCAAAACCCATTTCCCATCTCATTTCTCCATTTCCTCTTTCTAAACATCATCTCCGAAAACCCTAGAGAATAGCCGCCGCCGCCACCGTTGCTCCGCCCCACCGGAAATCGCCTCACGGCGGTTCCGGTGGTCCAATCCCTCCCAAATTTACACCCCTGAACCCCTAAGATCCCCTCATTCCAACCCCGTGCCTAGTTAATCTCGAATCAAAACGGAAATTCTCGAATCTTCAATCGAAGATTCGAGTTTAAAACCAATTTATCCCAAATCATCCCAAATTGATACCATACATTCACCTCACCCCCCTCACACCCGAAATAGCCTTTGTACCCGTCGAATCCGGCCGGAATTGGTCAAGCCCCAAATTGAGCCTTCAAGAACCCTAGAATTTGAAACCTAGGGATTTTGTCTGAATTAAAGTTAATTGAAGTCAATGGACTTTAATTGGATTGTTTTTCGTTTGAAAGACACTTCAATTAAAGTCCGTTTACTTCAAAAATGCAAACTCAAGCCCATTGGGGTCGAGACTCGTTCGATTTTGATTTCTCTTTGAGGTAATTTTCTTGTTTACTGTTTATTTCAATTTGCTTTTGTATTTGTTTAGTTTAGTTGATTGAATTCTTCTTGATTATTGTTGGCCGTCCCTGTTGTCACTCCTTCTCAAAGACCTTTATTTGGTTAATTGTTTTTCTGTCCTTGTTTGTTTGATTACGTATGTTGTCGAATACGTGTTCGCGTCGATTAGCGTCGTCGAACGATTAATTTTGTATTCCCAGCATTGGCCGAGAGTTTCCTTGATTCACTGTTTCGAGATTGTTTGTTTATCGATTGAACGTATCGTAATCGATTGATTGTTGTTTGTTGATAAGTGTGTGTATTCGAGTCGATTATTGAAGCCGAATAACATTCTTGCTTCTTTCATTTTTTTTTCTCTCTCGGCCTAAGTGCTAAAAAAATGAAAATTTGTTCATCGATTGTGTGTTATTGATTGTGTTTGTTGTAATCGACTATACGAATGTCGTCGATTAGATTCGTAGGTTCGTTTGTTAGAACATTTTGGCACAAGTTTGGCATTGGTTCACTTGATCCGGATTCACTGTTTGGTTTGAAATAGTTTGTTTGTTTGATTTTCGTTTGTTGAATTAGAATGAATTGGATATAGCTGCTTTAACTTTAGTTTAGAAATCTGAAAACCATACTCAAGGGTTCAAATGTGATTGCACATGGGAAGGTTTAGTTTTACAGCAAGATATGCACTGCATATTAGTTTTAAATAGAAGGAAAAAGGGTCATTGATGCAGAAAACCTGGTTTAATGCCTTTTGTATAAGTCAGAAAGAACATGGGATGTATTTGAAAAGAATTAAAAGTTTAAGTATAGTCTGATTGACAGAGGGGAAGGGTTGCTGTTTGGTTTGAGTGTTTTGATCAGGCTGTAAAAGGTAGAGTTCACATGGGGAGTCAATTAAACAAATCATGCTTGCCCATACACCTTAGATTAAAAAACATGAAGATGGCTTCAAGACAAGTCTTTAAATAGACATTGAGACTGATTGGAACAAAAAACAGAAAACACACACAGACATACTCTCTGGAATATACATTCACACATAGAGAGGCTCACTGGCAGAACATTCACACACACAGAAACATTCTGAAAAACATACACACACTGTTTCACAGAACACTCTCTGGAAACACTTTGAACACACATAAAAGATACTCTAGACACATTTGGAAACTAAATTTTCCACTGATTTCAACACATCCAGCAGTCTTTTAGTTGAAAACAAAACCTGTTTTGTTTGTTTCAGTTTGAAAACACATCTAGTTTTCTTCGCCAAACTTGTTCTGTTGTTTCTTTTTGGTTGTTTCTGGTTTCTTTGTTTTGGTTCGTCAAAACATCCCTGGGATTTGGTGTTTTGGTTGTTGTTCTCCTAGATTTCTGGCCGAGAATTGCCACTACTGTTGCTGTTTAGTTTGGTTGTTTGTTTGTCGTCGCCTACTGTTGTTGACTCCTTTCTTGCTCGATTTTGAAATCCAGGTACACGTCTTTTGGATTTGTGCACTATTATACCAGAAATGAAATGAAGAGCTACTCTTTGAATTTTTTTTAGCGATTATATAAATGATCCTATCTGGCTATCTATCAAACTAAAGACTATTAGCTAAACAAATAGATATTATGTAACTATTTGTTTAAAGGATTAAAAATGCACATAGTCTTGTATGTCTACTTAGCTCTTGCTTCGGCATGTACGAATTGAGACAAAAAATCCGCCGGGCTTGTATTGTTCGTCATTGTAAACTTGGTTTATTTTGGGACTATTGATTAGAATAGACTTTAATTTTTCATTTGTGTTTGATTAGTTTTCTATTCTTGTTAGTAAATGTTCAGGACCCGTGTAAGTCAAAACTAGCCAATACGGATTGGAATTCCTTTGATATTTTGTAGGTAATTGTTTTTAAAGTCAAATGGTTCAAGCATGTTCAAGATGTTGGTTCGGTTTAAAGTTTAGCTATTAATATAAGATGTTTGGAATCATTTCAAATTTTTCTTTTACCTTGAATTTTTCTTTTTCTTTTGAAGTCTATTCATAATCAAGCAAGCAAGGATAAGTTAGACAATGCTTTTAGATAACAATGTTAGTCACTTTAATCATATAATTTCGATTTTGTCAATTAATGTCATATTGAGGATAGCGAAATCCAAAGTAGACAACCTCATGGCTAAATAATTAACCAAGACGAATTAATTCTATTTTTTTTGTATATTTTGGTCAATTTTCTACTAATCCACATCTTTTCATTCAATCCCCGGCCATAAGTTAAAAGCTAAGAAATAACACATCATTTGGTATGATTCTTTAACTGACAATAATTTTAAGAGATATCATGTTAAATAAATTGAATTTTTTTTTAGTTTAGTTTTTTTACAATGTTTTCTTTAATCAGCATAGTTTCAAAGTAAGTAATTCGGATACCTTTTTATTTTTATTTGTCAAAAATCCAAGTCCGTTTGTAATTAGTTTTTGTTTTCTTTGGGTCCGGTTTCAAATTAAAAGAGCGGTTTGAAGTTTAATTAGAGCATATAATTTATAAACATTTTTAAAATCAGATAATTTTAGCCATTTAGAATAATTGAAGCGACCGTGCTAGAACCACGGGATCCGGGGGTGCCTAACACCTTCCCTCGGGTCAACAGAATTCCTTACTTAGAATTTCTGGTTCGCAGACTTCATTTGGAAAGTCGAAAATTTCCTCGATTTGGGATTTAAATAAATCGGTGACTTGGGACACCATAATTTATTCCAAGTGGCGACTCTGAAATAAATGTTATAATCCCGTTTCGAATATTGTCACTTAAATTGAAAAACTCCTTCTCCCATTTTTACCCCCGGGGTAAGGGCGCGCCAAAAGGAGGTGTGACAGCTCTAGCGACTATGCTGGGGATTCAAAACCCAGAACCACTGGTTCAGGGTTTAAGAATTCGAGCTTTGAATAATTGTTGTATTTGGCTTATTTATTATCCGATTTTATTACATGTTTATATTTTATATGCTAAATGTTGCTTTACCGCTTTGATATTTCGTGAACTGTATATAAATTGTGCCGATACCCATTTTTCTCTTTTTTGAGTCTTCTGAAATACAATACCGGGCATTTGCTGGACATAGCCCGTTTTTCTCAAGATAGCTGTGGTGCTTGGCACCCGGTGAAGGATTTTGTAGTCACACATGTTTAGGCGGAGAGTTTTGTCAATTAAGCTGGAAAGCCATGCTACCGGTGCACTGACACTCTTCGGCTCGAGTTGTCCGCTCGAGTTAAAGCCAGTCTAGACACTTTTTCCAACAGGATGATGACTTAGAATAACAAGACCTTATGCCGGATCCCCGATAGGAACGTTTATTTGCATCATGTGCATATTTGACTTAGGAGGCTCAACACAGGGGTTGGGCCTGTCTAGGACAGGTGTATCTGAAACAAAAAGACCAACTTGTTGCATCTTTTTGTGTGCATTTATTTGTTTCGATCTTACATGCCGACCGATTTGTTAAAAAAGAGGAAGAAGTGGAAAACGTCAGGGTATATAGTCAAAATAGTTTTATGGAAAATAGTTAGTTCTTTGAAAATAAATTCTGAAAAAATGCAAAAAAAAAAATTCCAAATAAATTTTCTTAATTTTACGAAAATAGTTAGTTCTTTAAAAATAAATTCGAAAAAAAAAATTCAAACTAAATTTTCTTAATTTTATGAAAATAGTTAGTTCTTTGAAAATAATTTCTGAAAAATGCAAAATTTCAAATAAATTTTCTTAATTTTACGAAAATAGCTAGTTCTTTAAGTATTCTGAAAAAGAAAATGCAGCAAAAAAAAATTCCAAATAAATTTTCTTAATTTTACAAAAATAGTTTGGTTTCTTTGAAAATAAATTTCCAAATAAATTTTCCTAGTTCCTTTGAAAATAATTTGTTTTAGAAATGCTGTTTAAAAATAGTTTGTTTTCTTTTCTTAAAATGATTTAGTTCTTTTATTTTCGAACTACGCAAGTTTGATTCTCACCAAAAATGAGATACGTAGGCAACCCATATCGGGCTCAACTAATACTGATTTTTTTTTAAGAAAAAAAAACAATAATAAAAAAATATATTAGAATTAGGATTTTTGTTCTTAGTCGAGAGTTAGGAAATTTTGCAAAAATAGCCAAACGCCTCAAAAGGGGGCGCCGGAGGACTAATTTTGCAAAACGGAATATAGACATCACATTGGTATCCTGTTATACAGCCTTCAAATCTTCTTCAAGTGCTGAAAGGCCGTATTAACAATATATAATATAAAAAAAAATAAAATAAAATAAAAAATTTGAAAAAAAAAATCTTAAATCCATTTTTTATCTTTTCTAGGATCAGCATGACTTCCTCGCAACGAATCGGCCAGAAAAGGGTGAGAGACGAAATGCCACCTATGTTCATGGTCCAGGACAAAACCCCGGATCGGCTCCGTAAATGGTGGACTAGTTTTTCAGCTTGGGAAAGAAATCAAGTTCACAAGCACCTCAAGTTTCTTCCGGACATCATGATGATAAAACCGGATAAAAATGTGATCAGAGCTTTAGTGAGTTTTTGGGACTCAACAAGCAATGTGTTCAGATTCCGGGATTGTGAAATGACACCCACTTTGGAAGAATTGGGCGGACTCACAGGGCTCGGAAGAGATTTGCACAAGATGAGACCTGCAGCTCCTAGGCAGATGAGTGTGAATAACTTCTTGAAAAAGCTATGTCTCCGGCGGGTTCCCCTCGGTTGTCCGGAGAACGGTTGGGTGCCACTAGATTATCTCTACGACAGATTTGGTGATAAGGAAGGGTTTGGGAAATTCTCAAACGTCGAATTTGTTAACCAACTAAATTATGACGCCTGGGGAGATTTAAGAATCTATGCTTTCATGATCGCTTTTTTGGGAACCATGGTTTTTCCCGAACGTGGTGGACGCATCAGAATCCGTTTAGCTGCGGTGGTCTCATATCTACAGAGTAACGAGGAACACACTGTTCTTCCGATGATACTAGGAGACATCTTCCGGGCCTTAACTCGGTGCCAATAAGGACAAGACTATTTTGAGGGTTGCAATATTTTATTACAAATGTGGTTTATAGAGCATCTCTACCATCACCCAATTGTGATAAACTTCAACACGGATTGGCTGAATTATATTCGTTGTCATTCAAACAGAGCCGCCCGTTGTAACCTTCCGGAAGATTTGAGGACTTGGCAAAAACTTCTCAACTCTTTAAGAGCAGATCAACTTACCTGGAATTATTATTGGTTCCCTTCCGCCAAAATCACGCATATGTCGACATACCGCCCATTCTACATATTAATGGGTTTCAGGGGTTTCCAACCATATGCCCCGCTACGTGTCATGCGGCAGCTGGGAAGAGAATAGAAAAGGGCCCCAATTGAGGATATGCGATCATTTGTATGGGAATTTGTGACAGAAGAGACCCCGAGGGAGACTTATGCACAGAAGGTGTGGTTTGGTAGTCGACTCTCCGACATCAACGAAATGGTTGCCGATCGGGAACGGGGAGAAGTGAGTCTCGCTTATCTTGAATGGTTCCACAACCAACCAATACCGGAGCAAAGGTCAGAAAGGTCAGTGAAGTATGCCGTCGATTGGGAGAGAGAAATAGAAGCCAGAGTTAGAGAGGCTGAGCATGAAACAATACAAAATTTCCAGTCTTGCATCAACACTTTAAAAGAAGACAAAGGAATCCTGGAAGCAGCCATGGACATACAACAGGCTGACTTCGATCGGGAAAGGGCCGGTTGGGAGCAAGAAAGAGAAGCACTCCAAACTCAAATTCAAGAGATGCAATTGGCCGCAGAAAGGTCAAGGAGGAGTCGGAGTGATCAGATGCTGATAAACGATTTGGAAAGGAAAGCCTTTGAACACCAAGAAGACTTGGAGAAGGCAAAAGCGGCTTTGGTTGCAATCCGGACAAAATGGAAGAGAGCGGCCCACCAAGAAGCACTCCGTCTACAACAAGTAGAGAAAGACTATGATGCGATCATCGTTGATTTGAGAAAAGCAAATGCCACTCTTAGAGAGCGAACTCTCAGGCAAGTCCAGGATGCTAAAGCAGATAGAGACCGTTGTCACAACTTGATGGCACGGATGGAAAGACAGATAGATAGGCTCTTGGACCATGTCTCCGGCAACTCTCAAGTATTAGGGGCAAAGAACAGGCACATAGGGCAGCTGCTCAGAGAAAAGGACATAATCAGAACCAGGATCAATGAGATCGGGCACTACATTACTATGAGGTGTTTGAACTGCGAACGAGTACCTCGGCCTGCCCTCTTTTCTTCAATCATGGAATGTGTCCACCAAGTCATGGCAGAATTGGGAAGTATACAGAAAGATCTCACCCCAAGAACTGCAGCAAGGCCAAACAACGCCCCCCGGGCGCAAAGATTCGAGGCGTTGGAACATGCTTAGAAGAGTCTTTTGTTTTAGAGTCTGTTTGTCCTTTTACAAGTTTTTCTCCATTGTTGTCATTTTTGCAAGTGTTTCAAGTTTGAAGTTTGTTGAAATAAAATTCATGAACATTTCATCTTATGTCTATTGTTTTCCGAACTACGCCCGGTCTGATTCATGCGGGGACATGATACGTAGGCAATCCACATAAGATTCGACCATCACTAATAAATAAATAAATAAAAATAAAAAAATAAAAAAAAAGGAAAGGGGGGGGGGGGGAAGAAGTTAAGAGAAAAAGAAGATCGATGAAGGATGAAAGCGAAGGAAAATACAAACCGGAATGACGCATCACAAACGAATACATGTAGCAACATTATCACCTGTATAAGTGCATCACACCCAACGTGAGATTACTTATCTGTTATGTTGTTTCAGACTAACCGTTTGTTTGCCAAACTTCAGGTTTTAGTAAAAGTGGTTGACTTTGCGGTAATCTGGCACCACATTCGTACTTCACAAGGTCCAAAGGAAAAGTTCGGCAGCCTGAGAGTACTCATTCCTATTTCACTAGATCAAAAAGGGTGCCGACATGTCTTCAGAAATGCCTTTAGCAACCATCCCCGTTTCAGAGGAAAGCTCATTGACAACCATCCCGGCTACTGAGTCGGCAGCTTTGGAAGAGAATAGAATGCTGCGTTGCCGCATGCTCGAGATGTTGGACGATTGGAACAACGGGAAAGAGCCCCCGAGTCCGGTCCCCGGGTTCCCTGAAATTCTTCTCAGGTCAAGCGGTATTACAAATACCCCCATCAATTACCCGCCTACTCTGTTCGGGTATTCCAATGCTACAAACCTCTCCGAATCACCCTCCACATCCCATCCTCGGGTAGCACCACATGATACATCTGCAAGAACGTCCGTTGAATTGCCAGTTCCAATCACAACGCACCCCACCGCACATGCTCCTTTCTTCGACTCCTCATCCTTTACATTCCCAGCACCACCGCTTACACGGGACCATACCCAGGTTGCAGCCAACACATATTCTCAGCCACCTCGATATGAGTTTCTACCGAGCCAAAATCCAAAGACCCCCGAGCAGGAGGAGATGGCAAAAAGAATGAGGAGTTTGGAACAAAGCTTTAAGAACATGCAAGGTCCGAGTGGACAGAAGAGTGTATCTTACGCCGATCTGTGCATGTTCCCGCACGTCCATTTGCCATCAGGTTTTAAGACACCAAAGTTCGAAAAGTACGACGGACATGGCGACCCCATCGCTCATTTGAAGAAATACTGCAATCAATTGAGGGGTGCCGGCGGCAAGGAAGAATTGTTGATGGCGTACTTCGGAGAAAGTTTGGCCGGAATAGCATCCGAATGGTATATGGATCAAGACATATCTCGATGGCACATCTGGGATGATCTGGCCAGAGATTTTGTAAAACAATTCCAATACAACATCGATATTGCGCCGGACAGAAATTCTCTATCGAACTTAAAAAAGAAGCCCTCAGAAAGCTTCAGAGAATATGCCATCAAGTGGCGAGAGCAAGCGTCCAGGGTGAAACCCCCATGGACGAAATTGAAATGGTCACGACTTTTCTCCAAGCTCAAGAGCCCGATTACTTTCAAAATATGATGTCGGCGATGGGAAAACCTTTTCGCCGAAGCTATCAAGATCGGAGAAATGGTAGAAAATGGCTTGAAAACGGGGCGAATTTTGAGCCAAGCGGCCATTCGGGCAACTTCCCAAGCCATTCAAGGCGGGTCTGGAGGGATGCCCCGAAGCAAAAAGAAAGAAGAATCTGCTATGGCAGCGGTAGAAGACAGGAGATATCGAACCTCAAGGAAGGTATTCTCCGACAGGGCCCCCCAACATTATTATCCACATCACGGCATGGCTTATGCTCCTCCGCCTCCACCCTACGCAGTCATGAACATTCAACCTCAGGCACGGCCACAGCCACCAGCCAACAGGAATCCACCTCCATTCCAGAGAAACCAACCTCCTTACCCAAACCAGTATAATCCACGGCCAAATAACACTCGCCACCGTGAGCAACCCAAAACGAGCTTTACACCGATTGGGGAGCCGTATTCCACTCTTTTCCCAAAACTCAGGCAAGAAAACCTATTGCAGCCTGTTCCGCAGAACAGGCAGAATCCAGACTCTCCTGCCTACCAAAGGGGGATATACTGTGCATATCATTCAGGTGTTGAAGGACACAGTACTGACAATTGTTGGACGTTAAAGAAGGCAGTGCAAGAATTGATCAATCAAGGGAGGATCGTCTTCGCAGATGAAGACATCCCAAATGTGACAAACAACCCATTACCAGCCCCACAACAACGGACCGGTGATTGGGATGATTTGTGACGACAAAGAATTTGACCCAGCCTTTGAAAGCGATAATCGCCATCGCCAACATAGAGAAGCGTCCTGAGGCTACCCCGAAACAAGAGAAAATGGGGAAAAATGTTGAAGCTCTTGAAACCAAATCCGAAAAGACGATTGAATTGAAAGCATCGTCTCAGAAGGGCGGAGTCCTTTACCTCCCACGAGGTAGAGTGGAAAAACCATTGTCCATAGGTGCCCCCAAGAAGTTCCATTTAAAGAGAGAAACATCAATGTATGTACCAAAGGGAACTTATGTGGCCCGAAAACCAGATGAACCTGTGGTTATTGCACGCGTGCAACAAAAACCAATGACAGATCCATCCGCAGTACCCTGGAGCTACCAACGAACACTTGTTACGCGCAAAGGGAAAGAGATCGTGGGAAATTCATCTGAGAGTGTCTTAGGACAGAAGTACTTAAACACACAGGAGGTAAATAACGCCACACAAAGGCGTTTCCCGTCAAAGAAACCCGTAAGTGCTGAAGAGGCAGAGGTCTTTTTTCAAAAGATGCAAATGCCTGATTATGAGGTGATAGACCAACTGCGTAAATGCCCAGAGCAGGTGTCGATGTTGTCCCTTCTAATGAAGTCTACTGAACATCAAAAGGTTTTGCTAAAAGCTTTGAATGAGGCATACGTGCCTATTGAGACTTCATCAGAACAACTTGAAAGAATGACAGAAAGATTCTTCGCGATCAATCGGATTTCCTTCAGTAAAGCTGATTTGCCTTTGGAGGGTGCCGCCCACAACAAAGCTTTGCATTTGACCGTCAAAAGCGAAGGCTACTATATGAAGAGGGTCATGGTTGATGGGGGTTCGGGGGTAGACATATGCCCGCTTTCCACTTTAGGCCGCATAGGAATCGGAGGCTGAAAGGATTCGGCCTAACAATATATGTGTGCGAGCTTTTGACGGTGTGAAAAGAGATACCGTCGGAGAGATTGATGTGATTATGACCATCGGCCCGGTGGACTTCGAAGTGACATTCCAAGTCTTGGATATGGACACTTCTTACAATTTTCTTCTAGGAAGACCATGGATTCATGCGGCCGGAGCTGTGCCCTCTACCCTCCATCAGATGTTGAAATTTGAGCACAAGGGACAAGAGATCGTGGTCCACGGGGAAGACGAGCAATCAATTTATCGAGATCCATCCATCCCTTGCTTGGAAGCGGAAGCGGGAAGCGAAAACATTGTCTATCAAGCTTTCGAGATTGTGTTGGCAGATCAACACGAAGAAGGGAACCCTCTCCCCCAACCTTTTTTGTCTAATGCCTCCATCACGGTGGCGAAAGAAATGATTAAACATGGCTTCCAGCCAGGAAAAGGTTTGGGAAAGTCCCTACAAGGAGTGCCAAAGCTGATAACTTTACCTGTAGCTGAAAAGTTTTTCGGAGTGGGCTTTCGCCCAACCCCTGAAGATGAAAGATGGGCCAACAAGAGAAAGGAGAAAGGATGGGTTCTGCCGCAACCATTGCCACATCTGTACCAAACTTTTGTCCAACCAAAGTACAGTGAAGAAGAAGAAGACGAGGTCTTTACAGCGGAGGAAATTGAAGACATATGTGGGGCCATGAGGCAAATGCTCTATGATGTTAATATGGTCCAATCGGGAGAAGGAACAAGCACCGCCGAGGTGCTGTATGTGGGCCTTGAAGCTAAATTGCAAAATTGGAAAGCCACACCCTTCCCAATCAGGCGGGAGTTCTGGTAGATTTGTCCTGTCATTTTTCCTTCATCACAAGTTACTTCAGGACGTAGCTTGGATGTTTTTCTTTGTTTTCTTGTATTTTTGGTTTCCCCAATGTAATTTGTTTGTTTTCAAAAAATTCCAAGAAAATAAAATAAATATTTCCTTACTTTTGCACTCTTTCTAATTTTGTTATCTATTCTTCCTTTTCAATCCTAATAATGCTGCTTTAAATAACATGACATTCTTGCGGAACTCATGCTCAAATCCGAACACGCCACCTAATCTGGAAATAATGAACCAAGAACCGGAATACGATGAAAATGAGGCTTTTAGGGAAATAAATCGAGAATTGGAACATTTCGAGAATAAACCTAAGCCAAACTTGAATGACACCGAACCGGTTAATTTGGGAACTGATGAAGAGGTCCGAGAGACCAAGATAAGCATCCACACATATGAGAAAACACGAGATGCAATAATCCAACTCTTGTTTGAATTTAAAGACGTGTTTGCTTGGTCTTACGATGATATGCCAGGATTAGGAGCTGATCTAGTGGTGCACAAATTACCAATCTACCCTGACTGTCGCCCAGTGCAACAGAAGCAAAGAAAGTTCAAGACTGACATCAGTGATAAAATCAAAGAAGAAATCACTAAGCAGTTGAAAACGGGGGTAATCCGAGTGGTACAATACACCACGTGGTTGGCTAATGTTGTGCCCGTGCCAAAGAAAGACGGAAAAACTCGAGTATGTGTTGACTACCGAGATTTGAATAAAGCGAGTCCTAAAGATAACTTTCCTTTACCGAACATCCACATCCTTGTTGATAATTGTGCCAAACATGAGATACAGTCGTTTGTGGATTGTTATGCGGGATATCATCAAGTGTTGATGAATGAAGAGGACGCCGAGAAGACTGCTTTTACCACACCTTGGGGGACTTTCTGTTACAGAGTCATGCCATTCGGCTTGAAAAACGCAGGAGCAACATACATGAGAGCTATGACTGCCATTTTCCACGACATGATGCATCAGGAAATAGAGGTGTACGTGGACGATGTGATCATCAAATCCAGAACTCAAGGCGATCACGTGCGAGACTTGAGGAAATTCTTTGAGAGGTTGCGGAAGTACGATTTGAAACTGAATCCGGCCAAATGCGCTTTTGGAGTCCCGTCAGGTAAACTTTTGGGCTTCATAGTCAGTAGAAGAGGTATTGAATTAGATCCCACAAAGATAAAATCCATCCGGGATTTACCTCCCCCCAGAACAAAGAAAGATGTAATGAGTCTTCTAGGCCGACTGAACTACATCAGTAGGTTCATCGCTCAGTTGACTTCCACATGTGAACCCATATTCAAGTTGTTGAAGAAAGACGCTGCAATCAAATGGACAACTGAATGCCAAGAAGCTTTTGACAAGATCAAAGAATATTTGTCAAACCCTCCAGTCTTAGTCCCGCCAGAGCCAGGGAGACCTCTTTTCTTGTATTTAACGGTCTTGGAAAACTCTTTTGGTTGTGTTCTCGGACAACGTGATGCAGCAGAGAAGAAAGAGCATGCGATTTACTACCTGAGCAAGAAATTCACTAGTTATGAGGTCAAGTACACTTTGCTGGAAAGAACGTGTTGTGCTTTAACTTGGGTCGCTCAGAAATTGAGACACTACCTCCAAGCCCATATGACTCACCTCATTACTCGGTTGGATCCTTTGAAGTATATATTCCAGAAACCGATGCCCACCTGAAGATTGGCAAAGTGGCAAATCCTGCTCACCGAGTTTGACATAGTCTATGTCACTCGCACGGCAATGAAGGCCCAAGCATTGGCAGACCATTTGGCCGAGAACCCGATCGACGAAGAGTATCAACCATTGAATACCTACTTTCCCGATGAAGAGGTAAATACGACAGAAGTTGTTTCGGAAGACAGTCATGCTTGGAAAATGTTTTTCGATGGGGCGGTAAACGCTAAAGGTGTAGGGATTGGGGCAATCTTGATCTCTCCTGCTGGTCAGCATTATCCGGCCACGGCTAGGCTCCGTTTCTTCTGCACAAACAATACGGCTGAGTATGAAGCTTGTATCATGGGCATGAACATGGCAATTGATCAGGGCGTCGAAGATTTGTTGATCATGGGAGATTCATATCTAATTATCAAACAATCTCAAGGTGAATGGGAAACTCGGGACGTTAAACTCCTCCCTTACCGACAACACGTGAATATTCTTGGCAAGCGATTTGCATCGATAGAGTTCAGGTATATCCCACGATGTCACAATGAACTAGCCGATGCACTTGCCACTTTAGCTTCAATGCTACCTTATCCGGGCAACGCCCATGTCAATCCCTTGGAAATTCAAATCAGGGAAAGCCACGGTTATTGCAATGCAATCGAAGAAGGACCGAGCGTCAAGCCATGGTATTACGATATCGGGAGATTTCTGAAAACGCAAGAATACCCAGAACATGCTACTGGAGATCAAAAGAGGACCATTAGGAGACATGCAAGTGGTTTCTTTTTGAGCGGCGAGGTCATGTACAAAAAAACCCCAGATCTTAACCTTTTAAGGTGTGTTGATGCCGAAGAAGCAAGAAGAATCATGCACGAAGTACATGCAGGAGTATGCGGGCCTCATATGAATGGTTATGTCTTAGCCAAGAAAATCCTTCGAGCAGGTTATTATTGGATGACCATGGAGAAAGATTGTTTCGGTTTTGTCCGAAAATGCCATCAATGTCAGGTACATGGAGATCTGATTCATGCACCTCCAACTGAGCTACATCCTATGTCAGCGCCGTGGCCATTTGTCGCTTGGGGAATGGATGTCATCGGCCCGATCGAGCCGAAAGCTTCGAATGGGCACCGATTCATACTAGTGGCTATCGATTACTTCACAAAATGGGTTGAAGCCATCACTCTCAAATCAGTCACCAAGAAAGCGGTGGTGGATTTTGTACACTCAAATCTTATCTGTCGTTTTGGTATACCCGCAACTATCATCACAGACAATGCTGCGAATTTGAATAGTCATTTGATGGAAGAAATATGCGAGCAATTCAAAATAACGCATAGGAACTCCACCCCTTATCGGCCCAAAGCCAATGGTGCCGTGGAAGCAGCGAACAAAAACATTAAGAAGATTTTGAGAAAAACAATCCAAAGTTCTAGACAATGGCATGAACAATTACCGTTCGCTTTACTGGGATACCGTACTACCGTACGCACATCGGTGGGAGCAACTCCATACCTGCTAGTCTATGGAACCGAAGCTGTGATACCGGCAGAGGTAGAAATTCCTTCACTTCGTACAATTGTTGAAGCAGAGATTGAAGATAGCGAGTGGATTAAGACTCGTTTGGAACAATTAACTTTGATCGATGAAAAGCGAATGGCTGCGGTCTGTCATGGACAACTGTACCAACAAAGAATGGCTCGTGCTTACAACAAGAAAGTACGACCGAGAAATTTCGAAGTAGGTCAGTTGGTCTTAAGACGCATTCTTCCACATCACGAGGAAGCGAAAGGAAAATTCGCTCCTAATTGGAAAGGACCATACATCATCAGGAAGATACTGCCAAGAGGAGCATTATACTTGGGAGACATGGAAGGAAAAGATCCCGAAACGGCTGTGAATGCGGATGCTGTGAAAAGGTATTATGTCTGAACTTGCTTCAATGAGGTCCTCACAAGTCGAAATGATTGAAGGCTTTTATTCCCGCTACCCAAACACTACCAACCATTTTGTAAACCCTTTGAGGCCGGTTACCTTTCTTTGGCTACCCTCTTTGGAATCCAAACCAAACCAAAAAAAAAACCAAACAAAACAAAACAAAACAAAGTTCCTGAACTACGTTCTGACTTGATTCCGAAAGGATACGTAGGCAACCTCTCCCTGAGGTTCAGTCACACCAAACCAAAAATCCCAGTTTCCCCAAAAAATGAAACTGGGGCAGATGATATTGTTGATTCGGTTTAAGATCCGTCAAGATGATTCCAAAGTTGTAATTTTGTTTACAATTCTTGTTACCCGAACCGAGTACAAGTCCTTCAAGATCGATTGGAAGTTGTGAAAACATCATTGTTGCGATCCGAGGTTCCTGGAATGAAAAGAAATAAAATGAGAGAGTCTTATTGGTGAAAACCTTCGGGCACCATAAGACGATGGAAGTAGAGAAATACAAAATGAGAGAGCTTGTTGGTAAAAACTCGCAAAGAGTGCTATCTGGCGATGGTAAGAAGAGAAATGAGAGAGGTCGATTGGCGAAAACCCGCAAAAGTGCGCTATCAACCGAAAAGTTTGTTTCACCACGAGAGGTCCTGGCACGGCTCCTTAGCTCGGAAATATAGACCCGTTTTGGTTCATAAGAAAATGGGAGTTTTGTGACGATCAAGCATCTAGTCCGAGGAGCATGTCATGTTGGTTAAAGTCAACATATACCTCAGATAAGTCCTTCTTTTCTCCCCCGAAAGGGACTCCTCTATCTTTGATACGTTTTTCCATTCTTTGATTCATTCTTCTTCTTTGAATCCCTTTCGGTTTAATTTTAATTCTGAAACTATTACAAAGGAAGGTGACAGGACCGGTTTTACAGGACTCCGCCTGGTAAAGAAGAAAAGAAAAACAGCATCAGTGGTGTATTGTTACAACCCACGATTGGATCGTAATGATCGATTGTTTCCAAAGAAAAAGAGTTTAGAAAGGAAACGGAAATCAAAGGTTAAGGTCTTAGAAGAGACAAAATAAGGTAGAAGGATGGGACCCACACGGAAAATCCCCATGGAATTCCGGGAATGAACCCGGTCAATTCGAAAGGAAGTCACCCCAAAGACTATTGGTAGCAAACTTCTCAATGGAAATGGGGACACGATCAATGCAATAAAGATAACCAAGGCCGCAAAGCCAACCACTTTTTCAACTGATAAAATGTTCTTTGTTGAAAGCAGGTCTGTTTAATTGTGCAAGAAGAAGGTACAACTCGAATAAGTGAAATACGCAAGCTTTGAAATGGCTTTGGAACAAGGAAAACACATAAAAAGGTAAGTTTCTTTTTAGAGATTTATCCTATGCATTTGTTGATGGATAAAAAGAACGCCTAAAAGAAGGCCAAAAAAAATGATGAAAGAAAAGAAAATGAAAACTCCGAAAAAAAATGGCTCACTGGAATCATATCAGTCTAATATCTGTTTGGACCCCGGTCAGAAAAACCGAGGGTCTTTCCGGCCAGAAAGCCGTGAAACTTTTATCCCGGTCAGAAAACCGAGGATCTCCCAGTCGGAAAACTGCGGAGCCATTTATTTTTACCCCGGCCAAAAAACCGAGGATCTGACGGCCAAAAACCCGTTAGATATTGTTTGAATTCCAGCCGTAAAGCCGTGAAACTTTTATCCCGGCCGGAAAACCGAGGATCTCCCGACCGAAAACCGCGGAGCTATTTACTTTTACCCCGCCAAAAACCGAGGATCCGACGGCCAAAAACCGTTAGATATTGTTTGAATTCCGGCCAAAAGCCGTGAAACTTTTATCCCCGGTCAGAAAACCGAGGATCTCCCCAGTCAGAAAACTGCGGAGCCATTTATTTTTACCCCGGCCAAAAAACCGAGGATCTGACGGCCAAAAAACCGTTAGATATTGTCTTTCCGGCTAGAAAGCCGCGAAACTTTTATCCCCGGTCAGAAAACCAAGGATCTCCCCAGTCAAAAAACTGTGGAGCTATTTACTTTTACCCCGGCCAAAAAACCGAGGATCTGACGGCCAAAAAACCGTTGGATATTGTTTGAATTCCGGCCAGAAAGCCGTGAAACTTTTATCCCGGTCAGAAAACCGAGGATCTCCCAGTCAGAAAACTGCGGAGCCATTTACTTTTACCCCGGCCAAAAAACCGAGGATCTAACGGCCAAAAAACCGTTAGATATTGTTTGAATTCCGGCCAGAAAGCCGTGAAACTTTTATCCCGGTCAGAAAACCGAAGATCTCCCAGTCAGAATACTGCGGAGCCATTTACTTTTACCCCGGCCAAAAAACCGAGGATCTGACGGCCAAAAAACCGTTAGATATTGTTTGAATTCCGACCGGAAAGCCGTGAAACTTTTATCCCGGTCAGAAAACCGAGGATCTCCCAGTCAGAAAACTGTGGAGCCATTTATTTTTACCCCGGCCAAAAAACCGAGGATCCGACGGCCAAAAATCGTTAGATATTGTTTGAATTCCGGCCAGAAAGCCGTGAAACTCTTCTACAAAATCCCGGCCAGAAAGCCGTTTGAACCTTTGTGAAACCATGACTTTCTTACCCAATACCGAAGAGTCTTTTAATCACTTTCTGTGTCACAACTAACTCACGAAATTTTCCTAGCAAAACTGGGGCAGAAAAATTTCGTTCGTTTGTTTGTTTTCTTGTCTAAATAGGTTTGACCTCGGGACGCAAGGATCGAGATAACCTACAAATGGAACATCAACCCAGAGTGAAGAAAGAACGAGTCCAAAGGTTGGAGTAAACAAAAGCGCGGATTGCTCAGAAGATGATTGAAGTAACTAGCTCCGCCGACTCCATTTCACTCAATGATACAGAGATAAACAAGCACGTACAGCTTGTGGAGCATCAAGATTCAGATCGAGGTCTACAGCAAATCAGCTAAGATTCAAGATCAAGTTTTCAAGAGAATCATAGATAGGAATCTTGTAACTCATAGTTTGATAGCATAGCTAGTTCAGCTTTAATTTCTTTTGGTGTAATAAGGAGATCAGTAAGCGGTAAACAGCAGCATGCAGCAACGATAGCAACAGTAACAGCAAAGTGTCAGTCCACGGTAGTCCCAGCTACCAAAACTTCCCGAACTGCATTGACCTGATTCCTGTTTAGCCCAGGATATGTAGGAGGCCTCCGAAGCAAAGGCTCGGTCAAACTCTTTCAAAATGCTTCCCACGGAATATTCAAATGGGCAAAAATCGCTCGTATTTGCTCATTTATCTTTGCACGAAAACTCTTCGTGTTTTCCGCGCAAAGAGGGGCAGCTGTGAGCACGTGATTTTTGCCTAACATGAATTACTCCCACAAAATCAAAACAAAAATTATCTATTTTTTTACGATGTGTGTTTTAGTGAATTTTCGTGTTATTTTTGGTAATTGTTTGCATTTGTATATGCATGATTATATGTGTTTAAATTAATAAAAAATACAAAAATAGGTCATATTTACATTTTTTGATCTAACTTTGCAATTAGGAGTAGTTTAAGTTTATTTTTACAAAATAAAATCACAAAAATATGTATTTTTTGCTTTTCTAGTATTTAATGTCCCAATTGTGTGATTTATATTTAATTGATGTTTAAATTGAGTGTGTTAATTGTTAATATAACTTAATTAGTATTTCTTATAATTTAATTGATTTTGTAGTGTAATTTTTTGTTTTAATTAGAAAATTAAATTAAAGAGATAAGGAAAACAAAATCAAATGAAAAGAAGAGGAATTAAATCGGATTGGGCCACCCATTTTTGGCCAAGACCAGGCCCAAAGAACCCAAAACCCTGCCCAGAACCGACCCAATTGACTCCTACCCGCCCCGTTTTGCCCCAGACTTAATCACAGCCGTTGGATCTTCTTGATCCAACGATCCTAATTAAAATACTAATTCAATCTAGCCAAAGCCCCCCAAAACCCATTTCCCATCTCATTTCTCCATTTCCTCTTTCTAAACATCATCTCCGAAAACCCTAGAGAATAGCCGCCGCCGCCACCGTTGCTCCGCCCCACCGGAAATCGCCTCACGGCGGTTCCGGTGGTCCAATCCCTCCCAAATTTACACCCCTGAACCCCTAAGATCCCCTCATTCCAACCCCGTGCTTAGTTAATCTCGAATCAAAACGGAAATTCTCGAATCTTCAATTGAAGATTCGAGTTTAAAACCAATTTATCCCAAATCATCCCAAATTGATACCATACATTCACCTCACCCCCTCACACCCGAAATAGCCTTTGTACCCGTCGAATCCGGCCGGAATTGGTCAAGCCCCAAATTGAGCCTTCAAGAACCCTAGAATTCGAAACCTAGGGATTTTGTCCGAATTAAAGTTAATTGAAGTCAATGGACTTTAATTGGATTGTTTTTCGTTTGAAAGACACTTCAATTAAAGTCCGTTTACTTCAAAAATGCAAACTCAAGCCCATTGGGGTCGAGACTCGTTCGATTTTGATTTCTCTTTGAGGTAATTTTCTTGTTTACTGTTTATTTCAATTTGCTTTTGTATTTGTTTAGTTTAGTTGATTGAATTCTTCTTGATTATTGTTGGCCGTCCCTGTTGTCACTCCTTCTCAAAGACCTTTTATTTGGTCAATTGTTTTTCTGTCCTTGTTTGTTTGATTATGTATGTTGTCGAATACGTGTTCGCGTCGATTAGCGTCGTCGAACGATTAATTTTGTATTCCCAGCATTGGCCGAGAGTTTCCTTGATTCACTGTTTCGAGATTGTTTGTTTATCGATTGAACGTATCGTAATCGATTGATTGTTGTTTGTTGATAAGTGTGTGTATTCGAGTCGATTATTGAAGCCGAATAACATTCTTGCTTCTTTCATTTTTGTTTCTCTCTCGGCCTAAGTGCTAAAAAAAAATGAAAATTTGTTCATCGATTGTGTGTTATTGATTGTGTTTGTTGTAATCGACTATACGAATGTCGTCGATTAGATTCGTAGGTTCGTTTGTTAGAACATTTTGGCACAAGTTTGGCATTGGTTCACTTGATCCGGATTCACTGTTTGGTTTGAAATAGTTTGTTTGTTTGATTTTCGTTTGTTGAATTAGAATGAATTGGATATAGCTGTTTAACTTTAGTTTAGAAATCTGAAAACCATACTCAAGGGTTCAAATGTGATTGCACATGGGAAGGTTTAGTTTTACAGCAAGATATGCACTGCATATTAGTTTTAAATAGAAGGAAAAAGGGTCATTGATGCAGAAAACCTGGTTTAATGCCTTTTGTATAAGTCAGAAAGAACATGGGATGTATTTGAAAAGAATTAAAAGTTTAAGTATAGTCTGATTGACAGAGGGGAAGGGTTGTTGTTTGGTTTGAGTGTTTTGATCAGGCTGTAAAAGGTAGAGTTCACATGGGGAGTCAATTAAACAAATCATGCTTGCCCATACACCTTAGATTAAAAAACATGAAGATGGCTTCAAGACAAGTCTTTAAATAGACATTGAGACTGATTGGAACAAAAAACAGAAAACACACACAGACATACTCTCTGGAATATACATTCACACATAGAGAGGCTCACTGGCAGAACATTCACACACACAGAAACATTCTGAAAAACATACACACACTGTTTCACAGAACACTCTCTGGAAACACTTTGAACACACAGAAAAGATACTCTAGACACATTTGGAAACTAAATTTTCCACCGATTTCAACACATCCAGCAGTCTTTTAGTTGAAAACAAAACCTGTTTTGTTTGTTTCAGTTTGAAAACACATCTAGTTTTCTTCGCCAAACTTGTTCTGTTGTTTCTTTCTGGTTGTTTCTGGTTTCTTTGTTTTGGTTCGTCAAAACATCCCTGGGATTTGGTGTTTTGGTTGTTGTTCTCCTAGATTTCTGGCCGAGAATTGCCACTACTGTTGCTGTTTAGTTTGGTTGTTTGTTTGTCGTCGCCTACTGTTGTTGACTCCTTTCTTGCTCGATTTTGAAATCCAGGTACACGTCTTTTGGATTTGTGCACTATTATACCAGAAATGAAATGAAGAGCTACTCTTTGAATTTTTTTTTTAGCGATTATATAAATGATCCTATCTGGCTATCTATCAAACTAAAGACTATTAGCAAAACAAATAGATATTATGTAACTATTTGTTTAAAGGATTAAAAATGCACATAGTCTTGTATGTCTACTTAGCTCTTGCTTCGGCATGTACGAATTGAGACAAAAAATCCGCCGGGCTTGTATTGTTCGTCATTGTAAACTTGGTTTATTTTGGGACTATTGATTAGAATAGACTTTAATTTTTCATTTGTGTTTGATTAGTTTTCTATTCTTGTTAGTAAATATTCAGGACCCGTGTAAGTCAAAACTAGCCAATACGGATTGGAATTCCTTTGATATTTTGTAGGTAATTGTTTTTAAAGTCAAATGGTTCAAGCATGTTCAAGATGTTGGTTCGGTTTAAAGTTTAGCTATTAATATAAGATGTTTGGAATCATTTCAAATTTTTCTTTTACCTTGAATTTTTCTTTTTCTTTTGAAGTCTATTCATAATCAAGCAAGCAAGGATAAGTTAGACAATGCTTTTAGATAACAATGTTAGTCACTTTAATCATATAATTTCGATTTTGTCAATTAATGTCATATTGAGGATAGCGAAATCCAAAGCAGACAACCTCATGGCTAAATAATTAACCAAGACGAATTAATTCTATTTTTTTTGTATATTTTGGTCAATTTTCTACTAATCCACATCTTTTCATTCAATCCCCGTCCATAAGTTAAAAGCTAAGAAATAACACATCATTTGGTATGATTCTTTAACTAACAATAATTTTAAGAGATATCATGTTAAATAAATTGAATTTTTTAGTTTAGTTTTTTACAATGTTTTCTTTAATCAGCATAGTTTCAAAGTAAGTAATTCGGATACCTTTTTATTTTTATTTGTCAAAAATCCAAGTCCGTTTGTAATTAGTTTTTGTTTTCTTTGGGTCCGGTTTCAAATTAAAAGAGCGGTTTGAAGTTTAATTAGAGCATATAATTTATAAACATTTTTAAAATCAGATAATTTTAGCCATTTAGAATAATTGAAGCGACCGTGCTAGAACCACGGGATCCGGGGTGCCTAACACCTTCCCTCGGGTCAACAGAATTCCTTACTTAGAATTTCTGGTTTGCAGACTTCATTTGGAAAGTCGAAAATTTCCTCGATTTGGGATTTAAATAAATCGGTGACTTGGGACACCATAATTTATTCCAAGTGGCGACTCTAAAATAAATAAATATAATCCCGTTTCGAATATTGTCACTTAAATTGGAAAAACTCCCTTGCGCTCCTACCCCCGGGTAGCGGGGCGCGCCAAAAGGAGGTGTGACAACTGCAGCCCTCGGATCTCCGGGATTTGAACCCGCGGTCCACAAACACAAACACAACCAATAAGAGGAAAAACACAGAGAAAAATGAAGTACATAACAAATTACACCAAATCAAATCTCAACAAGTTCCAGAAAGTTCAATTAAGACGAGTAGGCACTTAGACAGATAATCCTATCTAATCATGCTTCTCTAACTAACATCAGATAAGTCTTACAATTAAATTAATTAATTATCAAGGATAAAATGATTTGAACAGTTCAAGTAAGGTGGTTTTTCAACAATTTGCGCAAGTACACGCCCGTCACCTCGCGTACAAGGCTTTTAAATCAACACATAATATCCTAGGGGAGAAGTTTCCCCCACGCAAGGTTATACAAGTCACTTACCTCAATTCCGGTACAAAACCGCTAAGAAACGACTCTCTTTCCACGAGTATCCGACTCTGAGTGGCCCGAATCTAGTCAAACCAATTACACAGTGTAAACAACATCGCAAGTAACTAATTACAATGACAAAATTTAAAGCTACAGCGCGAAAGTGGGTGAAATGACCAAAATACCACTGTAGCCATCGGCTCGGAATCGAAATATTTTTATTTTTTCAGAAGCCTCGTACTCCCATGAGTCTAACCATATGAAATTTATCGAAATCGGAGTTCGTTTGCCCCTCCAAATTGTCAACGTTTCTTCTATGAGACTACCCCAATTTTACTCCCCAAATCCGAAATTAAAGGAAGAAATTGAGTTTAGATTAGTGAATAATTATCACAAGGGAGTAAAAAATCGTTACCCAACAATTGTCTCTAAAAAGCACGCGAGAAATCACTCAAAACTGAGCTCCCTAGCTTGAGTTTTTGTAAAAATTGTGAAACCCTCGCGGATGAGGTGTTATATTCTAATTCTGTCTGCCCAGGTATTTACTCTATGCGATCGCATGCCCACTGTTGCGATCGCATTGAATAAAATTTTACTCTCAATATTTAATACTATGCGATCGCAGACATACAATGCGATCACATAGAACAATTGTCCAGGCACCAAATTTACTACTATGCGATCGCACTCAATCCTCGCGATCACATAGAACAAACGACTTCCAGGGACCCAGGACCACAGTATACTATGCGATCGCACAAATAGCCATACGATCGCATAGAGCAAGGTTACAAACCTATGCGATCGCAGCCCTGTCTATGCGATCGCATAGAACAACTCAGAAGCTCAAATTCATTCTTCTATGCGATCGCATCACCCCTATGCGTTCGCATAGAGTATTCGTCTGCAACACATACCAGCAGTCAACATCACTTTTAAAATGCAAGAATTGGTCCGATTGGACCCCCGGATTCACCCCGAGGCCCCCAGAACCCCAACGAAAACCGCCAACCTACCCCAAAACACAATACAAACTTGTTCCAATTGTGAGCACGTGATTTTTGTCCTAGGCAAATAAATTTCTATATTAAAATAAATAAGATTTTTTGATATGCAATTATGTGCTTAATTGAAATAAAGTGTATGTTTGTGATTGAGACAATTAGGAATTCAAAAATCAAAAAAAAATTAAAAAAAATAGGTTAATTAGAAAATGTCACAAAAATAAAGGAATTAAAGAAAATTAATAAAAAATACAAATATATCAGAAAATTAAAAAATATAATAGCAAAAGTATCATAAAAATACCAGAAAAAATTAGAAAAATAGGAAATAAAAGAGAATTGGTAATTGAAAGGAATATAAAAAGAGAAAAATAAAATGCAACAAGGAAAATACAAAAATAATAATTAAATACACAAAGAAATACAGATTGGGCCAAATTTCAAGCCCAAAACACATCAGCCCAAAGAGACTACTTTGTCCGGTCCAATTTAATAAAAGAAAATGACAGCGTTTAAATAGGTTAAATCATGGCCGTCCGTATAATTGATCAAACGGATACAATTGAATCTCTTTAAATAAACCAAACGATGCAGTATTGTCGATTTAATCCTGGCCGTCCATTTAAGATGATCTAACCGAGGCCAGGCGGTCTTCATTGACACCCCAAACAACATCGTATGGGATAAATTGATCCTGGCCGTTGATCAAAAGTGATCCAAGGGCCAAGATCACCCAGGCCTGTTGGAGTATTAAACTCAGTCTCCCATTCAAAGACCAATCATTTACCCACTCCCCAAACCCTAGCCGCCCCTTTCTTGTCTTCTTCTTTATCAACGTCTTCACTCCCATGGAGACTGGCCAGCATCATCGGCCGTCTCCGGCCACTGAACACCCCAAAACTCTTGTTCTCATTCTTCATCACACTAAAAAACCCTGAAACCAAAGAGACCAAAAGAAAAACCCACTTTCTTGAAAGCCCGGTCACCGGAATCTTTGTCGGTGACCTTCAAACTTTGAAACCACCTCTCAAATTAATACACCATAACCACTACGAGGGGATCTTTCACCCCACATAGTTGGTTTTTCTTGAATATCTCTGCAAACGTTCGAATATTCAAAATAAGCTCGCCGGAACCCTATCTCTGGCGAACTCCCAAACAAAACCCACCCCCAAAAACATAACCCTCTACCTGTAAAACATCCCCTAACAACAAAATCCCAAAAATACACTTGTTTAAAGAAAAATCTGGGAAATAAAGACTTCAAAGTCTCTGAAGTCTGAAGAAACTGGAAGAAAAGAATAGAAAAAGAACAAGAAAAGAAAAGAAAAAGAAAGAAAAGAATAAGGAAAGCACAGGAGACCAATCCTGCCAAGCTAAGTCCTTGTCTTCTTGTTTTCTGTTGTTTTGATTTCTAGCATATTTTTCTTTGTTTAAATTGCTTTCTTTTTTAGTTGTAGTTAATCCTTTTGCATGTTTAATTGTTAAAATCTCTTCATCTTCTATCTTCTGATTATTTCATCTTTTATATGTTTTCTGTTATAACATGCTTTCAATGGTTTCATCTTCTGATATCTATGTTTCTTTGAATATTCTAGTCTAATAAACCGTCTGAAGGTTTCTATCATTAGCCTGTCGTCTAGCTTGTCTATTATGCTTAATTGATATACTGAGCCTCTTAGGGTTTCTCTATAAGTCATTATATGAATTTGTTGTGAGTATACCTCTTTATGTTTGGATTTGTTAGCTATGCTTGAGTCTGAAGCTATGAGTCAGTTAATCGAAATTCAACCATTATCTAATTTCCTTCTGAGTTTTGATTAATTGATAAGTGATTTCTGATTGTGGCTATGTGTGCAAATTGACATAAGTGGGCTGTATTGGTAATAGATTCATGTGTTAGACTATGATTAATCCTACTGTGATTTAGGGTGTTGGTTATAGCTGTAATAGATAAATGATTAGATAACTGGCTAGTATTGAAAGTAATCTAATTGGCTAATATTGAAAAAATAACCTAAGCTGGCTACAATTGAAATGACTTAAGGATTATGTGATTAATACAAGCCACTCCTGAGACATTGGAGTGGCTAATTCTACAAGTCTAAGCCTAAGTCTAAAGTGGCTAATTCTGTAAGTCTAAGCCTAAGTCTAAAGTGAATAAATTTTGTAAGTCTAAATAGAAGCAGGCTAGTCCTGCAATTCAATTCAATTAGGTAAGTTAGGTAAGTAATAATAGTAAAAGGTTACCTCTTTAAAGAGGTTCAAATTGAAAGGAATTAAGGTTAAAAGCTGGCCAAGTCTTAAATAACTTGTAAATGATGGCCAGTAGTTAAATACTAGTTAAAATCAGAATACTCAGACCTTTAACAAGTCGGGTAATTAATAAGAAGTAGCAAAGGTATAAAAAGGAATAAAAATGGCATAATTGTAGATTTAATAGAGCTTGCAGGGATAAATTAGACATTCAGACTTAGTATTTCTGCAATAATGCATAAAACAAAGGGTAAAACAGACCCAATAAAAAGGCATAACTATTAAAATCCTTAGCAAGTTAGGGTACTATAGTAATAGACCCTTAATAGAAGCAAAAATACCACCCTAGAACCTTCCAGCAAGGGCTGGAAGGTATCTCAAATCTGAAATAAGGTACCAAATTGCAATAAATTAACGAATTATGGGGAGGGAATTGGTAATAAGATTTTTGAATTTCCCCCTCAAAATTTCACCAATAACATCAATAAGTTGGCTGTAACTAAGCCTGAAAAGGTGCTGGATTGTAAAAATTCAGAGAAAATTTCTAAAGTTAAGAGTGAAACACCACAAATTAAGAGTTAATTCCTGGGTATAGTCGAGCATAGTTTCGAAATTCAATTAGGATCTTCTATTATTCTTCATTGTTGGATTCTATTTGGTTTTCTTCAAGTCTACTGTTGGATTGTTTATCTATTGAGCTTGAAGATTTCATTCGACTGTGCTATTCACTGTGCTTCTGTGATTTACTCTATTGATTCCATTGGGCTGCTGTGATTTGCTCTGTTGATTCTGTTGCTGTGATCATTTGACTATCCTTCTTCATTTGCATCCTAGACTCATAGATTTTACTTTGCTGAATCAGGTACACAGTTCTTACCCAAACATGTAACTACAGCTGATATGACGAAATAAATGCTATGAGTTGATTTCAGAAGAAATTTTTCTGTTATGTTCATATGTTCTTACTTTATCGTATAATTAGATTCTTTGTAATTCAATAGGGAATGTTTATAATAACTGATACATGTGAGACTGAAGTGAAATAACTGATAATGTAATAGATAGAATAGAATAGAGTATAAGTAGCCGTAATCACCTAGATTTTGTTTAAAAAATAGGTTAATTAGTTAAACCAACTCACCTAGCTTAAAAATAGTTTTGTAATCTGCGTAGTAACCACAGTAATAACATGAATTAGAACATGATAATTATCTTAGCTTTAGTCTATCTCTTTATTTCAATAGTTCAACAACAACTGGAAATGTCGTAAGCTAAAATCAGTAATTAATTACAAAGTTAAGCATCACATGATTGATCGAAGAAGTTAACACTAATAGCCTACTGTTTGAGTTCAATTAGCAATCGATAATCATAGTCAGAAGAGTATGAGTCACGATTAGTGATTAATAATAATCATGTTCGCATAATTAAGTAATACGTTACTATTAAGGTATATGAAAATAGTAATTTGTTGATTCACATTCAACTAGTGATAAATGATTGGAGTTTAAAGTAAATATTGTAAATCTGTACTTCTGATTTTATGAAATAAATTCTCATTTGGTTAGTTTTATCTGTTGTTGAGCATTTATATATCTGTTATGGAATTCCGAGTTTGCTTTCAACTTTTTCTTTTGTTTGGCTTGGGCCTGAAAACAGTGTAGGCCTGGTCCAATTGGATTTACCTTTGGGCTTATGAATGATGACTTCGGCGTATTTTGGGTTTCAGAAACCCAGATATGCAATCTGGTCTGTTAAATTGAAGCCTTGAACGTCTAGGCCTGGAAGCATAAATAATAAGGCCTGGACATGATTCTGAAAATTATGACACAGTTAAAAATGATTAAGGAAAAAATCAGAAATAGAAAATGCAGCATTCATTAGGATTGGACTATTTTAAAATAACGGGACGAGCCTCGTATAAGAACAAAACAAGCGGGGCCCCCGTATAAATAATAACAAGTGATAGATTCGGGAAGACCGTTTAGTAAATTCCACGGTCTTTCTAAAACTATAATAAGCCGTAGACGCTATAAGCATGATTATAAATATACCTTCCTTAATATGAGTGCACATCTAATGTGACTCAAATATAAAATCTCGGCGAAGCCGAAACGTGTTAAAGTCACAGGCGTACTGGTTGCGGTGTGACACGAAATACATTTTCGCGACGTTGCAAGTCATAAAAAATATTAAAAATGAAACACACACACGTTGTGAAAAGCATATAGTGAAATAAAGTAAAATCAAAAATAATAGTTGAGCGACCGTGCTGAAACCACGGAATCCGGGAATGCCTAACACCTTCTCCCAGGTTAAGAGAATTCCTTATCCGGATTTCTTGTTGCGCGGACTGTTAAAACAGAGTCAACTTCCTCGGATTGGGGATTAACCGGTGACTTGGGACACCATTATCTTCCCAAGTGGCGACTCTGAAATTTCAAACAAAATCTCGATCCGATTGTCCTTAAATTGGAAAAACTCCTTCTTCGTTGTTATTATTATATCCCTTCCCGGGTGTATTGGTAATTAACGAGGTATACCTTATTCTCTTTTTCTGGGAAAACAAAAGGTAGTAAAAAGGGAGGTGTGGCAGCTCTGGCGACTCTGCTGGGGATAAGCAACCCAGAACTTCGGTTCAGGGTTTAAGAATTCGATCTCAATAGAATTTTCGTTCTTGATGTTATTTGACTTTATTATATGCTTTGATCAATGTGCTACATGTTTTTACCGCTTCGATATTACATGGATTGTATATATAAAATTGTGCCGAAAACCTTCTCTTCTCTCCTTCGGGGATGTGCTTAATGGTTGAGACTCCCCTTTCGGTTAAGTCTTACCAAAAACAAGAAACAGAGGCCGGATAAGTTACAAAGCCGAACGACCCCGTGGGTCCTCGGTATGTAGCCCCCTCCTCGATCCGCGTTGTCCACTCGGGTACACGGTCTAGCACCATATGAAACAACAGGATATTGAACATAGGTCTAGGACGATTATTTGCAACATATCTAACTTAGGGGACTCAACACAGGGGTTGGGTCCGTCTAGGACAGGTGACCCAGAAATCGAAGACCGAGCAT
The DNA here is from genome assembly GCA_032618575.1 of Nicotiana noctiflora. Classification (NCBI taxonomy): domain Eukaryota; kingdom Viridiplantae; phylum Streptophyta; class Magnoliopsida; order Solanales; family Solanaceae; genus Nicotiana; species Nicotiana noctiflora. The sequence goes on from JASVEL010007681.1 coordinate 82,629, forward strand.
AGTATATGTTGCATTTATTTGTCCTGGATCATTATGCAGACAAGCAAAATTCCTGAAAAAACAAAAGAGAGAGAAATTCTAGAACAGAAATATTGAAATGTTGGCGAAACGCTGTCAAAATTTGAAAAGAAAGTCTGAAAGAATAGGAGGAACAATGTTGTTGAAATAATTGGTCACATAACAATCTGACCGAACTACGCAGGTTTGATTCTCGCCATTAGGTGGGATACGTAGGCAACCCTTGACGGGTCCAACCACCCTTTTAGAAAATGACCAAAAATATTGAGTTTTAGTTTCAAATAATCAAAGTGATTACTATTTTAGGAAATAGCCAAATGTTCCGAATAGACGCCGGAAGGCTGTTTTTGCAAAAATGGCCACTTTGAAGTCATGTCTTTTTCTTTTCAAAATAAAATAGCCTAAAAAGGCTAATTCTTTGAAAAAATGAAAATTGTCTTTGAAAAATAATTTTTCTTTTCTGAATAAAATCGCCTTTAATAAATGTGCAGGATGAACACAGTACAAAATGAACCCTTCACCTTAATGAATAAAATCCCTTTGGAGTTGAGACTATGGTGGAACGATTTGGGTCAAGAAGGGCAGGTTTGGGTCAAACACTATCTGAAAGATCTTACTGGGTTGATGGACATAATACCCCGTGGTGATATTATTTGGGCTCTTGTCACTTGTTGGGATCCCGCGCATAATGTTCTACACTTCTCAGATTTTGAGCTCACTCCTACATTAGAAGAAATTGCTTATTATATCGTGAAAGGTGAGATTCCCTTGAAGGATAAATACCCGGTGGCTATGAGGGAAATAATAGTGCACAGATTCCTCGATTCCCTGAAAATCGCCAGGAACATCCATAATGAAGACTTGGCTCATGGATTTTGTTCTTTAAGTTTCATCTACCGCAGATATGGTCATATTGGGGGATTCAACGACCTTACGAACAAGCTCTGCAGTAAATCTAACCGAGCCAATTGGGAAGAGCATAGGCGATTTGCCTTTATAGTGGCATTCCTGGGATTAGTCATATTCCCGAGGAAAAATGGAAACATTGATATAAGGGTCGCCGGGGTTGCCAGTACTCTTCTTGTGCAAGATAATAGCACACTGTCACCGATGATTGTAGCAGATATCTTCCGTGCCCTCACATCTTGTAAAGTAGGGCATGACTTCTTCGAGGGATGAAATTTGATTCTCCAGATATGGTTGATAGAACATTTGTGTCGTCACCCTCCGTTCTCAGGTTATGGGTTTTCTGAAAAGACGTGCATTGAAGAATTTTATATGAGAACAAAAGAAGTTAAGCTGCCGGAAGGAGCAAATGGTTGGATTTCATACTTGCGATCGTTGACTGCCAGCCAAATTGATTGGGCATACGGATGGTTGCCCCTCAACAAGGTCATATACATTCCAATGGAAGGGTCGCATTTCTTGATAATGGGTCTTAAAAGCATTCAGCCTTATGCTCCGTATAGGGTACTACGACAGCTTGGGAGATATCAGGTCATACCAAAAGATGGGACCTCAGCCTGCAAGCCGTAGAAATCAGTCCGGACGGACAATTCTAGGAAGCAAAGATTCGACAGATTTGGAATGAATGCCAATGCTTAAGGGTAGACACTTGTCTGGGAAACCAATCTAGAGGGGAATTATCACCAGGGTATGCTGCATGGTATCGTCGGGATGTCGAGCATGATAGACCGATGAAAAGGCCTCACATTCAAGAATTGGCCGAGCAGTCTAAGGAACACAAAGATTGGGTGGCCAAAGAAAATGAGTACAGAGCCCGAATCAGCTTGTTAGAGAAACAATTCCAAGACCTCAAATTCGAGAGCAGCTTACAAGTGGCATCTGATGAGGGAGAAAAGAAATAGCTGAGAAAAGAGAATGAAATTCTGAAGGCTCAAATTGCAAAGATGAAAATCGTAGCCGAAACCCAGTTCGCCTAGCCCGAGATAAGAAATTGATTGAAAATCTTCGGCGCAAAGTGAATGACTATAGCTTTGATCTTGATAATGCTGAAAAAGAGTTAGTCTGGGTTCGGAGACAGTTGGCCAGAAATGCTGAGGAAAGAGTTAGAATGGTTCAACAATTACAAGATGAACACAAGGTTGAGGTAGCTCGATTGAGAAAGAAAATCATTACAGCCGAAGACAAAAGTAGCAAACAAACCAAAGAGTTTGAAGTAGAGAGAGAACATTGCTACATGGCTATGGCTCGATTAGAGTTGGAGCTACAACAACGACAATAGGAGAACCAACAAACCTTAGGCGCTCGTGCCAAACAGATTAGTAGGTTGCTTCAGGAAAAAGGGGTCATCAGGGAAAGAATCGTCAACATTGCTAAGTACATCACAAGGAAATTGCAATTGTGTGAAGAGATGTCCCAGTCAACATTCACATCAGCAGTAAAGTTCTTTGTAAAGCAAGTAATGTCCGACCTGGATGAACTCCAAAGTGGATTAGCATATAGGCCTATGGCAAAACCGAACTACATCTCGCGGGCACTAGGATCTTTAATGTATTCGTAAGGCATGCATTTTGTATTTTTCTTCTGCATTTGTAGTACAACATCATTTTGTAACCGATGTTTTGAGTATCAATGAAAAATTCAAAAAAGAAGTTATTGTTATTTTCTTCCATTTTTATACAAATTGTCTTGGCGATAGGCAAACATGTAGTAACGAAAAAGCAAAAATGAAAGAAAAAATGGAAAAGAAGAAACAAAAAAAAAGAAAAAATAAGAAACAAACAGAAAAGCTATAAAAAATAGAGGTGAAATGAAAAATGATGGTTCAAAGATGAATAAATGCTGGGATGATGCATAATGATCAAGGCAAAAGTTGTGATTCTTAATTATGATGTTTTACCCCTTATGAGCTAACTACTAACGAGTTTTGTTGTTGATGAGCATCAGATTTTCAGTTGGCAACTAGCATTCTGGCACATCAGAGCTACAATACACGTTCAAAAGCTATGACTAAAGCAGTGACTCTGGAGATCGAGCCCACCATTAGGGATCCGGTACAGGAAGAAGAAGTTGTAGACGTTGCTAGTATGAAAGAGGAGATGTACAAGTTAAGACAGCAAATGCCGGAGATGTACCAGGCCTGGTCTAGGGGTCAACCTTTGCCTTCCTATCCAGCCAACCCAGCATACGTCCCTCCTACAAACCCAAATCTTGAACCACCCACTATGAATTCATCCTCCACATACCCAACTACCAACATTACTATGCTACAACTTCACAAGCACCACCTCCACTATCCAAACAAGTTCCATCACCACTACCTCAGGTCGCAAAGGTATATGTGGCACCGCCACCTGCCGCTCTACATAAATCTTCCAGTGAACCAGTGTTCCATGTTCAGGACACTCATTATTATCCACCAGAGCCAACATTCAGGCAACATGACTCCTACACACTGCTCATAGACATGACAGAAGAGAAGCCTGTCAGAAATTTGGAACAAGAAGAGATGGCCCGAAAGATGAGAAGTCTTGAACAATCCTTTCGTAACATACAAGGGCTAGGAGGCCAAGTGAGTGTTGCGTATAAAGATTTATGCTTGTTTCCGGAGGTGCAACTCCCGGCTGGGTTTAAGCTACCTAAGTTTAATATGTATGACGGTCACGAGGACCCAGTAGCCCATCTGAGGGGTTACTGTAGTAAAATGCGTGGAGCAGGGGGAATAGACGAGTTACTTATGGCCTATTTTAGCCAGAGCTTAAACGGTTCAGCGCTGAAATGGTATACTCGACAAGATCATACCAGGTGGTTCATCTGGGATGACCTAGCTCAGTCATTTGCCAACCATTTCCAATACAATCTAGTGATTATCCCTGACAGGCTATCAGTAACTAAAATGGAGAAGAAACCCGGGGAAAGTTTCTAAGAGTACGGGTTCAGATAGACGGAGCAGGCTGCACGAGTAGACCCTCCCATGAAGGAAACATAAATGGTGGACTTCTTTCTACAGGCTTTGGAGCCAACTTACTATGGTCACCTGGTATCGGCTATTGGAAAAACCTTCAACGAGGTGGTCAAGATGGGAAGCTTCGTAGAAGACGGGTTAAAAACATATAAGATCATGAGTTATTCGGCTATTAAGGCCACAAACCAGGCAATACAAACCAGAACTGGAGGACCAATTGGCAAAAAGAAGAAGAAGGAATTTGCGGTCATCGAAGGTAGATCATGGTCTCGGGGCCCCAATACATATCATCATCCACCTCTTCCATACCAACCATATCCACATGCACCGTACAATCCACCTCTACCGTACTATCCTCCCACCACTCCACATTTTTTCATCCCACATGCTCAACACTACCCACTGCCTCCACATGTATGGCGTACTCCAGCACCACAAAATGTCTACCACACACAAAATACCTACCCGCCTTCTAAAACATACAAAAATCCAATTCGACCCAATTTTCGTCCAGATCCGGAAGTAAGAGGAAATAGAGCCCAAGGAAAAAAAACATTTACTCCGTTAGGGGAGTCATATACCAGTCATTTTCATCGCCTGAGAGAGCTAGGGAAGCTAAGCCCTATTGAGCCAAAAATTCCAAACCCACCACCCAAAAATCTTGACCAATCAGTCCGATGTGAATATTGTTCCGGGGCGCCGGGACATGATACAAAAAAGTGTTGCCATTTAAAGTCCACCATACAGAAGCTTATTGATACCAGGAGGATCGAGGTTCAAGCTCCGGAAACTCCCAATATCACGCAGAATCCATTGCCAGCCCATCATGAGACGCACATGATAGAGTTGGAACAGGGAGAGAAGAGTAAGAAACCTTCTCAATCAGTGATGATGATTAAAGCTAATGATAAGGTGGAAGGAGAAGTTGAAAAAGAGAATGCATCAGCTGAGTTGCCAATAAAAAAACCATCAGTGGTCGAGCCCGTGAAGATAGTAGTGCCGGGAGCTAAGCCTTTGTTGATCGTGAAGGGAGCTTATGTGGAACCTGTGGTTATCAAACCGGTGGTGCAGATGCCAGTCGTGAACACCAGGGCCATACCATGGAACTATAATAAAGTTACAGTAATGTACAAGGGGAAGGAGGTTATAGGAGAAGTCAATGAAACACATGGCCTAACTCGCTCCGGGTGATGCTTTGCCCTAGAAGAGTTAAGGAAGACAAAAGTAGCGAAGGAGAACCCGAGTCATGCGAAGAAGGCAGTTACTGAAGAAGAAACGGAAGAGTTCTTCAAAAGGACGAAGGCTCAGGACTATTCAATAGTGGAGCAATTGAGAAAAACACCCGCGCAGATTTCATTGTTATCATTGCCGATTCATTCTAAAGAGCACAGGAAGGCGTTGATGAAAATTTTAAATGAAGCACATGTACCTGAGAAGATTTCAGTATGTAATTTGGAGAAAATCACGAATAAGATCATTGAAACAAACAAGATAACATTTTCAGATAATGAGTTGCCGCTTGAAGGAACGGAGCATAACAAAGCACTATATCTCACAGTCAAGTGTGAAGAATATGTAGTTACCCGTGTTCTGGTGGACTACGGGTCAAGTGCCAATATTTTACAACTCTCAACCTTGGTAAAGTTGAAGGTCAATCCTGATAGAATCCATCGGAACAGTGTGTGTGTACGAGGCTTTTATGGAGGAGGCAAGAATACTATAGGGGACATTGTATTGGAGATTACTATTGGACCGGTGGACTTCACTATGGAGTTCCAAGTAGTAGATGTTGTTGTTTCTTACAATCTATTATTGCGACGTCCGTGGATCCACGCGGTGAAAGCTGTACCATCCTCTCTGCATCAGATGGTGAAATTTGAATGGGAACAACAGGAGATCATAGTGCATGAAGATGATGATGTCTGCAATACTATAACACCGTTCGAAGAAACTGAAGGAGATAAGGGCCCGTGGGTATATCAAGTTATGGACGCTGTGGTGGTGAATAAAATATCTGAAGGGGAGAACATGCCGATTCCCACAGTGGCTCCTACAGTAGTGATGGTAGCGAAGGAAGTGATAAGAAATGGGTGTGCACCGGGGAAAGGCCTAGGTGTAACTCTACAAGGTATAATACAACCAATCCACTTGCCGGGAAGTAATGACACTTTTGGTCTGGGTTTTAAGCCTACTGTTGCCGATATCCAAAGAGCCAAGAAAATGAAGAAGAAAAGTTGGTCCCTCCCAAAGCCTATCTCATAACTATCCGATTCCTTTACTAGGCCTGGTACACGAAGACATTTGGCGACTGTTATGCCAAGTCATGCTGAAATAAAACCGGATGTGGAACTCCTAGAAAGGTTCGAGATGCTATTTAAAGATGTGAATATGTTGGAGATGGGTGAGGGAACGAGTAAAATGGATGTTCAGTTCGTGGGACCCTGCATTGCGCTTAATAACTGGGAAGCTACTCCTTTTCCGATCAGGAGGGAGTTGTGGTAGTTAGCTTTAAATATTTCATTTCCCCAAAAGTGTTTTGTTTTGTAATCCCACACCCCATCAAAAACAAATGTATCCAATGCTTGTTACCTTTTTGAAAAATCAATGAAATGCAATTTCTTTCTTTCTTCCATTTTTGCCTTATTTTATATTTCTTCTTTTGTACAGTTCAATATTTGCTGATTCCAATGATATGTCATGCATGAAGGATTCCCGGTCCAGTCTTGATAATAAAATAGTTATACATGAAATTGAAAGAGAACATGAAGTAGAATATGAGGATGAGGAAATACTAGAGGAAATCAGTAAAGATTTGAATCATTATGAGGAAAAACCCAAACTGAACTTAAACGAGACATAATCTATTAATCTAGGAAGTGAGGAGAATGTCCGGGAAACAAACATCGGTGTGCATTTAGAGGCATCCCTCATAGAATATTTAATCAAATTGTTACATGAGTACAAGGACATATTTGCTTGGTCCTGTGATGACATGCCCGGACTCAGTACTGATCTGGTGGTACATAAATTGCCCATTTATCCAGAATGCCGTCCGGTAAAACAGAAGCTAAGAAAGTTTAAAACGGACATCAGTGTGAAAATAAAAGAAGAAGTTAATAAGCAATTCGAGGCGAAGGTCATACGGCTCACTAATATCCCACCTGGTTAGCTAATATTGTGCCAGTTCCGAAGAAGGATGGAAAAACCAGGGTGTGCGTTGATTACAGGGGCCTTAATAAAGCTAGTCCAAAGGATGATTTTCCATTGCCAAATATCCATATACTGATTGACAATTGCGCCAAGCATGAAATTGGCTCTTTTGTGACTGTTATGCGGGTTATCATCAGATCCTAATGGACGAAGAAGATGCAGAAAAGACATCCTTTATCACGCCTTGGGGAACATATTATTACAAGGTGATGCCATTTGGGTTGAAGAATGCCGGGGCTACATATATGAGGGCGATGACTACTATGTTCCCTGACATGATGCACCAAAAGATAGAAGTGTATGTGGACGATGTCATCATTAAGTCCAAAAAGCAATATGACCATGTGAAATATTTGAGAAAATTTTCGAGAGGATCCGAAGATATAATATCAAGCTCAATCCAGCAAAGTGTGCTTTCGGGGTGCCTTTAGAAAAGTTATTGGGGTTTATAGTAAGCCGACGTGGTATTGAATTGGATCCGTCAAAGATAAAAGCAATCCAGAATTTATCTCCGCCAAAGAATAAGAAAGAAGTGATGAGTTTATTGGGCGGGTTGAATTATATCAGCAGGTTCATTGCTTAATTGACGTCAACATGTGAGCCTATTTTCAAACTGTTGAAGAAAGATGATGCGGTAAATTGGATCGATGAATGCCAAGAGGCCTTTGACAAGATTAAAGAATATTTGGCCAATCCTCCAGTGTTAGTTCCTCCGGAACCGGGAAGACCTCTGATCTTGTGTTTGACGGTGCTAGACAATTCTTTTGGCTGAGTATTGGGGCAGCATGATGAGATGGGAAAGAAAGAGCAATCGATATATTACCTCAGTAAAAAGTTCACATCTTGTGAGGTGAAATATACTCAGTTGGAAAGAACGTGTTGTGCTTTAACCTGGGTTGCTCAAAAACTAAAACATTACTTGTCAGCTTATACCACATATTTGATATCACGGTTCGATCCATTGAAGTATATATTTCAACAAGCCTATGCCTATAGGAAGACTTGCTAAATGGCAGATTTTGCTCACAGAATTTGACATCATCTATGTAACACGTACAACAATGGAAGCGCAAGCAGTTGCAGATCATCTAGCAGAGAACCCAGTGGGTGATGAATATGAGCCGCTAAAACCATATTTTCCAGATGAGTAGGCAACAAATGTTGAAGAAGTAGAGCAAGATGGTAAGCTAGGCTGGAGGATGTACTTCGATGGAGCCGTCAACGGTAAGGGAGTTGGAATTGGAGCATTACTTATTTCAGAAACGGGTCAGCATTATCCCGTTACCGCTTAGCTTTGATTTTTCTACACCAACAATATGGCTGAATATGAAGCATGCATATTGGGATTGAGGATGGCAATAGATATGGGTGTTTAAAAGATTTTGGTCATGGGTGACTCGGATCTCTTGATACATCAGAGTCAGGGAGAATGGGAGACAAGAGATTTAAAGTTGATACCTTATCGACAATGTCTGCATGAACTATCCCAGAAATTTCAACCTACAGAGTTCAAACACATCCGAAGAATGCATAATGAAGTACCAGATGCTTTGGCCACATTATCCTCCATGTTGCATCATCCAGATAAAGCTTATGTAGATCCACTACAGATACAGGTGCGTGATCAAAATGCTTATTGTTTTGCTGTGGAAGAAGAAATTGATGGAGAGCTATGGTATCATGATATCAAAGAATATTGAGGACATGGGGTAACCAGAACAAGCCACTGGAGATTGCAAAAGGGCTATAAGGCGATTGGCAAATGGTGTTTTCCTCAGTGGAGTAGTTGTACACAAAAGAACACCAGATTTGGGGCTATTGAGATGCATAGACGCGCAGCAAACTGACACAATTATGGCTGAGGTACATGCGGGAGCTTGCGGACCTCATATGAGCGGGTACATTTTAGCGAAAAAAATAGTGAGAGCAGGATATTATTGGCTCACCATGGAGTGTGATTGTATTAGATATGTGAGGAAATGCCATCAATGTCAAATACACAGAGATTTGATTCACTCTCCACCCTATGAGTTGCATACAATGTCTGCACCCTGGCCATTCGTTGCCTGGGGCACGGATGTCATCGGACCAATAGAGCCTGCAGCATCTAATGGGCACAGATTTATCTTGGTCGCAATTGATTATTTCACCAAATGGGTTGAGGCGAAGACATATAAGGCAGTGACAAAAAAGGCGGTGGTGGATTTCATGCATGCAAATATCATATGTCACTTTGGAATTCCTAAAGTAATTATCACAGACAATGGTGCAAATTTGAACAGTCACCTCATGGCAGAAGCATGTCAAAGATTAAAAATCCTGCATCGTAACTCTACACCTTAAACGCCTAAAGCAAATGAAGCAGTAGAAGCTGCAAATAAGAATATAAAGAAGATTCTCAGAAAAATGGTGGAAGAGTCAAGGCCATGGCATGAAAAATTACCTTTCGCTCTTATGGGTTATCGTACAACCGTACGTACTTCAATCGGTGCCATACCCTATTTGTTGGTGTATGGAACAGAGGCAGTTATACCCGGAGAAATTGAGATACCATCTCTTTGAATCATAGCCGAGGCTGAAGTCGATGAGGATGAATGGGTAAAGGCCCGGTTGGAACAATTGAATTTGATTGACGAAAAGAGGTTAGCAACGGTTTGCCATGGACAGTTATATCAGCGATGAATGGCCAGAGCGTACAATAAGAAAGTACGTCCACAGAAATTTGAAGTAGGACAATCGGTATTGAGGCGTATTCTACCGCATTAGGCTAAAGCCAAAAAAATGTGTACCGAACTGGCAAGGACCGTTCATGGTATCACGGGTATTGTTCAATGGAGCTCTAAATATGACAGATATTGAAGGAAAATGTGTAGAGACTGCTATCAACTCAGATGCAGTCAAGAGATATTATGCATGATTCCTTTTCATTTGTATAATTGTATTTGTCATGATTTGGGAATGGAAATGATGAAGGCATTTTATTCTCTATCCAAACACTCTATCCATTGACAGCCCCATTGAGCCTTATTTGTTTTATTCTTTCATATCCCTCTCTCGAAATCTTTTATGATGCAAGAAAAGAAAAATGAAAAATGATGATGAAAAAAAAAGAAAAAAAAAAGAAAAAAAATAAAGAGACGAAAAGAAAAAAAAAAGAAAAAAAAGAGAAAAGCATAATGCAAACAAAAGAAAATGCATACAAAAGACAAAAGAAAGTTGGGAAAAGTCAAGACGCAACAATGAATATGAACGTAGTTCGAACTACGTTTTGACTTGATCCCGATAGGGTACGTAGGCAGCCTCTCTGAGGTTCAGTCATGATAAAAAATAAAATCCGAGATTCCCCACATATTGAAACTGGGGCAGAAGTTATGTTTGTGATTTCTAGAGTTGTAAATATTTTTGAACACTCGTAAATTTTGAGCCTTTTATACCCTTCTTTCTGAACCCATCCAAAAGCCACATTACGGTCCAAAGAAAGACCTTCTGATCAATTTCAAGAAAATGACAATACAATAAGAATAAGGAAAACAGGGCACGGACAGTACCCGGTGGTTCAGAAATCAAAGGAATAAAAAGAAAAATAAAAATGAGAGAGACTTATTGTGAAAACCTTAACCGGCACCGTAAGGCGATTGTGAGATTGAGAGAATATAAATAAGAGAGTCTTATTGGTGAAAACCTTAACCGGCACCATAAGACGACAGTGAGATTGAGAGAATAAATGAGAGAGTCTTATTGGTGAAAACCTTAACCGGCACCGTAAGGCGACTGTAAGGACTATTTTGTGGAAAAAGAAAAACAGCAAAAAAAAAAAATTGGTCTGTGTTGAAGGAAAAATGGAGTTAAGATAGTAACAATTCGATTGGACAGACTGGGTCGGAGTTTAAATACAAGGCATGGTCAAAGGAATCAGCCGTCATACCCAGATAAGTTCTGTCTCCACTCCAAAGTACCCTTACCCCATTTTAATTTCATATTTTTATGCATTTCATTGATCAAAAACCAGTTGCCCAATGAAAGCTAACTACCAGCTTCTCATGTTAAGAGGCGTAATAACGCTGGGTTAGAGAGAAAATAAAAGGAAAACAAAGAATGGCAATCAAAGCCAAAGGAAAATGAAAAAAAAAGAAGGAGAAGAAACAAAAAGAAAAGTGGGAAGGAGATTACAAAGTAAAAAGTCGAAGTAATCTGGCAAAGGGCTGCATAGCAGAACAAAGCAAGAAGCGGCAGGCAATGGAAGCAAAATCAACGAAATGCCAGTTGCCAACATTTTATAACTAATAAGATTGTTCTCTGATTTAGACAGGAACAAAAAGATTCAAATTCTCACTAATCACTTTAAAGTGAATGTGACCAATGTGGAAAAAGAAAAATACAAAAAAGAAATACAGCAATAAAAGGAGGAATCCGCAGAGGAGGACTCATTCAGTCAACAAGAAAAATACTCAAAAACAACAAGGAGGTATTGTCTTTTCAAAACACATACCCCAGTTATCAAACTGAGGCAATATTTTCTGCATTTTCATTTTCATGCATTAGGCGCCCACCTGGATAATAAGGGAATATTTTCTGCAATTTTATTTTTCATGCATCAGGCGCCCACCTGGATAACAAGGGATCACATTTCTGCAATTTTATTTTTCATGCATCAGGCGCCCACCTAGATAACAAGGAAATATTTTCTGCATTTTCATTTTTTATGCATCAGGCGCCCACCTGGATAACAAGGGAATATTTTCCGCATTTTCATTTTCATGCATCAGGCGCCCACCTGGATAACAAGGGAATATTTTCTGCATTTTCATTTTCATGCATCAGGTCCCCACTTGGATAACAAGGGAATATTTTCCGCATTTTCATTTTCATTTTCATGCATCAGGCGCCCACCTGGATAACAAGGGAATATTTTCTGCATTTTCATTTTCATGCATCGGGCGCCCACCTGGATAACAAGGATAACAAGAGAATATTTTCTGCATTTTTAATTTTCATGCATTAGGCACCCACCTGGATAACAAGGGAATATTTTCTGCATTTTTATTTTTCATGCATCAGGCGCCCACTTGGATAAAAAGGGAATACATTTCTGCAATATTAATTTCTGTTTTATCTAACATGAGTATCACCATGACATGGGAAAAGCCCACACTTGGCCAGAGGAAAAGCTTTCGTTGTTTTTGTTTTTGTTTTAAACAGGTATCAACCCGGAAGCAAGAAATACAATTGGAAGTCACACCGAAGAAGAAATATACTAGAAACAAGAAAATACATCAAAAATCAATAAAAAAGAAGGATGATGGAAGAAGAGAAGGAAAAGCAAGAAAAAATAAGAAGACAAGAAGTAGATAGGAATCATTGTAACTCATAGGATGATAACTTAGAATAGCTTCTTTTTCATTTTTTTTATCCCCGGTGTAATAATGAGTTAGTCAGTGGTCATAGCAACAGTAGTAGCAGCAGCAGGGTCCAGGTAGTTTCAAACTACCAGACCTTCCTGAACTACACTGCCCTGATTCCTGTTTAGCCCAGGATATGTAGGCAACCTCTGAGGAATGGTGCGGTCAAAAGGTTATTCAAAATGCTTCTCACGGAATATGCCAGTGGGCAAAAATCTCTCATTACTGCTCACTTGTCTTTGCACTGAAACTCTTCGTGTTCCCGAACAAAGAGGGGCAGCTGTGAGCATGTGATTTTTTCCCTAGGCAAATAAATTCCAATATTAAAATAAATAAGATTTTTTCATATGCAATTATGTGCTTAATTGAAATAAAGTGTATGCTTGTGATTGAAACAATTAGAAATTCAAAAATAAAAAAAATTAAAAAAATAGGTTAATTAGAAAATGTCACAAAAATAAAGGAATTAAAGAAAATTAACTAAAAATACAAATATACTGGAAAATTAAAATTATAATAGCAAAAGTATCATAAAAATACCAGAAAAAATTAGAAAAATAGGAAATAAAAGAGTATTGGTAATTGAAAGGAATATAAAAAGAGAAAAATAATTAAATACATAAGAAAAATACCCAAAACAATACATATTCGGCCAAATTTCATGCCCAAAACACATCAGCCCAAAGAGACTACTTTGCCCGGTCCAATTTAATAAAAGAAAACGGCACCGTTTCAATAGGTTAAATCCTGGCCGTTCGTATAATTGATCAAATGGATACAATTGAATCTCTGTAAATAAACCAAACGATGCAGTATTGTCGATTTAATCCTGGCCGTCCATTCAAGATGATCTAACAGAGGCCAGGCGATCTTCATTGACACCCCAAACGACATCGTATGGGATCAATTGATCCAGTCCGTTGATCAGAAGTGATCCAAGGGCCAGGATCACCTAGGCCTGTTGGAGTATTTAAACTCAGTCTCCCATTCAGAGACCGATCATTTACCCACTCCCCAAACCCTAGTCGCCCATCTCCCGTCTTCTTCTTCATCTCCGTCTCCAGTCCCATGGAGACTGGCCGGCATCAATGGCCGTCTCCGGCCACTCAACACCCCAATACTCTTGTTCTCTTTCTTCTTCACACAAAACAACCCTAAAACCAAAGAGACCAAAAGAAAAACCCACTTACTTGAAAGGCCGGTCACCGGAATCTTTGCCGGTGACCTTCAAACTTTGAACCCACCTCTCAAATTAACACCACATAACCACTACAAGGGGATCTTTCACCCCACGTAGTTGGTTGTTCTCGAATATATCTGCAAACGTTCGAATATTCAAAATAATCCCGCCAGAACCCTATCTCCGGCGAACTCCCAAACAAAACCCACCCCCAAAAACATACCCCTCTACCTGTAAAACACCCCCTTTACCACAAAATCCCAAAAATACACTTGTTTAAAGAAGAATCAGGAAAATAAAGACTTCAAAGTCTCTGAAGTCTGAAGAAACTGGAAGAAAAGAAAAGAAAAAGAACAAGAAAAGAAAAGAAAAAGAAAGAAAAGAATAAGGAAAGCACAAGAGACCAATCCTGCCAAGCTAAGTCCTTGTCTTCCTGTTTTCTGTTGTTTTGATTTCTAGCATATTTTTATTTGTTTAAATTGCTTTCTTTATTAATTGTAGTTAATCGTTTTGCATGTTTAATTTTTAAAATCTCTTCATCTTCTATCTTCTGATTATTTCATCTTTTATATGTTTTCTGTTATAACATGCTTTCAATGGTTTCATCTTCTAATTTCTATGTTTCTTTGCATATTCTTGTCTAATAAACTTTCTGAAGGTTTCTATTATTAGCCTGCCATCTAGCTTGTCTATTATGCTTAATTGATATACTGAACCTCTTAGGGTTTTTCTATAAGTCAGTATATGAATTTGTTGTGAGCATGCCTCTTTATGTTTGAATTTGTTAGCTATGCTTGAGTCTGAAGCTATGAGTTAGTTATCGAAATTCAACCATTATCTAATTTCCTTATGAGTTTTGATTAATTGATAAGTAATTTTTGATTGTGGCTATGTGTGCAAATTGACATAAGTAGGCTGTATTTGTAATAGATTCATGTGTTAGACTATGATTAATCCTACTGTGCTTTAGGGTTTTGGTTATAGCTGTAATAGATAAATGATTAGATAATTGGCTAGTATTAAAAGTATTCTAATTGGCTAATATTGAAAAAATAACCTAAGCTGGCTACAATTGAAATGACTTAAGGATTATCCAATTAATACAAGCCACTCCTGAGACATTGGAGTGGCTAATTCTACAAGTCTAAGCCTAAGTCTAAAGTGGCTAATTCTATAAGTCTAAGCCTAAATCAAAAGTGGCTAATTCTGTAAGTCTAAGCCTAAGTCTAAAGTGAATAAATTTTGTAAGTCTAAATAGAAGCAGGCTAGTCCTGCAATTCAATTCAATTAGGTAAGTTAGGTAAGTAATAATAGTAAAAGGTTACCTCTTTAAAGAGGTTAAAATTGAAAGGAATTAAGGTTAAAAGCTAGCCAAGTCTTAAATAACTTGTAAATGATGGCTAGCAGTTAAATACTAGTTAAAATCAGAATACTCAGACCTTTAACATGTCAGGTAATTAATAAGAAGTAGCAGGGGTATAAAAAGAAATAAAAATGGCATAGTTGTAGATTTAATAGAGTCTGCGGGGATAAATTAGACATTCAGGCTTAGTATTTCTGCAATAATGCATAAAATAAAGGGTAAAACAGACCCAAATAAAAGGCATAACTGTTAAAATACTTAGCAAGTGAGGGTACTGTTGTAATAGACCCTTAATAGAAGCAAAAAGACCACCCTAGAACCTTCCAGCAAGGGCTGGAAGGTATTTCAAATCTGAAATAAGGTACCAAATTGCAATAAATTAAAGAATTAAGGGGAGGGAATTGGTAATAAGATTTTTGAATTTCCCCCTCAAAATTTCACCAATAACATCTATAAATAGGTTGTAACTAAGCCTGAAAAGGGGCTGGATTTTGAAAATTCATAGAAAATTTCTGAAATTAAGAGTGAAACACCACAAATTAATAGTGAATTCCTGGGTATAGTCGAGCATAGTTTCGAAATTCAATTAGGATCTTCTATTATTCTTGATTGTTGGATTCTATTGGGTTTTCTTCAAGTCTGCTGTTGGATTGTTTATCTGCTGAGCTTGAAGATTTCATTCGACTGTGCTATTCACTGTGATGTTGTGATTTACTCTGTTGATTCCATTGTGCTGCTGTGATTTGCACTGTTGATTCTACTGTTGTGATCATTTGACTATCCTTCTTCATTTGCATCCTAGACTCATAGATTTTACTTTGCTGAATCAGGTACACGGTTCTTACCCAAACATGTAATTGTAGTTGATATGAAGAAATAAATGCTATGAGTTGATTTCAGAAGAAATGTTTTTGTTATATTCATATGTTCTTACTTTATCGTATAATTAGATCCTTTGTAATTCAATGGGGAATGTTTTAATAACTTATACATGTGAGACTGAAGTGAAATAACTGATAATGTAATAGATAGAATATAATAGAGTATAAGTAGCCATAATCACCTAGATTTAGTTTAAAAAACAGGTTAATTAGTTAAACCAACTCAGCTGGCTTAAAAATAGTATTGTAATCTGCGTAGTAACCACAATAATAACATGAATTAGAACATGATAGTTAACTTAGATTTAGTCTATCTCTTCATTTCAATAGTTCAACAACAACTGGAAATGGCGTAAGCTAAAATCAGTAATTAACAACTGGTTGCAGTGTGACTCGAAATACGTTTTCGCGACGTCGCAAGTCATAAAAAATATTAAAAACGAAACACACACACGTTGTAAAAAACATATAGTGAAATCAAGTAAAATCAAAAATGACAGTTGAGTGACCGTGCTGAAACAACGGAATCCGGGAATGCTTAACACCTTCTCCCGGGTTAACAGAATTCCTTATCCGGATTTCTTGTTGCGAGGACTATTAAAACAAAGTCAACTTCCTCGGATTCGGGATTAACTTGTCACTTGGGACTCCATTATCTTCCCAAGTAGCGACTCTAAAATTTCAAACAAAATCTCGATCCGATTGTCCTTAAATTGGAAAAACTCCTTCCTCATTGTTATTATTTTATCCCTTCCCGGGTGTATTGGTAATTAACGAGGTATACCATATTCTCCTTTTTCGGGAAAATGAAAGGTAGTAAAAAGGGAGGTGTGACACCAATCATAAAAACATGCCCTTAAACACGGAAATCATTACATCAAGGCAGATTCAAGCCTAAGTTTTAACCAAAACTTCCGAAACCTACATGCTACCAAAAACTCGACCAAACGATGTCTGAATGACCTAAAAATTTGCAGACATATCCAAAATCACCTAATGAAGATACTGCAACTGTTGGAATTCCTATCCAACTCCCGGATCAAAATCTCACCTATCGACTGGATTTCTAAAAATTCCAAACTTCGGCATTTCAAGCCTAAATGAGCTACAGACCTCCAAAATACATTCCGAATGCGCTCCCAACCCCAAAATCACCTAACTGAGCTAATGGAACCATCAGATTTCCATTTCGAGGTCGTCTTAACACTCTTCCAAATACGGACCATTTTTCAACTATAAAGCTCTTATTAAGGGACTAAGTGTCCCAAAACACTCCAAATTCTAGAACTAAACCTCCGGGCAAACCACAATAGCATAAATGAACTTAGGGGAACAGTTAAATTGGGGATCGAGGCATAAATTTCAAAAACGACCGGCCGGGTCGTTACATGATTTCAATGATGTGTCATGCATAAGGAATTCTCGGCCCAGTCTTGATAATCAAATAGTAATACAAGAAATTGAATACTTTAATGAAGTGGAGTATGATGACGAGGAAGTTTTGGAAGAAATTAATAAAGATCTGAACCACTATGAGGAGAAACCCAAACCTAACTTGAATGAGACGGAGTCCATTAATTTGGGGGGTAAGGTAAACATTCGGGAAATAAAGATAAGTGTTCATTTGGAATCCTCACTCAGAGAGGACTTGATAAAGTTGCTGCATGAATACAAAGACATATTTGCATGGTCATATGACGACATGCCAGGACTAAGTACTGATTTCGTGGTACATAAGTTGCCCACTTATTCGAAATGGCCACCCATCAAGCAAAAATTGAGAAAGTTCACTACAGATATCAGCATAAAAATAAAAGAGGAAGTCAACAAACAATTTGAGGCAAAGGTCATACAGGTCACCAAATATCCCACCTAGTTAGCTAATGTTGTACCTGTTCGAAAGAAAGACGGTAAAACCAGAGTGTGTGTTGATTATCGAGACCTCAACAAAGCAAGTCCGAAGGATAATTTTCCATTGCCAAACATGCACATACTAATTGAAAATTGTGCCAAACATGAGATTGGGTCTTTTGTGGATTGTTATACGGGTTATCATCAGACCTTGATGGATGAAGAGGATGCAGAAAAGACAGCATTTATTACACCTTGGGGAACATATTGTTATAGAGTAATGCCATTCGGATTGAAAAATCCTGGATCCACGTATATGAGTGCAATCACTACCATGGTTTATGAAATGATACATCGAGAAATTGAAGTTTATGTGGATGATGTCATTATCAAGTTCAGGAAGAAATACGATAATGTTAAAGACCCGAGGAAGTTTTTTCAGAGGCTTCGGAGATACAATCTCAAGCTCAATCCAGCAAAATGTGCTTTTGGGGTACCATCAGGGAAATTATTGGGGTTTGTGGTAAGTCGGCATGGTATTGAATTAGACCAATCCAAGATCACAATAATTTTTCAAGTTAGCGATAGGATCACCATCCCCATCATACTTTTCAAACTTTGGCATTTAAAATCCCGAGGGCCAGTGCATATGAGGGAACATGCACATATATGTATAGGAAACCCTTTTTTGCTCACTCAAACCTTGCATATTTTTTAAGCTCTGCTCCAGGCTTCTCATTCTTTTCGCTATCTCATCTTGTTCAGGAGCTTTGGGAGTTTTATCTTGCCCTAGTGTAAGCTCCAATAGTGGTGGTTGAGAGTAAGTATATGTAGGGTATTGAGGAGGATCCGCTTGAAAGATATTTGGAAGGTGAAAATCGAAGGGTCAAAAGTATGCCTTGGCAGTGATGGTTGTTTTGTAGCAGAGCATGGTGGAGCAGTGAAAATGACAGGAGCTGCTCCTGATGGGAACACCTGGGGGCGGACCTCATAAGGTGTTCCTATGAAATGACCGGTCATAGTAGGTTGTCCCAACGGAGTATTTGGGTGGCTAATGGGGACGTTGGAAGTACCCTCCAGATCTAGGAAATACTTCAGGAAATCTAGGGATAGTGCTTGGGGTTCTTTTCCATTGGTCCAGGCGTACCACATATCCATGACTCGGAGACGTAGTATCCGGTTCTCTTCGTCTTTGGGACCCCCGAGATGGGGCTATCTTCAAATATAGGAACTGCGGGCAAAGTCATTTCTGTAGACATTTCCACACTGCCTCTCAATTTGGTTAAGTATTGATGTGATGCCAGTGTACCACAACCAACCACCGTTTCTAAAAGTTAAGCTAGAATCGACAGCAACAATGGTTAGTTTGAAACAAATAACATATAGGTAACCGCACATTGGGGTGTGATGCACCTATACAATTAAATGAGTATCTACATGTTTGCTACGGTTGTGTCACGACCCCAAACCCGATCGAGATGGCGCCCAGCCCAATGAATAGGCAAGCCCGACCAAATTTACTCTTAACCAGAGCTTAGAGCTCAAAACCATTTAATGAGAAATCCTTAATAGAAAAATAAATCGAATAAGCTGATAGTTACCAAATATCTCAAAAATCTCACAAAAACAACATAACTTCCCCAAGACCCGGGGGTCACGAGCCAAGAGCCTCTATCAAAATATCAGAACAATACTGAAAATAAATCTACAAGTCTGAATGTATGCGGAAGGAACAAAATAGCAGAGTAATAAGGGGGAATGTCGTGTCCTGCGGACGCCAGGCAGCTACCTCGATGATCTCAAATGAAACTCTGGATCAGCACAAAGCTCAGCTAAGCTTCCAAATACCTGAATATGCACACATGGTGTAGGGATTCGAATGAGTACTTCCAACTCAGCGGTAATAAAAGTAAATAATGCTGAGGAAAAGGCAACCACACAAAGCACTATCTTGTGCTATAAATATACATAACCACATTTTTAGATTTCAATACACTTTCATGGTATTTCTTGATAACATATTTAGGTAGATTTTGAAATCTCTTTTTAAGATCTCTTTCTTTCATTATTAACAGTTCAATACCTGGGTACAACATCAATTACTGCAAGTCTGCACTCAAATCAGCCCCTTGGGCTCAGCACTCCTTAACAATTTCCACTAGGGTATCTGGTCAATAAGGCAAATAACACTTGTATGCCAGTAATGTATGAGTGCTAAATGTCATGACACGTAGTATAAGTAAAGCCAATGCATGAATGCAATGCAATGCACATGACGTTGTGGTGTACAACCCGATCCATTTGGGCGCCCACGCTCATTGTGGGGGTTCATACTGCAGAGGGGCTCCTAGACCCAAAGCACAATATCAATATCACTCCCGCTGTGGCGTGCAACCCGATCCTTGCATAGTCATGAATGCACATAAGCCCCTTGGGCAACAGTATCATAATAGCTCACAGCTAAAATGTCATCAAAGCCTTGTTTAAGTTTTCAAATCTTATAAAAATGCTGAGTAGCAAAATACCATTTTAAAACTTTAGACTGAGATGAAAATATGTACAGTATTGCCAAGACAGTGATACCAAACCCTGAAGGATTCAAATATTCAGCACGAATCCCAAAACATGATAATCAGTCCAGTTCATGATAATTAATATCTTTATTAGGGTGTAAATTCAATTTCAAGCAATTAGGTAGTGTTTTTATTAGGCGGGACGAACCAAGTCACAATCCCCAATGGTGCTGTACCCCACGCCCATTATCCGTCGTGCAAGTCACTTCAATATAGCACTATGATGTGCAAGTACGGGGTTTTCAAACCCTCAGGACATCATTTACAAATATTACCCACCTCGATCCAGCAAAAAATTTAGCTCGCGATGCCTTTTCTCCTCAAACTGCCTCCACGCACGTCGAAACTAACAAAAATCAGTACAAATATATCATAATAGGCTAATGGAACAACACCCAATCGAAAGAAATCGAGTTATAACAAAAATCTCGAAACTAGCAAAACCCGAGCATCGGGCCTACTTCTCAAAAAATTATGAAATTCACATTTCCGGAATCCTCGTCTCACCACGAGTCCATACATATAAAATTTATCAACATCGGAGTCCATTTGACCCCACAAATCATCATTTTACCATTTCTTAGGCTTCAAGCAAAAACCTGCATTATTACCCTTTGATTCCTCCATTTTCAGTGGTTAAATTCATGTTTTATCACTATAATAACATAATATTGGTCCCAGAGTCCTTACCTGATGATACTCCACGAATTCCTCTTCAAAATCGCCCAATATCCCTCTTTGTTTGAAGCCTCAAATGATTTTACACTTTTGAAATACGAATACACTGACTTCATCAAACCCTCAGACATTTTCGCTTCCGCGGTCCACTGACCGCACCTGCGGTATCGCTTCCGCGCTCAAATAACCGCTTATGTGGTCTTTTACTTAATTACCTACGACCGTTTTTGCGATCTTATACCGCTTCTGCGGTAGCCGCTTTTGCGGCCAGACAACGGATTCTGCGGTCCCAGCCACAACACTCTAGACCGCTTCTGCAGTCTCCATCCGTTTCTGCGGAAATCGCTCCAGCAGAAACAAGGTCCGCTTATGCGGAAATCCCCCAGGCCATAAGGGCCACTTTGGCGATCTCAAAGACGCATTTGTGGGACCACTTAAGCGGCTCACCCACCGCAGATGCGTAAACCATAGAACACTCACACCAGACCTGCTACAACACTTCGAAATGCACGATTAACCATCTGCATTCGTTTGAGGCCCCCGGGACCTCAAACGAACATGCCAAGACATCCCATAACACCATACGAACTTGTTTCAACCATAAAAGCATGTCCTTAAACACAAAATTCATCAAATCATGATGGATTCAAGCCTAAGTTTCAACTATTACTTCCGAAACCAACATTCAATCGAAAATCCGACAAAATGACATCGGAATGACCTGAAAATTTGCAGACATAACAAAAATCACCTAACGAAGCTACTGCAACTGTCGGAATTCCATTCCGACTCCCGAATAAAAATCTCTCATATCAACCAGATTTC
The DNA here is from genome assembly GCA_032618575.1 of Nicotiana noctiflora. Classification (NCBI taxonomy): domain Eukaryota; kingdom Viridiplantae; phylum Streptophyta; class Magnoliopsida; order Solanales; family Solanaceae; genus Nicotiana; species Nicotiana noctiflora. The sequence goes on from JASVEL010007681.1 coordinate 104,535, forward strand.
GCCAAAATTCCAACTTCGCCAATTCAATCCTATTTCTACATCGCACCTCCAAATTAAATTCCGATCACTCTCCCGAGTCATAAATCATCCCCCGAAGCTATCCAAATCACCAAAATTCACATCCGAGCCTTCTAACCACATAGTCAACTTCCGGTTGACTTTTCTAAAATAAGCTTCCTTCTACGAGGCTATGTGCCTTATTTTAACCAAAACCAATTCAATTACGTCCGATCAACTCAAATACCAATATAAAACATGAAGCATCATAATAAGGGGGAAATTGGGCGGTAACTCACGTGACAACGGGTCGGGTCGTCACATTCTCCCCAACTTAAACAAACGCTCGTCCTCGAGCGGACTCAGAGTTGTACTAGAAGCAACCCAATAGCTGAATGACCTTACCAAGCATATACTCGGGGTGATCCCACGTCACCCTATCTCACATAAGTTCGATAACACAATATAGCTGGAATTTCACAGTCCATTCAAACCATAAACCACATTGCACTTTCCAAAATCATATACCAAATTCGAACCCCACATTTATACTCAGAATAAACCCGAACCAACTGTAATAACCCATACTTGCGACTCCAGGTGAGACCATATGTTAAACTACACAACCCAAACACTCGAGACGCTGGCATCTATTCACAGCAATTTGCCACAGTAACCAAATATTAACAAAAAAACTTTTTTCATTAGCCAAAGTCTTATTCCAACACCTTCATATACTGCCCACGGACACTGAAACACACGATATACCGAACCCATCTCTCTGGCCAACCATTAATGAATCCATTTCTCTTTTGACTGATACCACAACAGATTTTGGAGCCAAACCTCGATATTACCTTTCTAACCAGCTGAAATCACATATGCTCGCACTCATTAATGACTCTAACGATCATTTTGATTATAACACACCACACTGGTGATATGACACCTCATCATCGGCCTAAGCCACGACATGTACAACACAGGCTCCAATGAGAAATGATCCGAACACACTCAAATCATGACAACTATCTCAAACAAAAGAGTTGTAATTTAATTCCTCCATACCATCACAACACAAAACTGAGATCCCGTCTCACATCATAGAAATAGAGTACCTGAATCCTCCTCAAAAAGTCATAACATCACGTGCCCTTGCCATAACTCATGATTCTATCCAAACACTATTACCCCTGAGGCACCTTAAGTCACCAAGTTCGACATGGTCAGCCCCGCACATATTGAGGTCTGAAACCGAGCAATCCATCACACCCACGGTGAAACAATTAATATACACTATCGAATGCTGAAAGGACACAACCGATGCGCTATTCGCCGAGCATCACCCAATACCGACTTTCCTCAGAAACCAAGAAGTAATGCATACAAGGTAACATATAAATAAGACTTATTTCACATCACACTATTGCGGCGTGCAACCCGATCCAGATATCGTACCCGTGGTGGTGTGCCACCCGATCCAAATACCATACTCGTGGTGGCGTACCACCCGGTCCACACATAAATCCCGCAAAAGGAAATGCATATCGAGTCAAATTTGCTCAATAAAATAAACATATATAGTCCTATGCCCGACCACACGAAACGCATCCGAAAAGTCCTTCAATACCAGAACTGAATCAATGGTAGAAACCTCTGCACTAACATCCACCACGAAGGCCCAATTAATCAAAGCAATACCTACCAGTCGTGCGCTGGTCTTTAGGATACAACTACCCTGTTAGAATATATCTGATGCACTCTGCCACACAACCTGTGGCATCTTCCGACATAGCCCATATCACATTAGTCCAGACAACCTGACGTTGAAACAACCAGTCTGCAAATCTAATATCATAACCCAAACTTAACATATCAATCAAGGAAAGATCCACTAGGACTTACAATTTCCAATAACCACTAAATGGTGCCGAAACACACGATATACAACCACTGCATAAGCGGATCACGAGAATTTCTAGTCTCCAACACATATATAACACATGAATCACTATGCGTAATCCCACACTCCGTCGTACGAATACAAAACACACATCAAGCATCCATTCATACCACGAAAGACATCAAAAATTTCCCTATGCCATCAACCACTCAATCATCATAGTCGATTCAACAAGAAAGCATCGCAATACACCAGATATCATCATTTTACATTACCTTTCCCCTCTTTGAACATATACCTCCGTCAATCACCAGAATAACAGCACCATTTTCCTTAATCACCCGAAAGATCGATTCTTAAATTATCTGCAGCTGCATGCGCTGCTCCAGAATTCTAATGACTCACCATTATATTATGATCTGATCCAAAACCTCGAACACTCCAATATCAACTTTCCATAACACATCGTATATACCATACCACACAAAGATAACATGGAAACTTCTATATCTCTCCTGCGCCGTAGACATCGACGCACTCAACTAGTCGAGAACTTTCATGATCACATACATGAGAAATTTATTACACACTCCAAGATTCACATACCAATAGGAAATATACTCATTTTTAGACCACCGTAAAACACCTCACGAACTCTTTCTTCCAAATTCTATTCCACACGTTAAACTGCCAGGATTGAATCTTTCTACCCACACCGAGCTACGCAACTGCCAGCACTCAAGAGCTTTGCTGCACAATACCTGCAAGACTCATTACTTCGAACATATACCAGGAATTAGTAGTATCCTTTCTGATTCATCTTTAATTTAATATGCTCATTTACTGTAGCACCATAATACCTCAACTCAGGTTACCACACGATACTCGTACATAAGACCACACGGTCTAAGACCCATAGACCAATGAATACTCTCTCAGATGTTTCCCAGAAATACCACATTCTATAATATTTAATTTTGAAGAACGTGCTCTGATTTGAGTTCGTTATCGTTACCTTTCAAATACGAATACATAGAATCCCATAATTAACATAGCATACCACATGTCTTAATCTCTTCTAACAAAAATACAGTTTTTAGCCACATACACAATTTTTTTTAAGACACCTGACTGCTACATGCAACATATTGAACACCGCAAAACCATTCTCACAAGTCATTCACCCTTATTCAGCTGTAATTTACATGTCTTATTGAACAGAACCACTCGTGCCCTGTAAGTACTCTGACACCGTAGAACATGATTTCATAAAGATACAAACAACCATCTTTCTGCTCTATGCACTGAGTATTCTTTATCAATAACAACTCAAAACATCCTAATATTTCTTCACATCTACGACGCACCATATAACTTTTACCAAAAAATTTCCAACATACTTAGAGATAGAACCACCATAGTACGCAACAGTACAATTATTTAATCAATACCAACCTCCCCAACTTGGCTCGAAGCCATATATCAAAGCACCTTTAACCACTCCTAGCATTGTACTGAAATAATGCCATAATGTTATAGTGAGATTAAGCTCAAGTCATTAACAAGTTATGGAGACTCGGATCATCAGAAATCTTAACTCTTTTACCACTCTTACATTCATTCACACTGCAGCTCAGCCCATTCTTTAGGCGACAAAATCCTTACTAAGTCCCAAAGTTTCCAAAAATTTTGGCAGAGTTTTCTTGTAATTTGTCCTATCCACCTGCCAGAGAATCACCAAAACCATCCTAAAGACACGTCCACAACTCGAAAAGACATCACAATGTATATCAACCACATTAATCTCAATACTACACGAATTATATTATCAAAATTGATACATTGACATGCGTTGCACCTGCTCGAATCATAACACATCTCAAATACCTTTCAATTACACATGAGAATCAACCCAACTAAGGACACTCCGCAAGAGATAACCCACATGCTTCGCCTCAATTTAGTATTTCAGCACACCTTCCACCATTATACAAATAGCACAATCAATTAGTCTTCCCGAGTCTGAACTCATACCACCGCACATAATGCACTTTACCTTTCCACTAAGAGACATGAAAATATTCACCATGCCCATATCTCGGGGCTACACAACATATCACAATAAAAATCGAACACCTAACAACTCATCCATTATCAAGTCACCATTTCCACAATTAGGGACAATACTGATCATATAAATTTCATAATACCAGCTCGCAAAATCAGCACCTCGGTGCTCAAGCCATAGACAAAGATCTGACCTCAAGTCCTCCCGACTGGCCCAACATGAACTCACATAGATTATATCTCACCCCTCGGTCGGGGAATCACAAGCCATCAAGGCAAATATATTACTAAGCGCTCGGGTGTGCATACAGACATGTGGAAGGAATTTCAAGAATTACATCTCAAGCTGAATCAAGTACGCACAATAAGATTTCCAAAAAGGTGAAGTGTTTTCTAAAAAGGTCTGCAGCCTCCCGAGGATAAATACAGACGTCTCTGTACCAATCCGCGAGACACTACTAACCGGCTCAAGACTCATGAGGCCGAGTAACCTAGGCTCTGATACCAACTTGTCACGACTCCAAACCCGGTCGTGATGGCGCCCAGCCCAACGGCTAGGCAAGCCCGACCAAATGTACTCTCAACCCAAGCTTAGAGTTTAAAACCATTTAATTGGAAATCCCTAATAGAAAAATAAACCAAATAAACTGATAGTTACATAATTATCCCAAAAATCTCACAAAAACAATATAACTTCCCCAAGACCTGGGGGTCACGAGCCAAGAGCCTCTATCAAAATATCAAAACAATACTGAAAATAAATCTACAAGTCTGAATGTACGCAGAAAGAACAAAACATCAGAGTAATAAGGGGGAATGTCAGGTCCTGCTAACGCCAGGCAGCTTCCTCTAGATCGGCACAAAGCTCAGCTAAGCTTCCAAATACCTGAATCTGCATACATGGTGCAGGGATTCGAGTGAGTACTTCCAAATCAGCGATAATAAAAGTATATAATGCTGATGAAAAGGAAACCACACAAAGCACTATCTTGTGCTATAAATATACATAACCGCATTTTTAGATTTCAGTACACTTTCATGGTATTTCTTGATAACATATTTAGGTAGATTTGAAATCTCTTTTTAACATCTCTTTCTTTCATTATTAACAGTTCAATACCCGGGTACAACATCAATTAGTGCAAGTTTGCACTCGAATCAGCCCCTTAGGCTCAGCACTCCTTAATAATTTCCACCAGGGTATCTGGTCAATAAGGCAAATAACACATGTATGCCAGTAATGTATGCATGCTAAATGTCATGCCACGTAGTATAAGTAAATCCAATGCATGAATGCAATGTAATGCATATGATGCTGTGGCGAACAAGTCGATCCATTTGGGCGCTCGCGCTCATTGTGGGGGTTCAGACTCCGGAGGGGCTCCTATAGCCCAAGCGCAATATCTGTATCACTCCCGCTACGGCGTGCATCCCAATCCTTGCATAGTCATGAATGCATATAAGCCCCTTGGGCAACAGTATCATAACAGCTCACAGCTAAAATGTCATCAAAGCCTTGTTTAAGTTTTCAAATCTTATAAAATTGCTGAGAAGTAAAATACCATTTTTAAACCTTAGACTGAGATGAAAATATGCACAGTATTTCCAAGACACTGATACCAATCCCTGAAGGATTCAAATATTTGGCACGAAGCCCAAAACATGATAATCTGTCCAGTTCATGATAATTAATATATTTATTAGGGTGTCAATTCAAATTTAAGCAATTAGGTAGTGTTTTTATTATGCGAGACGAACCAAGTCACAATCCCCTATGGTGCTCTACCCCACGCACATTATCTGGCGTGCAAGTCACCTCAATACAGCACTATGATGTGCAAGTCCGGGGTTTTCAATCCCTCAGGACATCATTTACAAGTATTACCCACCTCAGTCCGGCAAAAACTCTAGCCCGCAATACCTTTGCTCCTCAAACCGGCCTCCATGCACATCAAAACTTTCCAAAATCAGTACAAATATATCATAATAGGCTAATGGAACAACACCCAATCGAAATAAATAGAATTATAACAAAAATCTCGAATGTAGCAAAACCTGAGCCCCTGGCTCACTTCTTGAAATATTAAGAAATTCACATTTCAGGAATCCCCGTCTCGCCACGAGTCCGTACATACAAACTTTATCAAAATCGGAGTCCATTTGGCCCCTGAACTCATCATTTTACCATTTCTTAGGCTTCAAGCAAAAACCTCCATTTTTACCCTTTGATTCCTCAATTTTCAGTGGTTAAATTCATATTTTATCACTATAATAACATAATCTAGGTCCAAGAATCCTTACCTTATGATACTCCACGAATTAGTCTCCAAAATCGCCCAATATCCCTCTTTGTTCGAAGCCCCAAATGATTTTACACTTCTGAAATTTGAATACACTGACTTCATTAAACCCTCAGACATTTTTGCTTCTGCGGTCCACTGACCGCACCTGCTGTATCGCTTCCGCACTCAAATAACCGCTTCTTTAGTCTTTCACTTAATTACCCACGACCACTTCTACGGTCTTATACCACTTCTGCAGTAGCCGCTTTTGCGGTCAAACGACCGCTTCTGTGGTTTCCATCCGCTTTTGCGGAAATAGCTCCCGCGGAAACATGGTCTGCTTCTGCAGAAATCCCCCAGGCCACAAGGGCTGCTTTTGCAATATCAAAGATGCATCTGCGGGACCACTTAAGCGGCTCACCTAGCGCAGATTCGGAAACCACAGAGCACTCACACCAGACCTGTTCTAACACTTTAAAATGCCCGATTAAACCATCCGAAACCATCCTGAGACCTCAATAAAACATGCCAACACATCCCATAACACCATACAAACTTGTTTCAACCATAAAAGCATGTCCTTAAACACAAAATTCATCAAATCATGACAGATTCAAGCCTAAGTTTCAAATATAACTTCCAAAACCAACATTCAATGAAAAACCCGACCAAACGACGTCCGAATGACCTGAAAATTTGCAGACATAATAAAAATCACCTAACGAAGCTACTACAACTGTCATAATTCCATTCCGACTCCTGAATCAAAATCTCACCTATCAACCGAATTTCGCCAAAATTCCTACTTCGCTAATTCAAGCCTATTTCAACACCGAACCTCCAAATTAAATTTTGATTGCTCTCCCGAGTCATAAATCATCCCCCGATGATAGCATAACTGATAAGGATAGAGTTTTGGAAGCTCCAAAAAGGTCATTTACAAGATCTAAATCTAAGGAATTGCAAACTAAGGTTGGTGGACTTGAATGGAAAATAAAGAAGCTTCTAACTATGAAGGAAGAGCTCATGCCCAAAGGAGAAGAGTTGTCGAATTTTTATAATTATTTGGTTTCTCAAATTGAAGTCCAATATGAGGAAGATTTGGTCACCCAAATCAGCCATTGGAGTCACCAAATGGGCTCAAAATGAGCTTAAAAGAATTCCAGAAAGAGGTGTTACAAGAGGAGCCCAATTGGAATCCAAACCAATAACCCAAACTAGTTGATTTAAGGCCCAAATATGCCCCAAAGGGTCTTAGTCGCCCCTCACCTAATTTATGACTTTTTCTTAGTCTTTAGCAACCACCTATCTTATTATAATGATTATGTTTTCCATTACAACCACCCCACCTAGTTTTTAATGTTATTTTTATGCCCTTGTACTCCTATAAATTGAGTGTTCTTCTCATTCATAAGACAGAATATTATTGATTAAGTATATCATACTTTGAGAGTTCTTTTGAACCTTTGTTACTTTTGCTTTGATATTTATCATTCAACCTTTACTAGTTCATAGTTCAAGGTAGTAAGATTACTTCTCTTTTGTGATATCTTTGATTCCTTTGTGGTATTCTTAGAAGGCGATTAATACTACTATTAATTGTTGTCTCAAGATACTCGTAAAGTGCTCAAGATCTGAATCTATTGTTTTGATTTACTTTTTAAGTAAAGGCGCTTGATTTCTTTCATAAATCAAGACATTGTTACTTTGATCTTGTCAAGGCTATAGAACTTGCGTTCTTGAAAGTTCTCAGAATTCTTTCCTTGAATCTTTCCCATATCCTTTATTTTCGTCTCTTTAATTCTAGTTGTTCAATTCCTTTTGTTATTGCTTCCGCATTTACTTCTCAAATTCTTACTCTAGTTTGGATTCCCGACCTAGTTGTTATCAAGTGGTATCAGAGCGGTTCTATCAAGATTTCGTTCTTGATAATTCTTGGGATATCTTGAATACAAAAAAAATGACATCCAATTTACAACAAAAAGAACTACAATTTCTTGCTCTCCAAGATATATCTTTTGTATCTAAGTTGTTTCCAAAAATTAACAAAGGAAACAAGAAGAGGGGATCCTTGATTTTCTTACTTTTTGTATTCTGCACATTTATATTCTTTCCTTTTCGTTTGTGTCTTGTTTCAACCGAACCGAAAAGTTCTAGGATTTGGTTCTTTCTTCTTTTATTTGGTCCCAAAGACAAAAGAAAAAAATCTGAGTTTTACTACTGAGAACTACATACAAGAAATGAAGTATACCATTACAGATCAAAATGATACAATAGCTGAACTTAGGAGGGAAAATAATGTTAGGCCACCTGCTACAAGAATGTACCTCATGCTCCTATTGTAAATCAAGCAAACTTTATTGATGATTTTAATGATATTGATTTTGATAGGGTGAGATGAGATAGGAGGGGACAAAGAGGTAGAATAGAGGATGATAATATAAGTAGTATAAAGATCCAGATGCCATATTTCAAGGGAATAAGGGATCCAGACTTGTATCTTGATTGGGAGAGAAAGGTTGAAGCCATCTTTGACTGTCACAACTACTCTGAAGGTAAGAAGGTTAAACTTGATGTTGTTGAGTTTTCTGATGATGCTTCTACTTGGTGGAAAAAGCTTAATAGGGATAGATTGCAAGAAGGACAAGCACCAATTGGTACTTGGGCGGAGGCTAAAAGGGTGATGAGGAAGAGATTCGTACCATCACACTTTCAAAGAGAGTTAAAACTACGTCTTCAAACATTGAAGCAAGGGTCCATGTCAGTTGATGAGTACTTTAAGGCTATGGATATAGCTATGATCCAAGCTAATTGTATGGAGGAAGAAGAGGCTACAATGGCTAGGTTTTTAAATGGTTTAAATAAGGAAATAGCTAATGTAGTTGTATTACAACAATATGTAACTACATATGAGTTAGTTGATTTGTGTATAAAGGTAGAAAATCAAATTAAAAGAAAGCAAACTAGCTCATGGAGAGGTCTAACAAGCACCATGCCTAAGAAGCCATGGCCAAATCATGAGATGAAGAGTTCTTCTCCGCCTCAAGAAGACAAGGGAAAAGGTAAATTGGAGAAAAAAGAGGGATGTAAAACCTTTAACCCTAAACCTTATACACTAAATGTAAAAGAGGGGGACATATGATGCATGAATGTCCAAGTAGAAGAAACATCATTCTAAAAGAAGATGGAGGATATGAGAGTGAAAAGAGTGAGGTAGAAGAAGAGGGAGATATGAGTGATGAACGTGATTTAGAAATACCTAATGATGGAATGGTTGGGGTAGTTAGGAGGATTATGACTATCAATTTAGGAAGCAATAATGAAGCACAAAGAGAGAATATACTCCATACAACGTGTGGGATAAAAGGAAAAACTTGCTCTATGATCATTGATAATGGTAGTTGTGCTAATGTGGTTAGTTCATACTTTGTGGAAAAACTAGGACTTGCACGCATGAAACACCCTACTCCCTATAGACTCCAATGGTTAAATGATAGTGGTGAACTAAAGGTAAATAAACAGTGTATGATTTCATTTAACGTTGGAATATATGAGGATGATGTTCTTTGTGACATAGTGCCTATGCAAGCTTGTCATATATTACTGGGTCGTCCTTGGCAGTATGACAGGAATGTTTTTCATGATGGGAGAAGGAATAGATATTCGCTTGAACAAAATGGCAGGAAATTTACTATTGTACCTTTATCTCCTTCTCAAGTGTTTGAAGATCAGAAAAGATTAAAGAAACAATGGGAAAGCCAAGGGGAGGGATAAAAAGCTAGCTTGAGGAAAAAGAAAAGAAAGGAATCCAAGAATTAGAAAAAAAAAAGAGATGGCCGAGAGAAAGAGAGAGAGGGCAGCAATTTGAGAGAAGAGATAAAAATGGGTTCGAATGAAAAAATAGACAGTCTTGGTGAGAGGAAAGAGACTAAGGAAAGAAAAAAAAGAGTTTCTATATAAAAGCCAAAGAGTGTTTAAATGTAAGAAAAGAGGGGCTCCCCAAAATACTACTTACTTACAAAGAGGCTTTGATTAATTCTGAGTTTCTAACTTCTTCTTTGCCAAGTAGTATTTCTTCTCTTTTGCAGGATTTTGAAGATGTCTTTCCAGAAGATATTCCTAGTGGATTGCCACCTTTACGTGGCATTGAGCATCAAATTGATTTTGTACCTGGATCACAAATACCAAATAGGCCAGCCTATAGGAGTAATCTAGAAGAGACCAGAGAACTTCAAAGAAAAGTTGAGGAGTTTCTTGAGAATGGCTTTGTGAGAGAGAGCATGAGCCCTTGCTCAGTTTCGATCCTATTGGTACCCAAAAAGGATGGAATTTTTTGGATGTGTGTGGATTGTAGAGCAATCAACAAGATTACGGTAAAGTGTCGCCACCCTATTCCTCGTCTTGATGACATGTTGGATCAATTACATGGATTCAAAATCTTTTCTAAAATTGATCTAAAACGTAGTTACCATCATATTCGAATGCATCTTGGAGATGAATGGAATACTGCTTTTAAGACCAAATATGGGCTTTATGAGTGGTTAGTTATGCCTTTCGGCTTGACTAATGCACCTAGCACTTTCATGAGATTAATGAATCATGTTTCTAAGGATTTTCATGGAAAATTTGTTGTGGTGTACTTCGATGATATCTTGGTCTTTTCTAATACTTTAGAAGAGCATGTAGAACACCTAAAAAAAGTTTTTGAAGTTTTTAGAAAGCAATTGTTATTTGCTAATCTTAAAAAGTGTACTTTTTATGTGGATTGTGTGATTTTCTTGGGTTTTGTAGTTAGTTCTAAAGGAGTAGAGGTTGATGAAGAAAAAATCAAAGCAATTAAAGAATGGCCTAAACCTAAGAGTGTAACTGAAGTTAGGAGTTTTCAAGGACTTGCTAGTTTTTATAGGAGGTTTGTGAGAGAATTTAGCACCATTGCTTCTCCTTTAACTGAAGTTATCAAAAAGGATAGAATTTTTAAACGGAAAAAAGAATAAGATGATGCTTTTAACTTGTTTAAAGAAAAGTTATGTTCTGCTCCGTTATTACAATTGCCTAATTTTTCTAAATCTTTTGAAATTGAATGTGATGCTTCTGGCAAGGGAATAGGTGCTGTTTTGATGCAAGATTCTAAACCTGTTGCCTACTTTAGTGAGAATTTGAGTGGAGCCACATTGAACTATTCCACTTATGACAAAGGGCTTTATGCTTTGGTAAGGATTTAGCCACATGGCAACATTACTTGTGGCCAAGGGAGTTTGTCATTAAAATTGACCATGAATCCTTGAAATACTTGAAAAGTCAAGGTAAGCTTAGTAGAAGGCATGCTAAGTGGGTTGAATTTATTGAAACGTTTCCTTATGTAATTTCTTACAAACAAGGGAAAGAGAATGTTGTTGTTGATGCACTTTCAAGAAGGTATGTCTTAGTTTCTACCCTCACTTCTAAATTGATGGGTTTTGATCAAATCAAGGAACTTAATGCTAATGATGTTGATTTTGGCAAAACTTTTGCAGATTGTAAGTTGGGTCCTCTTTATAGGTTTAACCTACAAGATGGGTTTCTCTTTATGGAAAATAATTTGTGTATCCCTAATTGCTCTTTACGTGAAGTATTTGTAAGGGAAGCACATTGTGGAGGGCTTATGGGACACTTTGGGGTCCCAAAGGCATTAGACATACTTGCTGAAAATTTCTTTTGGCCTGGAATGAGAAAAGATGTTGAAAGAATGTGCACGCGGTGTTTAGAATGTAAACAAGCTAAATCTAAAGTGTTACCACATGGTCTTTACACGCCATTACCTATTCCTACTTCACTTTGGATTGATATATCTATGGATTTTGTGTTAGGTTTGCCTAGAACAAGGTATGGTAAGCATAGTATATTTGTTGTGGTAGATAGGTTCTCCAAGATGGCTCATTTTATTCCTTGTTTAAAGACAAATGATGCCTCACATGCTGCTAATCTTTTTATAAAAGAGATTGTGAAATGCATGGTATACCTAGAACTATTGTTAGTGATAGGGATGCAAGTTTTTGAGTCACTTCTGGCGTGTATTTTGGGGGAAGTTAGGCACTAAATTATTGTTTTCCACTTCTTGTCACCCACAAACTGATGGACAAACTGAAGTAGTTAATAGAACATTAGAAAACATGTTGAGGGTTGTTTTGAAAGGTAAATTAATTTTATGGGAAGATCACTTACCTATGATTGAATTTGCTTACAATAGAACAATCTATTCTTCTACAGGTATGTCTCCTTTTGAAGTTGTTTATGGCTTTAATCCCTTTACTCCACTTGATTTATTACCATTACCTACTAATGATATTGCTAGTCTTGATGGTAGGACAAAGGCTGTGATGATGAAAAAAATTCATGAGCAAACAAGGCTTGCAATTGAGAAGAAAAATGAGCAAACTGACTTGAGAAAGAATAAGGGTCGAAAATAATTTATTTTTAAACCTGGAGATTTAGTTTTGGTTCATTTGAGAAAGGAGAGATTTCCTTCCAAAAGGATGTCAAAGTTGCATCCTAGAGGAGATGGCCCCTTTCAAGTCCTTGAAAGGATTTGAGACTATTCTTACAAGTTGGACCTTCCTGGTGAGTTTCAAGTAAGTGCTACATTCAATATTGTTGACTTATCTTTGTTTGACGTTGGATCGAATTCGGGGACGAATTATTTTCAAGAAGAGGGGAATGATAGCATCACTGATAATGATAGAGTGTTGGAAGCTCCAAGAAGGCCATTTACAAGATCTCAAGCTAAGGAATTGCAAACTAAGGTTGCTGGACTTCAATGGCAAATAAAGAAGCTTCTAACTATAGAGGAAATGTGAAGAGTTGTCGAAGTTTTACAATTATATGGTTGCTCAAATTGAAGTCCAAGAGGAGGAAGATTTGGTCACCCAAATCAGCCATTGGAGTCACCAAATGGGCTCAAAATAAGCTTAAAAGAGTTCCAGAAAGAGGTGTTACAAGAGGATCCCAATTGGAATCCAAACCAATAACCCAAACTAGTTGATTTAAGGCCCAAATTTGCCCCAAAGGGTCTTGGCTGCCCCTCACCAAATTTATGACTTTTCTTAGTCTTTAGCAACTACATACCTTATTGTAATGATGATGTTTTCCATTACAACCAGCCCATCTAGTTTTTAATATTATTTTTATGCCTTTGTACTCCTATAAATAGGGTGTTCTTCTCATTCATAAGACAGAATATTATTGATTAAGTATATCATACTTTGAGAGTTCTTTTGAACCTTTGTTACTTGTGCTTTGAGATTTATCTTTCAACTTTTACTAGTTCATAGTTCAAGGTAGTAAGATTACTTCTCTTTTGTGATATCTTTGATTCCTTTGTGGTATTCTTAGAAGGTGATTAATACTAGTATTAATTGTTGTCTCAAGTTACTCGTAAAGTGGTCAAGATCCGAATCTATTGTTTTGATTTGCTTTTTAAGTAAAGGCATTTGATTTCTTTCATAAATCAAGACGTTGTTACTTTGATCTTGTCAAGGCTATAGAACTTGCGTTCTTGAAAGTTCTCGAAATTCTTTCCTTGAATCTTTCCCACATCCTTTATGTTCGTCTCTTTAATTCTAGTTTTTCAATTCCTGTTGTTATTGCTTCCGCATTTACTTCTCAAATTCTTACTCTAGTTTGGATTCCCGACCTAGTTGTTATCACCCGAAGCTATCTGAATCACCAAAATTCACATCCAAGCCTTCTAACCATATAGTCAACTTCGAGTTGACTTTTCTAAGGCTATGTGCCTTATTTTTAACCAACACCAATTTAATTATGCTCGATCAACTCAAATACTGATATAAAACATGAAACATCACAATAAGGGGGATACGAGGGGGTAACTCACGTGACGATGGGTCGGGTCGTCACAAGTAACATGCATCATCCCGTCTTTTTCTTTTGTTTTCCTTGCTTTTCTTTCTCTTTTTGGTTTTCTTTCATTTTTCTTTTCCCTCTGTTTTTCATTTTCTGCTTTTCCTTTTTCTTTTTCCATGGTTTTTCTCTCGATTCCTTATTTTTCTTCTCTTTGCGTTTCTTTTTCTCTCTTGTTTTCCCTTTTTTTGCTTCCCGCGTGTTTCCTTTTTTTTCCTTAGGTTATGGTTGAATCTTATGGAGATTTCCTACATATCATGACCCCGCATGAATCAGACAAGTGTAGAATAAATGCAAAAATAAGGAAATAATTTTTTTGGGATTTGTTTTTCAATTTTTCATTAATAAAACTCTGATTACAAAGATACTGGACTATTTGTTTTTCTTAAACAGCAAAATTACATAACAGACTCAAAAACAAAATACAAACTCGATAACTAGGAATACATAAAAGCTTCAAATCTTGGGGCCAGTGGGCATCATTTGGCATCGCCGCGGGCCTGTGTGCAAGACCCCTTTGTAACTGCTCCAAATCATTCATAACCTGACGAACAAATATCATCACTGTAGCAAAGAAAGTGGTACGACACATTCATTCACCGACTTAACATTTCATGACAATATAATTTGCGATGCCTCTAATTCTTTCCCTAATCCAGCCCTTTTCTTGGAGTAGTAGGCTTATCTTTTGGTTATGAGCCTCTAACACCTGGGATTCATGGAAGTGATGGTCTTGCAACAGTTTTATTTCCTTCTCCATCTCGGCAATTAGCCCATAGCATTTTTCCCTCTAAGCCTGAAATTCTTTGTCTTGTCGGGCTGCCTTATCTTCAAGGGTGTTGATTTTTCTCTTCATATTCACAATGGTTCCCTCATAATTTCTTTTCATTTGTTATAAAAACTAGGCTCTTTCCTCTGTCTTCTTTGCCCACTGTATCCGAAGTTTTGCCATGTTCCCTTCAGATTTCTCTAATTCTTCATGGCATTCTATGACTTCTTTCTTCAGCCCTTTTATCAACCTCTCGTCGGACCGACTTATTTCTTGATTTTTGGCATCTATTTTTATCTGTTGAATTTGAGCCTTAAGAGCTTCATTCTCTTGGGCCAGTTTCTTTTTATCACCCTTATCAGTTGTGACTTGCAAAGTCTTTTCAAATTGAAGATCTTGGACATGTTGCTCCAACTTCCCTATTCTCATTCCGTATTCCCTTTCTTTGGCTAGCCAATCCCACTGCACCTGGGCCCCGTTGGTGAATTGTTGTACATGTGGACTTTTGGCAGGTCTCTCAGAGATTTGAAATCTTTTGCCAAACCAGGTCAAGTATTTGGGATCCACTTCGCCTCTGGCCCGATCTTTTACTATAGTGTTAGGCTCAAGTGGGCACCTGACTTTCAGCCAATCCTACACTCAATCGAAATCGAAAAAAATGAAACCTTATTGAAAACGATAACGATAAGAATATATACAAATCGATAATCGATAAGTAATTATCGATAAGAGTCAAAATCGAATCGATAAATCGAATGCACACCCCTAGTCCTATCATATCCTATTCGAGGGCGGAGAGATCCATAATATCCTATTCGATGGCGGATATACCCATCATATCCTATTCGAGGGTGGATAGACCCATAATATCCTATTCGAGGGCGGATAGTCCCATTATATCCTATTTGAAGGCGGGTAGACCCATCATATCCTATTCGAGGGTGGATAGACCCATTATATCCTATTCGAGGGCGGATAGACCCATCATATCCTATTCGAGGGTGAATAGACCCATAATATCCTATTCGAGGGCGTATAGTCCCATTATATCCTATTCGAGGGCGAATAGACCTATCATATCCTATTCGAGGGTGGATAGACCCATTATATCCTATTCGGGGGCGGATAGACCCATGATATGTCCTGTTTGAAGGTGAACAAACCTGATACATCCTGCTTGAAGGTGGACAACATGACACGTTCTGTTTGAAGGTGGATAAACGTGACGTGGGCTGCTTAATTGTGAATCACCAAGATTGATGCAGCTCAAAAAACTTGATATGATGTAGAGATCTTAAGATGGACAAGATTCCGTCCCTGTTTCGAAATCAAAGAAAATTTCGTCTGTTTAAAATGCGTTGAGTGATCGTTCCACTCCCACTAGGGATGGATTTTTCCATATATCTTGAATTTATTTCCTCGTCTCTCCGAGAAAATTTTTAACAATAGCAGAAATTTTCTGCCCCAGTTTTGGTGATCTTCCTTGTGGCATGCCTTTCTGCTATCAATAGCATTTTCTTTCCCTGCTTCAGATCAAAGAAAACTTTGTCAGTTTAAAGTGTGGTGAGTGGTTGTGACACTCCTTCTTGGGATGTTTTCTCCCTTTTTCCTTTCCCTTGCTCTGTGTTTCCAAAACTTGCTAGGGAATGATATTATCTGTTGGGGATGACATTTCTGTTGGGTATGGGTTTTCCATTTTTCCCTTCCCCGTTCTGTGTTTCTAAACTCGCTGGGGTTATTTTGTTGAAGATGAATTTTCCTTTCTTCCTTTCCCACTCTGTGTTGTCCGACCACCTCGGAACTTGCTGGGGATAACACTATTAGGGAATTTTCATTTCTTCAAAATTGGTGCTTCACTCTTTTTGAAGGCTGCTGGGGATGACACTGGTTCAAAGACCACTTCCCTAGAGGCTTGTCTTATCTTCCTTCTTCCCCAAGTGGGCACCTGACTTTCAAAAAATTTTTAAAATGAAAGAAAAATTTTCTGCCCCAGTTTAATAATCTTCCTTCCATCAGACTTCTCTGTCATCAATGGCATTTCCTTACTTTGCATAATAATTCTAAAGTTGGTGGCATGTTTTGAAGTCATTTCTCACTTTTTCTGACTAGACAGACTTTGATGGGGAATTTTTGATAAAAAGGAGAAAAAGGAAACAAAATGGAAGACAAAAGGAAAAATGACTCTCTAATAAAAATAACTATAAAAACTTATCGGATGCGAATACCAACTCTACTGGTCATGACATTCACATATGGCTTATCCTCCGTCATTAATCGCCTTTCACAATTTCTGTCTTGTGATTTCCATCTAATTCTCACCTTTATTCGACTTGTAGTGCCCAAAGGATTTTTACTTGCAAACCTCTCTCATTTTGGTTTTCTCTCAGCTTTCATTGCCTTATGGTGCCAGTGAAGGTTTTCACCGGTGAGACTCTTTCATTTGTATTACTTTTTATCTGGGGATTGGGGTGTCACTACTACGACTCTCTCGTTATTCTTTTCTGCTGGGGATCAGAGTCTTTTCTGCTGGGAATCAGAGCATTATGTTTTGATGAGACTCTCGCATTTGCCTGACTTGGCCTCTTTTGAAGACTGATCGGAAGGTCTTTCTTTGGACCGTAATGTGGGTTTTGGATAGGGCTAGAAAGAAAGGGTATTAAAGGCTCAAAATAAATCAATTTTGGGTTCAAAATTTACAACCTTCGGACCTAGATATATTTATAATAAACACAATTTTTCTTTGTCCCAGTTTCTTACTTGGGGATTTTTGATTTTTTATTTACACTATGACCGAGCTGTGAAGCGCATACGTATCATTTTTGAGGAATCAGGTCAAACGTAGTTCCCACTTCCTCATTGTTCTAATTTTTCTTTTCAATTAATATTTTTTTTTTCTTTTCTTTTCTTTTCTTTATCTCTTTTTGTTGTTTTCTTTTTCTTTTTCTTTCTCCTTTTCTTCTCTTGTCTTTCAAGTTTGTGTTTCTAGTCTTTGCAACTAATTCCGAAGGAGGGGTATGAAAGAAAACACAAAAGGCTAAAGGGTTAACGAAGGATAACGTGTTTAGATAGCAGAACAAAATGCCTTCGTCATTCCAATCTTCAAAACATTCCAAGTGCAAACAACATATTTAAACATTCAAGACATCTTCTGATTGTGCCAGGATATATTGATAACCATATATGCCCATTCACCTTTTCATTTGTTATTTTAAAGCATCAGTGGGAAACACTCTCATTTCATTACAACGAGCGAACCCCATGTCCACATGGCCAACTCACCTTTAATGTTTTCTTTTGTTTTACATGCACATAACTTGGGTTCCAAATAATCTCAAGCCGCTCTTATTTCCTTTAAATGTCTCGATAATCTCTAAATGGTTTTATGATTATCATTTAAGATTATGCCCGAACTGTGCGTGCATGTTATGTCACTAGAATCGGCGTTTGAACAAAAGACAAATCTAAAGATAAAAAGAATTAAACAAAGAAGATGATTGGGGGTAACAAAAGATCAAAAGTTTCATTAGACTAACGGCGAAACAATTCAATAACAAAACAAGAAAAACAAACCAAAGTACAACCCTGAAACGAAACACGACGAAACTAAGCAAACTGCAATGATAAAAATGGAAGGATAAGAGGGTTTGACCACAAGACAAAATCCGGATTACAACCCTGAAAATAACCTAGACAACAGAAATGAAAACAAAATAAACCACCAAAACTCCTCCCAATTACCAACTTATGCTTATTGGTGTTTCCTTGGAATATGGTCCCACTATCACGGGTCAGGCTTCTTAATTTTCGCCTCACTTGTGTACCAATTTGATCTTATGGGTCTAATGGTGAGTTGGCAACGAATTCTGATTGATGTTGGGTACCTTTGGTGTATGAACCTTGATCTTGTTGGTTTCAATAAGATTTTGCACTGCATGTTTCAAGTTCCAACACTTCTCAGTATCATGTCCGGGAGCCCCTAAACAATACTCACAACTTACCGAGTGATCCATATTTTGGGGTAGGGGATTTGGCAATCTTGGCACAATAGGACTTAACAAGCCTAACTACCTTAATTTGTGGAACAAAGCAATATAGGTTTCTCCCAACTCAGTGAATGTTCTATGTACCCTTTCATTTCTGAAAACCTAATTCCCGCGGAAACCTGGTCCTGGAGGGTTCCTGCAAGCCCTTGGTGGTAGATATGTGTTCTACGGAGGGTGATTTGGGTGATTTGGGTGGTGGGGTCTAGATTGGCAGTGAGGGGGAGAAGCTTTCGATCTGAACCAAGTACATTCCTCTGCCGTTGCAACTTTTTCACTCTTTTTCCTCCCTAGAGCACCTCCTGTACCGCTCTGAATAGCCTGGGTTGTTGCCTTAAGCGCTGAGTAATTCAGGATTTTATCGGACATCAGTCCCTCCTCTATCATAACCCCTATCTTTATTACTTCATTGAAAGATTTTCCAACTGTTGTCACCAAGTGAACAAAGTAAGTTGGGTCCAGCGTCTGTAGGAAGTAGTCCACCATTTCCCCCTCTCTCATGGGAGGATCAACCCTAGCTGCCTGTTCTCTCCAACGGAATCCAAACTCGCGGAAGCTTTCTCCAGGCTTCTTCCCCGTATTCAGTAATGTGAGACGGTCAGGAACTATCTCGAGATTGTATTGGAAGTGACCTGCGAAAGCTTGCACTAGATCATCCCAAGTGTACCACCTGCTGAGATCTTCTCTGGTATACCATTTAAGTGTCGATCCGCTTAAGATCTGGCCAAAATAAGCTATCAGTAGCTCATCTTTGCCACCCGCCCCTCTCATTTTGCTAGAGAAGCCACGTAAATGTGCCATGGGATCGTCGTACCCTTCGTATAAGTCAAACTTGGGCATCTTGAACCCGGCTAGTAACTGGACGTCAGGGAAAGGGCATAGATCCTTAAAGGCTACGCTGACCTGGTTGCCTAACCCATGCATATTCCTAAAGGACTGCTCCAGGCTTCTCACTTTACGAATCATTTAATCCTGCTCCATACTCTTAGCCAGCCTCTCAGTTTTAGCCGGGAGCTCAAAGTGGGGATTATAAGCACGTGGCTCGGGTGCTTTGAATGTCGGTTCAGGGGGGTAATATTGTGTCTCATGAGCGTGAAACAATGGCTCACTAGACGATCTGTGCAATGGGGCTGGTCGAGGTGGCATAAAGACGGGAACCTTTGGTTGAGGAGGGTTTTGATTGGGTGGTGGAACTTGTGGATCATAGGGATTTCTTCCCTGGTAGTATTGGTGACTTGGGAAGCTTGTCGACGGACCAGGGGGGATGTTTCGGAGTCTGAGCTGGTGGGAGAGTAGGAGCATTGGGAAGCATCAGTAATGGTTGTCCTCTAGCCCAGGCTATGTGCATTTCTGCTATCTGTCACCTTAACATGTCTACTTCTTCCTTCATTGTTTGCATTTCCGTTTTTTCCTCTTTGATGCTTTGGTCCGAACCAGACATGCTTTTCGAAATGGGCCCTTTGGATCTCGTGTGGTAATGGTAATCTGCCAGAACATCGTAACAAACTAACTGTTTCAAATCTTATGGAAAAACAAAAAACTTGGTTAGCGTTAGAGTTTAACACATATTGCACTTGCACGTTTGTATGCAATGTTCCTAACCAGTTTAACCATTTCTACATGTCTTTGCTCTGATCGCATGCATTATCCCGGCTTATTTTATTCGTGCCTCTTTTAAGTGTTTCTAAAACCCTTCATTATCTTCTTTTCTTTCTTTTCTCGAAACCCTCCAGTATAGACTCAAAAATCAAACACCACATGTTCTCATCAAAAGAAATACAAATAAAAAAAAACTGACTGGCAGATTCCTTTCCTATTTGCCAATTTCAACCAAAAGGCTATTTCTGCAATCGTGGCCCCTTTCTCAATTTCACATGAATTATGAGGTCGAGATGGATTATTTTACAAACTTGTTCGTTCTTTTACGAAAATAGGCTTTCGATAACTGAAAGATATTTTAAGGTTATTTTGGCAAGAACGGTTTAATACACTGCCGAAACTGGCTTTGCTTATTTTGACCAAAAATACCAATGGCATTCACTTGCCCACTGACTCTTTTTTTTCAATTAAAATAAAAGACATGGTTTTGCAAACACGGCCTTTCAGCACCTTGGGGACGAATATTTTAAGGCTGAGTTAGCTAACTGACCAAAATCCTAAAAATGACCAAAAGTGGCCGTTTATGCAAAGTCAGCCTTTCTGCGTCCCTCTCGGGAACATTCGGCTATATTTGACAAAAGCGGTATTACCCGACTTATTTATGACAAAAATTAAAATTTGACATTTTTTTCTTTTTAGAATTAAAACAAAAGACCCGGTATTGCAAACACGACATTTCAGCGCGTCGGGGACGAAGATTTTAAGGTTGCGTTAGCTAACCGAACAAAATACTAAAAATGACCAAAGGTGCCCGTTTATGCAAAATCAACCTTCCGGCATCCCTTTCGGGAACATTTGGCTGTTTTGAAAACGGCATCACCGACTTATTTACGACGAAATTTAATTTCGATATTTTATGGCTATTTTTGCAAAAAAGGGAAGTTAGACCCAATGAGGGTTGCCTACGTATCTCACATCCGGTGAGAATCTAACAAGCATAGTTCGGTTAAATGAACTAACTAATTTTTTTTAAAAAACAAACATATATTTTTTTCTTCTTTTTTTTCGTTTGGCAAACAAAACCAACTTTTTTTTTCATTTTATTTACAAACAAATAAACTATTTTTTTTTAAACAAAATCACACATTTTTTTGGCAAATAAAGCAAACAATTTTGAAAAATAAAATTTATCATTTTTTTTTCATTGGCAAATAAAATAAACTATGAAAGCATTTTTGTTTATTTTCTCAAAAATCTGGCAAAGTTTTGATGCTACTTGAACATTGTCTCTTTCTAAAAAAAATAGTTATCTCTCTATTCCCAATTTTCAGAAACCGGTCAGCATGCTAGTCCAAAGTAAAATAAATGCACAGGTAGCAACTAAGATGCATCAGGATGGTCTTATCAATTCAGGTACACCTGTCCTAGACGGACCCAACCCCTGTGTTGAGTCCCCTAAGTCAAATGCACATGATGCAGATAAGCGTTCCTACTAGGAATCCAGCATGAAGTTGTGTTTTACTAGGTAAAAAAAAACATGGGTTTTGGTCTAGAGTTAAGGTACATGAGCGAACAACTGGGGCTGAGGAGGGGGTGATGTAACGGGAGCACTAAAGTCTGCCCGACCTTGTCACTTGCCCACACTCGCTCTATTTGGAATAATTTTTCAAAAGGAGGGCTACGCGAACGTATGCACCATTTGTAGAAGACTTAGAAAGAAGTAGGGTTTCGACACAATTTATATATAAAGTTCAAAAATATCAAAGCAATAAAAATATCATTTTGTACATTTAAGCTCAATCATATAATAATAAATAAGGCCAAATACAACGATAATTCTAAGCTCGAATTTCTAACCCGGAACTAGTGGTTCTGGGTCATTTCTCCAGCGGAGTCGCCAGAGCTGTCACACCTCCTTTTGGCGCTACCGTACCCCGCGAAGGACGTGGTAGAAGGGAGCTTTTCCAATTAAAGGACAATCGAAATGGGATTTATTTATTTAATTCAGAGTCGCCACTTGGGAGATTTATGGTGTCCCGAGTCAGCAATTTTAATCCCAAATCGAGGAAAGGTTTGACTCTATATTACGGTCCGCGCACCAGAAATCCGGATAAGGAATTCTGTTAACCCGAGAGAAGGTGTTAGACATTTCCAAGTTTCGTGTTTCTAGCACGGCCACTCAACTGTCGTATTTGGCTAAATTATCTGATTCTAATATATGTTAAACCCACGTGCGAATTTTAACTGTTAACCGCTTGTGATTATTATTATTATTATTATTATTATTATTATTATTATTATTATTATTATTATTATTATTATTATTATTATTATTATTGTTATTATTATTATTATTATTATTGTTATTATTATTGTTATTATTATTATTATTATTTTAACAAAGAATTACAACGTCGTGAAAGCGTATCTCGAACCACGTCACATCAATGTACCCATGGTTATCGACACACTTCGACTCAGTTGAGATTTGGATTTGGGTCACATAAATGTGCACCCGAGTTTAGGGAGATAATGTTATTAAATACACGCCTGAAGAAACTAACACATTATTATCTTTGAGGAAGGCCAAGAAACTTGCTAAACGACCTATCCCGAAGTGTAGATAACATATTACAATATTTGTTGAGAGCCCCACTATTTGTAGTTTTATTTGGCGAGGCTCATCTCACTTTATTTTTAAAAGGCAAACAAAAAAATTGTTTTCTATTTTTGTTTGTCTATAAAAATAATAATAAAAACTAACTAATATTTTAATATCTAAGAATTACTACGTAAAGGAAGCATGATTCAGGTCCAGCAAGAAATTCGACCAATCACAAGCATGGACCCAGGCCCCAAACGAACATGAAAATAAGACTTGGGCCTGGGTCGTTCATATTGGCCCAGATGCTTATGTCGCATCAGATGGCTTATCGAACCCCAAACGGTGTTTCAATTTTCATAAAACAAATTCCCATCACAATTATTTCCAACTATTCTACTCAAGGTGAAAAAGTGTGATTTTATTCCAATACCAATTAACATACTACTGACTAACTAAAAAAGTCCAATTCAATGAACCTCTCAAATAGAAATGACCAATTACTTCTGATTTTCGCCCGAAATATAATGCTAATTCATCATCGTCCATCAAATTACATAACAGTTAGATTGGAAGAGATTATTCAAGTGAGGTGGTTAAGCTAGATATTAATGCTAACAAGGATGAATCTACAATCAGCTGAAAGGATTTATAGTCAAGTTATAAAACTAATTCAACTATACATTACCACGAGCCTCAACCTTAATGGTTTCCTATTTACTATTTCTAGGAGCAAACACTACTATTTCCAGTAGCAGACACGCTAAGCTAGAATAGGTACTAACTAAATTGAAATTATAACTAGATAACTACAAATTAATAATCAAAAACAGTCCAATTAGGTACATAGTCCACCTGGTTCATTATAAGCAAATTATTATAACGAGTTCATCACATGAATCTAAAACTAATTGCATTATATTAAGCAAATAAAATAGTAAAGCTCCAGCAAGTGTTGAAGGACGATTGCCATTTCATTTCACTGAAGAGATTACATCAAAAGAGGTTCAAATGTGTACCTGGAATTGGAGTAAAAATGAGGTAGAAGAGGTCAGCTACAGCAGTAATTTGAACAGACAACAACAGTGATCAATTCCAAGTAATATAGAACGGATGAGCAGACCCAAATAATCAAACAAGAAGTCAAAAGAAAACCTCGAAACCAAGTTCAAACCATTTTTAAACCTTAAATAGGCCCAAGATGTTTCAAGAATAAGAAAGCTTAGAAAAACATCAATGAATCTCACTAAAACAGTGACTTTGTTCAACACAGCCTGAACCTAAAGATTTCACACAAGATCAAGTCGTTTTCATTCAAAGGATTTTAAGCTTTGTATTGTGATTGAAGAACAACTTAAAATTCAGAGTCAGACTCTAATGGAACAGTGTTTTTCTTTCTTAATAACTGAAGGTCCTTCAACTCCCTCTATATTTTTTTCCACCCTTAGTTCTCTTTCCTACCCCATTTTACAGCTAAAACAGACCCTTTTTCAATTCAAAGTATTCTATCTTTCCAACCTGTTATTCCTTTAGCACATGTGCACCCCGTAATATTTTTAATCATTCATTCCTATGTTATTCCCTCAGGTTCCCACTTTAGTTGGTCTAAGTATGGGTTTTACCTATTAAACAAATCTCCAAAGTTAAAAAATGCAGTGAATATCCTACTGTAAAGCAGGTTCCATTACCATTTTCATGTGCATTTTCAGCCTTTAATATTAAACTAAACTGTTTTCTCACTTCCCCTTACTTAGGGTCATTGCCATGATATATTTGCACTATGGACCTCTTTTTTAAGCAATTTAACCAACAGTTCAAAGGTAGATAATGTACAACTAGTAGGCCAAACAAACTCTGCATTTCATCAGCGGTTATCAGCTATATCCAATTCGGAATTTAATCTACAATCACAAACAGTTCAAGCCTTCAATCCAACAGTGACTCTAAACGTAATTGGTTTTAGACAATATTGCTCTATTGTTCCAGACTTATATAACTAATCGACAAGGCTCGTTAATTTGATTACAACATATATGAATTGATAAGCAAATAAATGACACACGAACCCCTAATTCATGGTGTGCGGGCAGACTCAGGGAAACGGGGAACTGACTATTCGAAGATTGTTAAATCGAGTCGAATGTGTGTTCTATAGCACCCACATCCAAACAATAAGCATAAACAGAGATTGACCAAATAAAGGTCTTTGAGGAGGAGAATAGAAATATTGATAAATAAAAGATAACAAACGTTACTGAACACTTAGACTAACAATTTTAAAGCAAGATAGAGAAAGAAAAAAACAAAAATACCTTTGAAAAGCAATTAGAAATCCAATAGACTTGGGACTGGCGCTCAAAACTTTTTTGAGGCCAAACGGACCTTAATTAGGGTGTTCTCAATTGAGAACACCTGGATTAAGGTCCATTAGACCTCAATTCCTCGTTGAATTTAGCCGGAAACCCGACTTTGGGTTTCTAAGGTTCATACTGTCAATTTGGGGCTCGGCATTTTCTGGTTAGTTTCAAACCAAACCAAGCTTAGTTTTGTTATGAGGAAGGTTGGGGCAGTGTAAGGTATCAATTTGGGGCCGATTGCTATAGATTGGTTCTGGGCTCGAATCTTGGATTGAAGGTTTGAGTATTTCCAGTTTGATTCGAGATTAACCGTGCTTGAGGTTGGAATGGGGAGGTCTCGGAGGTTCCATGATGTAAAAATGGTGGTCATTGGCCTACCGGAACCACCGTGAGGCGATTTCTGGTAGGCGGAGTGCGGTGGCTTTGGGGTGGTGTCATGTCGTCTTTGAGAGAGACGGAAGGGAGGGGTTTGGGTCTGAGACGGGTAAGGGGGTTTTGGGGTATTAAACTTAGCCTTTTATTCCTGGCCGTTGGATCATAATAATCTACGGCTAAGATCGATCGAGCTAATCTAAAACGGGGTCGTTTGGAGTGGTAATGGGGTTTTTAGTGATGATGGGGCGGACTGGATCGGTTTGGGAATCGGGTCAGTTTTGTTTTGCACGGGTTTCGGGCTGGTTGCACTTGGGCTTTCTCAAATTAAACGGACCTGGCCCAAACATTTTGATTAATTCTTTTTCTCTTCTTTTTCTCTTCTTTTTCTTCCTTAGTATTTTTCAAAGAATAAAAATCTAAAAATCTTAACTTATAATTATAAAACAAAATTATCTTGAAAATACTAATCAACTCCAAACAACACTTATCATAAATAATTAAGTACTAAAATCACACAATTAAACACAAAAATGCGAAATACATTATTTTATGATTTTTTCATTTTTCTGAAATAAGTAATTTATTACTTATCTCAACAATTATAAAAATTAAATCCTAAATGCAATTACAGCATATTTAAAAAATATTATTAATAAACATGCATACACAAATGCAAACAATTACTAAAACTATCATGAAAATTCATAAAATTTCACACAATAAAACAAATAATTTTTTTTTATTTTGTGGGAGGAATTCATGTGAGGCAAAACTTACGTGCTCACACTGTCAACCATTTAAAAATGACTCAGGGTGGCTGTTCTTGCAAAAACAACCTTCCGGCACCCTTTTGAGGACATTCAGCTAATCTTAACAAGAATGGCATCACCCGACTTATTTATGTCAAAAATTTAAATATTGACATTTTTGGGCTATTTTTGAAAAAGAGAGGTTGGACCCGATGAGGGTTGCCTAAGTATCTCACATCCGGTAAGAATCAAACCAGCGCAATTATCATGACCCCAAACCCGTTCGTGATGACGCCCAGCTATTGCTAGGCAACCCCGAACTATCACACACATTCTGAGTTATTAGCTCGTATCTTTGTTCAAAATCAACAATAACGAGACAATATACAAAGTTTAGCAATTGTATATGAAAATAACCCAATAACAGTACACACCACCTCCCACAGATCTGGGGGTCACGAGTCAAGAGCCTCTACCAAATATGCATAATAAATTTGAAAACGCGCAAATGTCTAAAACATAGAAAAACAATGGAGAAGTCGGGTCCTGCGGACGCCAGGCAGCTACCTCGACAAACTCCGCAATATACTCTGGAAGCAGCTAAATATCAAACTTGCTGAGAGGTACCTTGTGTCACACCTCCTTTTTTACTTTATAAAAAGTATACCCGCTTTTACTACTACACCCCGGGAAGGGATATAATAATAAAAGGGAAGGAGTTTTTCCACTTAAAGGACAATCGGAACGGGATCTATTTATTTAATTTTTTAGAGTTGCCACTTGGGAAAATAATGGTGTCCCAAGTCACCGATTCAATCCCAAACCGAGTAAATTATGACTCTATTTTACAGTCCGCGAAACTAGAAATACAGATAAGGAATTCTGTTAACCTGGGAGAAAGTGTTAGGCACCCCCGGATTTCGTGGTTCTAGCACTATCGCTCAATTTCCATATTTGTAATATCTGATTTCCTTATATGCCTTAGTTTCAAATGCTATTGTCACGACCCCAAATCCGGTCGTGATGGCGCCTAGCACACTGCTAGGCCAGCCCGACCAAGCAACAACAATCATAGAGCTATGAGCTCGCCTTATCCCATTTAAGCATATCAATTGTAAAATAACAGTGATGGATATATCAAAACAGGGGAAACCAAGTCCCACGCATACCAACTCCCATAGACCGAAGGGTCAAGAGTCATGAGCCTCTACAGAGTATACAAAGTGTAAATAGTGAATATAACCGTGCACAAGTGTGGGATGATCAGAACAAAATACAGACAAACTGGAGAATCAGGTCCTGCGAACGCTGGCAGCTACCTCGACTGTCCAAAAGCACTCCCGAGCCGAAATAGAATCAGCCCTGCTGTGATGTACCTGAATCTGCACACAAGGTGCAGGGAGTCGGGTGTGAGTACTTCCAACTCAGCGGTAATAAAAGTAAATAATGCTGAAGGGAAGAAAACCACGCAAGGCACTATCTCTTGCTACACAATACAAAACTATCATTAAACTTCAAAACACTATCATTTTATTCCTTTTCAGCATATGTGAGTAGATTATTAGAAATCTCAATTTTTAGCTACTTTCTTTCATGATAATATACCAATACTTGGATACAATCTCAAACAGTGCAAGTCCGCACTCAAATCAGCCCCTCGGGCTCAGCACTCCTTATCAATTTACACCAAGAGATCTGGTCAATAAAGCAACTAATGCATGTGTGCCAGTAATGTATGAGTGCTAAATGTTATGCCACGTAGTACACGTAAACCAATGTATGTATGCCATGCAATGCATATGACCGCTACGGCGCGTAGCCCGATCCAATTTGGGTACCCGTGCTCACTGTGGGGGTTCAGACTCCGGAGGGGCTTCTATAGCCCAAGCACAATATTAATATCACACCTGCTGCGGCGCGCAGCCCGATCCATATACCACTGCGGCGTGCAATCCGATCCATGCATGTGTATGCATATGCTCATATGAATGTCATGCCCTAACATATGGCCCTCGGCCCCAATCAGTCTAACAAATAATCAAGAAAATCCTACGGGCAACAATATCATATTAGTTCACAGCAAAAATGTTATTAAGACCTTGTTCAAGTTTATCATAACCTTATAAGAATGCTGAATAGAAAAATACACTTTAAAACCTTAAATTTAGATAAAATATGCACAGTGTTATCAGGACAGTGATACTAATCCCTGAAGGATTCAAACAATTGGCACGAAGCCCAAACATGATAATTAGTCCAATTCATTTTCAACAATTAGGCGTTATTATTTATTACGCGGGACGGACCAAGTCACGATCCCCAATGGTGCTCTACCCCACGCCCGTTATTCGGCGTGCAAGTCACCTCAACACAGCACTAAGATGTGCAAGTCCGGGGTTTACTAACCCTCAGGACATCATTTACAAGAATTACCCACCTCGAACCGACGAAAGCTCATGCCCGCGATGCCTTAGCTCCTCGAACCGGCATCCACGCACGTCAAAACTAGCACAAATCAGCACAAATATATCAAAATAGGCTAATGGAACATAACCCAATCGAAAGAACTCGAAAAATATCAAAAATCACGAAATTTGCAAAACTCGAGCCCCGGGCCCACATCTCGAAAAACTTCGAAACTCATATTTCCAGAATCCTCGTCTCTCCACGAGTCCATACATATAAAATTTACCAAAATCGGACTCCATTTGCCCACTCAAAACCTTGATTTTCTAAAGTTCAAGCCTAGGGTTAAATCTTCCATGAATCACCCCAAATTCCTCCATTTTCATGATATAATTGCATAATATTATCAATACTAATCATAGTATAAGTCCATAGTTGATTACCTGATGATTTCCCTTGAGTTTCTCTTCAAAATCGCCCAAATCGCCTCCTTAAGCCGAGACCCAAATGTGTGAAATGTTTCTGAAATTTTCTAACTTCTGATACCATTAGTTCACTGCGATTTTTGCTTCTGCAGACCATTTTCCGCCCCTGTGGACTCGCTTCTGCGGAATACCCTCCGCCTCTATGATCCTTTCCGCTTCTGCGGACAGGAGTCCGCTCCTGCGAGCCCGTATCCGCGACCAGAGTGTCGCTTCTGCGTTTCCAGGCCTAACCGGCCAATTCCGCTTCTGCGGCTCACTTTCTGCACCAGCGGTGCCACTCCTGCGGGCGAAACTCCGCTTCCGCGATCAATAGCGCTTCTGTGCTCCTGTATCCGCTTCTGCGGACTCGCCCATGCGTCCCCATTTCCGCAGGAGCGAAAACAACAGAACCGGAATCCCAAACCTGCAATTTTCCACATTTTCTCCCGTTTAGCCATCCGAAAACACCCCGAGGCCCCCGGACCTCATCCAAACACACCAACTCATCCTAATACCTTATTCGAACTTGCTCCAATCCTCAAAACACGTCTAACAACATCAAAACCCATAATTCGCATCGAATTCAAGCCTAAATTCCTTAAAACATTCCGAATTACACCTTCGATCAAAAACCCGATCAAACGACGTCCGAATGACCTGAAATTTTGCGGACATATCCAAAATCACCTAACGAAGCTACTGCAACTGTCAAAATTCCATTCCGACTCCCGGATCAAAATCTCACCTACCGTTCGGATTTCGCCAAAATTCAACCTTAGCCAATTCAAGCCTATTTCTACATCGGACCTCCGAATTCAATTCCGATTGCTCTCCTAAGTCATAAATCACCTCTCGGAACTAGACGAGTCATCAGAATTCCGATTCCGAGCACTCTAACTCGATAGTCAACTCTAGGTTGACTTTCCATATTCAAACTTCCTTCAAACATGCTATTTGCTTCATTTTCAATTCAATTCATTCCTAACTCATCCGATAGGTTCTAACACTGATATAAAAGCATAAGATATGTTAATGCAAGGTAACGGGGTGGAAATTTCCGTAACGACGGGCCGGGTCGTTACATTCTCCCCAACTTAAACAAACGCTCGTCCTCGAGCGGACTCGGAGTTGTACTAGAAGCCACCCAATAGCTGAATGACCTTACCAAGCATAATTTCAGGCGATCATACGTCACCCTATCTCACATAAGTCCGAAAACACCATGTAGTCAAAATTTCACGGACCATCTGAACCATAAATCACATTGTACTTTCTGAAATCATATGCCCAATGCAAATCCCATGCCTATACTCAGGATACACTCGAATCCACTGCAATAACCCATATTCACTACTCCAGGTGAGATCATATGATGTATCAAACAACCCAATCACTCGAGACAATAGTCTCTAATCTTAATAATTTCTCACGATAACCAAATACCAACTGAAAAACCTTTTTCATTAGATAGGGTCTTGTTCCAACACCTTCATATCATGCCAACGGCAACCGCACGCGCGATATATCGAACCCATCTCTCAGGTCAACCATTCATGAATCCATTTCCCTTTTAATTGATACTACAATAGAATTCGGAGCCAAATCTCGGTATTACCTTTCTAACCAGCTCAAATCACATATACTCACACTCATTATTGGATTCAACGATCATTTCGATTATAACACACCGCACTGGTGATATGACACCTCAGCACCGGCCTAAGCCACGATGAGCACAACATGAGCTCCAATAGAAACATCTAAACATACTCAAATTATGACAACCGACTCCAACAACAGGGCTGTAATTCAATTCCTTTGTACCATCATAATATATAACTGAGATCCCATCTCACATCATAGGAATGGAGTGCATGACACATTCTTGAAAGGTCATAACATCACGTGGCCTTGCCACGACTCATTATTCTATCCAAACACTATTACTCATGGAGCACCTCAAGTACCATGCTCAAAATGGTCATCCACACACATTTTTAGGTCTGAACTCAAGCAATCAATCACACCCGCGGTGATACGATAAATATACGCTATCAAATCCTGAAAAGACACAACCGATATGCTATTCCCC
Source organism: Nicotiana noctiflora (assembly GCA_032618575.1). NCBI lineage: Eukaryota > Viridiplantae > Streptophyta > Magnoliopsida > Solanales > Solanaceae > Nicotiana > Nicotiana noctiflora. The sequence goes on from JASVEL010007681.1 coordinate 136,133, forward strand.
GAGCGATACCAATACGGACTATTCCTCGGAAGCTATAAACTATTGTATACAAGGCAGCATATAACTAACTATATTTTCACAATATTCTGTTGCGGCGTGCAACCCGCTCCAATGACATACCCGTGGCGGCGTGCCACCCGATCCGGATACCATACCTGTGGCGGCGTGCCACCCGATCCAAATAACCCGTGGCGGCGTGCCACCCGATCCATGCATAAATCTCGCAAAAAGGAAATGCATATCGAGTCGAATTTTCTCATTACAACAAACATATATATATATATATAGTCTCAAGCTCGGCCACATGAAACGCATCTGACAACGTTTCTCAATACTGGAACTGAATCAATGGTAGATACCTCTACACTGACATCCGCCACTAAGGTCCAACTAACAAAGCAATGCCTACCAGCCATCCGCTGGTCCTGTGTACAACTACTCTGTTGGAGCATACTCCGATGCTCTCTGCTACGCAATTTGTGCCATTTTCCGACATAATCCATATCACATTTGTCTAGACGACCTGACTTATGTCAACCAGTCTGAAATAAGGTATCATAACCCAAATTCATTATATCAAGCTAAGAGAGAGCCACTAGGGCTTCCGATTTCCAATAATCACAAAACGGTGCCGATACACGCGATATACCACCACTGCATAGGCGGATTAAGAGAACTTCTAGTCTCCAACACATATGTAACACATGAATCGCTATACCTGGTTCCACACTCCACCGTACGAATACATAACGCACATCAAGCGCCCATTCGTTCCACGAAAGCCATCCAAGAATTTCACTATGCCATCAACGACTCAATTATTACAGTCGATCCAACAAGAGAATACCACCATGCCATTAGATATTATCAGTTTACATTACCTTGTCCTTTTTGGATCATATTCCCTGCCAAGTTAATAGAATAGCAGTACCATTTTCTTAAATCATCAGAAAGATCGATCTTAATTCACCTGCAGCTGTCCGCGCTACTCAATAATCTTTATTGACTTCCCAAATATTATGCACCGATCTCAAAATCTAGAATATACCATTATCAACTTTCCATAACACATCGTGTATACCATATCACACTAAGACAACATGGAAATTCATATCCCTTTCCTCCGCCTCAACATCGGCGCACTCAACTAGTCAAGGACTTTCGTGATCCCATATTGAAGAAAACTCATCTTCAAACCATGATAAAACACATCACAAACTATTTCTTCCCATTCGCTGCATAAGTTTAACTGCCAGGACTGAGTCCTTATACCCATATCAAGTTACACCACTGCCAGCACTCAAGAGCTTTGCTGCAATGTCTACAAGACTCATTACTTCAACCACCTACCAGGAATCAATCGTATCCTTTTTTTATACCATTCTGGTTCATTAACAAGTTGTTCCATTTACCAAGTTTCCTTTCTGATTCATCTCTAATTTCATATCAGTCTTTACCGTAGTACGACAATGCCTCAACCCTTTTTACCACACAAGACTCGTACGCAAGACCACACGGTCTAAGACCCATAGGCCATCGAATACTCTCTCAATGTTCCCAGAAGTACCACATTCCACCACACTTTATTTTGATGAACTTCCCGCGATTTTTAAATTATTATCATTACTTCCCAATGCGGATACGTAGAATCCCATCATTCACATGATATAACACAAGCCTTGATCTTCTCTAACGAAACCGCCATCTTTAGCCACATACACAAATCTTAAGGCACCTGACTGTTACAAGCAAAATCTTTAACACTACAAAACCATTCTCGGGCATCATTCACCCTTATTCAGTTGTAATTCAACTGTCCTATTGAGTAGAACCACTCGTGTTTTGTTAGAACTCTGACATCGCAGAACATGATTACTTATAGATACAATTAGCTATCTTTCCTTTCTATACACCGAACATTCTCTACCAACAGTAGTTCAAAACATCCTAGTATTTCTTTACATCTACGAAGCGCCATAACCTTGTCAGAATTTCCCAACATACTTAGAGAGAATCAACATAGCACACAAGAGTGCAATCAGTTAATCAATAGCAACCTCCCCAACTTAGCTCGAAACCATTCGTCAAAGCACTTTCAACCACTCATATCATTATTACTCAAGTGATGCCGAAATGTTACAATGAGATTAAACTCAAGTCATTTACAAGCCTTGACAGAGACTCGAATCATCAGAGACCTTAGCTCTTCTGCAATTCTTGCAGATATACACGCACCACCAATAAGCCCACTCTCTTTAGGTGACAGAAATCTTTCTAAGTCCCAAATTTTCCAAAACTTTCGGCAGAGTTTCCTTTGTAAATTGGCCTATCCACCTGCCAGAGAATCACCAAACCATTCTAACAATACATCCACAACTCAACAAGATATCACAATGTATTTCAACAACATTAAATCTCAATACTACACGAATCATATTATCACAATTTATACTTAAACCTGCGCTGTATCTGCTCGAATCATAACACATATCAAATACCTTTCAATTACACATGAGGATCAACCCTCCTACTTCTTCTCAATTTAGAATTTCATCACGATACCTTCCACCAGGATACACATGGCAAAGTCACTTTAGTCTTCCTGAGTTTAAACTTGTTCCACTACACATAGTGCACTTTACATTTCCGCTAAGAGGCAATGAACATATTTCTTACGCCCATAACTAGGGCTACTTATCAAATCACAACAAGAACTGAATACTTTACAGCTCTCCCATTATCAAATTGCCATTTGCACAATAAAGATCAATACCGATCGTATGAACTTCATAATACCGACTCGCAAAATTAGTACCTTGGTGCTCAAGCCATAGACAAGGATCTGGCCTCAAGTCCTCCCGACTGGCCCAACATGAACTCATGGAGATTATATCTCGCCCCTCGATCGAAGAATCACAAGCCATCAAGGAAATCATATTACTGGGCTCTCGATACGTACACAGACGTGCGAAAGGAATTTCAAAATTATACCTCAAGTTGAATCAAGTGCGCACGATAAGAATTCCAAGAAATGTGAAGTGTTTCCTAAAGGTTCGCAGCCTCCCGAGGATAAGTACAGGCGTCCCCGTACCGATCCACAAGACTCTACTAACCGGCTCAAGACTCGTGAGGCCTAGTAAACCTAGGCTCTGATACCAACTTGTCACGACCCCAAATCCGGTCGTGATGGCGCCCAGCACACTGCTAGGCCAGCCCGACCAAGCAACAACAATCATAGAGCTATGAGCTCGCCTTATCCCATTTAAGCATATTAATTGTAAAATAACAGTGATGGATATATCAAAACAGGGGAAACCAAGTCCCACGCATACCAACTCCCATAGATCGAAGGGTCAAGAGTCATGAGCCTCTACAGAGTATACAAAGTGTAAATAATGAATATAACTGTGCACAAGTGTGGGATGATCAGAACAAAATACAGACAAACTAGAGAATCAGGTCCTGCGAACGCTGGCAGCTACCTCGACTGTCCAAAAGCACTCCCGAGCTGAAATAAAATTGGCCCTGCTGTGATGTACCTGAATCTGCACACAAGGTGCAGGGAGTCGGGTGTGAGTACTTCCAACTCAGCGGTAATAAAAGTAAATAATGCTGAAGGGAAGAAAACCACGCAAGGCACTATCTCTTGCTACACAATACGGAACTATCATTAAAACTTCAAAACACTATCATTTTATTTCTTTTCAGCATATGTGAGTAGATTATTAGAAATCTCAAATTTTAGCTACTTTCTTTCATGATAATATACCAATACCTGAAACAATCTCAAACAGTGCAAGTTCGCACTCAAATCAGCCCCTCGGGCTCAGCACTCCTCATCAATTTACACCAAGAGATCTGGTCAATAAAGCAACTAATGCATGTGTGCCAGTAATGTATGAGTGCTAAATGTTATGCCACGTAGTACACGTAAACCAATGTATGTATGCCATGCAATGCATATGACCGCTACGGCACGTAGCCCGATCCAATTTGGGTACCCGTGCTCACTGTGGGGGTTCAGACTCCGGAGGGGCTCCTACAGCCCAAGCACAATATTAATATCACACCTGCTGCGGCGCGCAGCCCGATCCATATACCACTGCGGCGTGCAGTCCGATCCATGCATGTGTATGCATATGCTCATATGAATGTCATGCCCTAATATATGGCCCTCGGCCCCAATCAGTCTAACAAATAATCAAGAAAACCCTACGGGCAACAATATCATATTAGTTCATAGCAAAAATGTTATTAAGACCTTGTTCAAGTTTTTCATAACCTTATAAGAATGATGAATAGAAAAATACACTTTAAAACCTTAAATTTAGATAAAATATGCACAGTGTTATCAAGACAGTGATACTAATCCCTGAAGGATTCAAACAATTGGCACGAAGCCCAAACATGATAATTAGTCCAATTCATTTTCAACAATTAGGCGTTATTATTTATTACGCGGGACGGACCAAGTCACGATCCCCAATGGTGCTCTACCCCACGCCCGTTATTCGGCGTGCAAGTCACCTCAACACAGCACTAAGATGTGCAAGTCCGGGGTTTACTAACCCTCAGGACATCATTTACAAGTATTACCCACCTCGGACCGACGACAGCTCATGCCCGCGACGCCTTAACTCCTCGAACCGGCATCCACGCACGTCAAAACTAGCACAAATCAGCACAAATATATCAAAATAGGCTAATGGAACATAACCCAATCGAAAGAACCCGAAAAATATCAAAAATCACGAAATTTGCAAAACCCGAGCCCCGGGCCCACATCTCGAAAAACATCAAAACTCATATTTCCAGAATCCTCGTCTCGCCACGACTCCATATATATAAAATTTACCAAAATCTGACTCCATTTGCCCACTCAAAACCTTGATTTTATAAAGTTCGAGCCTAGGGTTAAATCTTCCATGAATCACCCCAAATACCTCCATTTTCATGATATAATTGCATAATATTATCAATACTAATCATAGTATAAGTCCATAGTTGATTACCTGATGATTTCCCTTGAATTTCTCTTCAAAATCGCCCAAATCGCCTCCTTAAGCCGAGACCCAAATGTGTGAAATATTTCTGAAATTTTCTAACTTCTGATACAATTAATTCACTGCGATTTTCGCTTCTGTGGACCATTTTCCGCCCCTGCGGAACCACTTCTGCGGAATATCCTCCGCCTCTGCGGTCCTTCCCGCTTCTGCGTACAGGAGCCCGCTCCTGCGAGCCCGTATCCGCGACCAGAGGGTCGCTTCTGCATTTCCAGGCCTAGCCGGCCAATTTCGCTTCTGCGGCTCACTTTCCGCATCAGCGGTGCCGCTCCTGCGGACGGAACTCCGCTTCCGCGATCAACAGCGCTTCTGCGCTCCTGTATCCGCTTTTGCGAGCTCGCTCCTGCGCCCCCATTTCCGCAGGAGCGAAAACAACAGAACCAGAATCCCAAACCTGCAATTTTCCACATTTTCTCCCGTTTAGCCATCCGAAAACACCCCGAGGCCCCGGGACCTCATCCAAACACACCAACTCATCCTAATACCTTATTCGAACTTGCTCCAATCCTCAAAACACGTCTAACAACATCAAAACCCATAATTCGCATCGAATTCAAGCCTAAATTCCTTAAAACATTCCGAATTACACCTTCGATCAAAAACCCGATCAAACGACGTCCGAATGACCTGAAATTTTGCGAACATATCCAAAATCACCTAACGAAGCTACTGCAACTGTCGGAATTCCATTCTGACTCCCGGATCAAAATCTCACCTACCTTTCGGATTTCGCCAAAATTCAACCTTAGCCAATTCAAGCCTATTTCTACACCGGATCTCCAAATTCAATTCCGATTGCTCTCCTAAGTCATAAATGATCCCTCGAAACTAGTCGAATCATCAGAATCCGATTCCGAGCACTCTAACTCGATAGTCAACTCTATGTTGACTTTCCATATTCAAACTTCCTTCAAACATGCTATTTGCTTCATTTTCAATTCAATTCATTCCTAACTCATCCGATAGGTTCTAACACTGATATAAAAGCATAAGATATGTTAATGCAAGGTAACAAGGTGGAAATTTCCGTAACGACGGGCCGGGTCGTTACAGCTATTGATGTTTCGCTTTGGTTGATTTTAAGATTTTTGCGACGTTGCGAAAATGCATTTCGAATCACACCGTAACTAGTACGCCTGTGACCTTGATGTATTTCAGCTTCACCGGGATTTTTATTTGAGTCACATAATTGTGCACTCGTATTAGGAATGTATTATAAATAATGCCCTAAGGTGTCCACGTCTTGTTATTTTGGGAGAGACCGTGAAATTTACTAAACGGTCTTTCCAATTTCTAATATTTTTTATAAGTAAACATGGAGGGCCCCGCAACTATGTTTTTATGATTTAGCGAGGCTCGTCTCCGTTTTTATTAAGGTCTTTTCCTAAGTATACTATATTTTCTATTTCTATTTTTCCCTTAGGTATAAATATTTCAGATTTTATGTCAGTTTTCGTATCATTCTTCATTTGAGATTCAGGCCCCCTTTTATACGTTATTGGGCCTGAAATCCATGCCTTCTCACATTATTACATCTAGGTGCAGCTGGATAACTAAGTTCCAGCTAGCATTTTTGTTTCTCTCCCAAGGTATTATTGTCATGTCAATTAGATCTGGGCCTGTATTCAAAGCGAGGCCCAGGTTAATTACGTCTAAAACGGAATCAAAATAGATTATCATTTTAACGACAGTACCACGAACGGATACCATTCAATACTAACAGTTAACTATTTCAAATAATTGCAAATTCCATTTAATCCTTACTGATTTCGATATTGTCTATTAACTAAAAGTATCAACACTAATTTAACCCACTTGTTATTATTTAACTAATAAACTAACAGAATATAAATCTATGAATTAATTATTGCTCTCACTATCTGAAAACAGTGTTCTAAGCTTTAGCTAAACATGCTTGCATTACCACTATTATTACAACCACATTCATGTCACCATATCACAATAGGTTAATACGAATTTTGTAGCTAAATCAATTTCAACATTGATATAACAGTAACACGATTTAAAATTCTATTACTCACGCCTTTCGAATTAGTTGATGCTGATTCAGAACTTGATTAACGAAAATATCCAAGTATGGTATTACATGTCCAATTCCAGAATAGTTATAAATCTAAGTGCGTTAATTGTGTTTTAGCCGGTTTTAGTTTTAGGTGATAATCCCTACCTAGCATACTTATCCTACTGTTATCGAGTAAAGTATATTCATAGTCTACGAATTATTACAACCAAATCCTAGATGAATTACAAAAATCTAAATACTTCTAAACTACATAACAGAATACAAGTACGTGAAAATTCATATAACACAATTGTATATCATTTTTTCCAATTTGGCATCTTGTTACAACTTCAGGTCAAAAGTGTGTACCTCGTTCAAAACAAATCAATGAGTCTAGAGTTTTGGAGAAGAAGAATAGTCAGCAACCAGTAGCAATAATACAGCAACAACAATGAGACAATTCAATCACAGCAAAACAGCTACCAAAAACCCCAAATATGGAACCCAGCAAATCAACCCAAGTAGAATCAAGGAATCCAGCAAAGTCAAGACGAATTAATGAAGGATCGACCAACAGAAATCCCAGAACAGCACTCAAGTTAATCAGCTTTCCTCAATGTGTTTTATCCTTAGTTATATATTCAGAACTTTAGAACTCTTTTCGATTTCAAAAATCTGGATTAATCTCCGAATTTTTCAAAATCCAGCCTTAAAATTGTAACCCCAAATTTCTGAACCCCTTTTCCAGGCTCACTAACAACCTATTTATAAGTTAATTCTATTTCCCTCCCCTTATTTTTTTAATTATTTACAGTATAGTCTATTAGGATTGTGTCGAAATGCCTTTGAACCCCTGCTAGAAGGTTCTAGGCAACTCTATTGGGTTCTATTAGGCAAGTTTTACCCAATTACCCTCACTTGCTAAGATTTATTACACTATTGCCTTTTAGTTCTACCCTGTCTGCCCTTTATTTTCTAAGTAATTGCAGAAATACCAGGTACTAAAGTCACTTTTATCCTTATAGGCTCTATTTAATATAATGAAATACCCTTTATTATTCCTTTTTTACCCTTTATATTTAATCAATATTACCCGACCTGCCTTAGGTCTGGCAGAAATAGGGTAAGTAATTATTTAACAAATAGCCACTAATTAGAAATGTTTTAAGACTTAACCAATTTGGACCACACCACTTCTCATTATTAGCCACAACTTATCCGAAAATAACCATTTATCCAAATATGACCATTATTTAAAACATAGCCACTTAATCAACACTCAAACTTAGCTCACAAACGTAGCCACAAGATCTTTCTACTCATGACCCAAATAACACAAGTACTCAAAGGTTCTCACATACAAATCAAGTTACAAAATATAGCCAGACTTATGTTGTTTTGCACATATAGCCTTAATCACGAATTAATTTTCAATTAATCAGAACTCAGAGGAGAAGTTTGATAATGGTTGAATTCCAACTAACCAAAACTCAGTCGAGACAGAGTATAATGAACAAACACATAAAACAGACTAATTAGCACATGATTCATGCGTGGTTAATATCAAGAAACCTAATAACACTTAGAAAATTTTAGGCATGTCTAATATTCAAGGCTCGCATGAACAGGTAGAGATAAATTTATATTTTTAAACATGCATAAGAAACATGCTCAGATAATCATAGAAGACATGTAAAGAAACATTTTTTCAGAACAACAAAGAATGAAAACAGAGATAAGGACACTTAGCTTTTCAGGCTCTTTCTTTTCTTTTTTCTTTTCTTTCTTTCTTTTCTTCTTTCTTTCTTCTTTCTTTCTTCTTCTTTCTTTTCATTTGTTTTGGATTTTCAGAACTTTGAAGACGTTTGGTCTTCTGAGTACTGGACTTTTTAGATGGGCCTTTGGGTTCGATTTTGGTGTATATCGGGGTGGTCTGGAGACCTGGGTTAGTACTTTGGGGGTAGAGTTAGTTTTGGTACTCGTTGGAGTAGAGTGTAA